>BSBK01002215.1:230000-342500 GCA_027943335.1 Chamaecyparis obtusa | reverse complement strand
AGAGGATGACACAAAGTTTATATTTATGTTCATGCCTCAATGGATGATCAGTCGAACACCTTTGGTGATTCAGAGATTTTTCTTACACTAGTCACTCCATCAGTTTGGTCGAGTGCAAGATATGCCATAGGGTTTGGATTTATATGCTTGAGTATAGGTTGAGAGATCCATGTGGGGTCCATAGATAGACTATTATGTTTCTTGAGATGAGATCCTTGGCTTACCTCACTTAGCTTGAGATATGAGGCCTCACATTTTTATGTGTGTATGACATATGAATATGCATAGTGGTTCAGTTAGCATCCATTGCCTCGATTCACTGATCTTGTAGATCCCATTCCTAACATTGATGATGATGATGATGATGGGAGAGGTGGGAGAGGTGGGTGGGTTGATAGGAAGGTTTCTACTTGGATACCCATCAGAAGTGGTGGTGTGAGGATGAGGGGTAGAGGCATTGGGAGAGTCAAGATTAAAGGAGGAGAAGTGAGGATGAGACAAGGAGAAGTGAGGGTTTCTCATCAAATGAAAATTATAGGTTGTGGTTGATAGAGACCTCAAATATTCAAATAGGTATTAGCTTCCTTGGTTTCCCTAGTTCCACAAGCATAGGTAGTGTCGACTTCACAAGTACTAGATACCTTGGTACATGATGTGAGATCCTTAGATGCTAGTTTGATAGATATTAGGGGTCATTTATCTCATTTTAGTGCCATGATATAGACTTCCATGGCTGCTATGGCTCCACATGGTACACAACCTAGTTCTAGTAGTGGTATAGGTACAGGCACAAATGGGCTAGATATAGGTGTAGATGGATCAGATACAGGTGCAGGTGCAATTATAGGTGGGACTAGCTGAGCATTGATTATCTCACTCTTATGTATCATATGCATTATATTGATCAGGACTTTCATTGATGTAGTCCATGGACTTTGATACACATTTGATGGACATTCTTTACTTTTGATATGATTATATGTTGGACATTTATTTTATGATGATATATGCTCTTATATATGCTTATTTTTGTGTTTTTCTAATGTAAAAATTTTATGGATGTATTTAATTTTATATTTTTTGGATGGATGTCTATATATGACATAGCTTAGATGGATGTACTATGTTAATGAAATTATTTTATTTATGCTTTAATGAATAATGGTTAATAGTTCTATTGAATAATGATTAATGATTAATGATTAATGTTGCACTTATATGATATGCTTTTTAATGATGCAATACAACTTCAATGAAATTTAAATGGATATGTAATGCAATGGTAATGAAACTTAACATGAACTAAATGAATTCAATGTTAATGATTAAAGATTAAAGATTATCAGATAATGAATGCAATCTAACTTAAATACAACTTAACCATGAATGCACCTTGATAATGATTAATGAACTTAATTCAATTCACTTAATGTTTAATGATTTTTAATAATGATTAATGAATGCAATATACTTAATGTTTTTTATTTTGTCCAACATATTTAATCAAATAAAGAAATGATGAACCCTTTGATTTTACTTGACTTGACCCCCTTTTTCTTTATACATTAGAGAAGAAGGATCCAAATGTAAACTAACATGAAAATTTAATCTAAATGAATGTAGCTAGATGTCTCTTTAAAAAAAATAAGGATGCTATTTTCGTCATTGAGCTCATTTCAAACTGAAATTGGTGCAATCCTCACTGGTTCAACCATGATGATATCAATAACATTTTCCTCCTGAGTTGCACACATGAAGTTGGTAAAACTCTCACTAGTTAGATTTTCAACCATGATAGTCTGAATACCACTTTCATCAGATTCATTGTTGCATGTGGATTTTGGCATGAAGATATGAAAAATCAAAATTCCCAAGGTATCCTATTGCGTAAACAAAGAAATATATGAGTCTCTCCATATGTACATTTCCTCAATGATTATTTGATGATCATGTCATTAGATGGATGTTACATAATTTGAAGCTTCAATCTTAAGAAATTCATGGATAAATTAATGAAAATATCATTCTTTTATCATTTCTCCTCTAGTCAAAAGACTTCATCAATTTTCTAAAAAGCCATGATTCCACAAATCAAGTAACACTTTTTAAAAAAAATATTTTTTTTCCAATCCATATTTCAAGTAGAACTCCATCCATTTTAATATTTTTTGTTATTTTTAATCCTAATAAAGATAAGGTTATGTGAATCAAGGATTAACATGGCAATCATTTTGAGATCAAAATTTGGATTAGGATTTGATCAAAATCAAAAGTTCAAGTGTCACATTTATGGTTTGATGCATTGATTTGTGCCAATTAATGTATGTTTGATGAATCACTTGATTTAAAAAGCTTACAAATTCCCAAAATGGATATCTTACAGTATAGCATGAAGGACCATAAAAAACCTTAACACCCCACCTCATGTGTAGTATTGATATATGAGAGCAGCTTGCATTTTTGTTACATGTATATTTAGTATAGTATAACATGTATATCCTACTCTATGATTCTGATTAATTAAGTTTTTCTTTTTGCATATCATTGTAACAACTTTGTCATTTTTTGTCAAAGGGTGAGACTAGTATGGTGAGAGTGGTATAAGGATACCAAAAAAAAATGCTAAGATCATTTAGATGCAAGGGGGCTATGTGATTTATAGGAATTTATGGTTTATATTTTTGTTTGGGGAGATTGTTGGAACTAAGAAAATATTTTCTTTCTAAGTGTTGTCATGAATGCCAAAGGGAGAGATTGTTGGCATTTGATGAAGGTGATTTGAGTTTTGATCATATGATTGTATTGTGGTGTTGTCATTGTTGAAAACATGATCCATTGAATGTTGGAATTATTTCTAACATGTGTTATCATTGATGTCAACATATGTTTCAAAAGATTGACTTAATTGTATCTGATGTTGCAGTAATATTGGTTAAGCTAGGAATAGGTAGAATCATCATTGTTGTAAAGGATGTGTATGGTATGTCTAACTATGTGAGCTTGGATTTTAGTTTTAGATAGAATTTAGATCTTATATCTAAGATTGCATGTAGTAATTTAATTAGAGGAATAAGTTACAATGATTTTTCTATAGACTGGTTGCAAGAAAAAAAATAAACATCTGTGGTAGAGTTAGTCTCCAAATTTTTGTGTTTTCTTAGATGTGAGATGGATTTAGAATATGGGATTTTAGGATATGATAGAAGAATCATTAAGGAATAATCTCCCTTGTTCCTTGATCATCTCACTCTTGGTGACATTAGTTTTAGTGTGTGAGCTTGTGAAGTATTATTGTTTGCTGACCTATGGGATGTGGCATGTTCTACCTTGTGTGAAGATAAGTTATGGATTATGGAATTTTCTAGCTAACTGATGTTTGTTATTTTGTTGTCCAAGATCACATATGTATCTTGACAAGATTTTATGTAAATCATTTTTATTAGGAAATTCCTAATTGGTTCTAACCTAATAAATCATTTGTATCTTTTATAAAGGAGTAAAAAAAGTGATATGAAGAGAGGGGGTATGAATGTAAATGTGTGGATGTGAGGACTTTTGATATAAAAGTAAAAGTGTATGACTAAAAAAAATCCATCCATTTTATATTCCTCAAGCTAAGTTTCTCTTGTGTATTTATGTAGCTCAAAGCCTGGTTATTAGTATATACTACAAACTCTTTTGGTAATAAATAGTGCCTTCACTTCTTGAGAGCTTCCACCAATGCATAAAGCTCTAGATCATAGGATGAGTACCTAGATTTTTTATGAAGGGGAATTATAGGCTACTCAATGAATCTACATGGTGGTGTGTTGATTTGGTTATGTGTTACTCAGTTGCAACTTTAACCAATAGTATCAGTTATTGAAGGAAACTCCATTGCTAAAGGAACTCGGTGAAACCTCTTGCACTCAGTGGAACTTGTGCATAGAAATGCCTATGGTACTTAGTCGATGTGTTTCTTGGTGATGCCTATGTTTCTTGAAAATTCTTGGCATGGTCAGTTGTTTCGCTAGTGCTTGATTATTTCTCTAGTGCTCAGTAGTTCTAGTTTACTGACTGGAGTTCTCAGAGATTTGGTTGGCCGACTTGGTGCATTTATTATTGGTAGCTTTTTTTGTATTCTCCTATGTAGATCTAGATGTTGACATGGAGAGTTAATTTTTTTTAAGGCTATTTGAGAGTTGACTATTGTTGCATTTAATATTTCTTCATAATAGACGTCGACTTAGCTTAGGAGTTAATTATTTCCTCTAGCTGACTTGTGGTTGAGGAAATATTTTTAAGGAGTGTTTGGGTAGATGTTTAGGGAGTTATTTAGTAGAGCCAGTAAGTGTGAAGGATAGATTTGGATCTTGTGAGATCTTGAAGATCAAACTATTATCTAATATATATAATAGGAGAGCTAGTGCTTTGCATTCTTAGAGAAAAGAATATTGCTTGGAGTCTTGTGAGCTCAAGTTTAGATTTGCCTTAGTGTTTCCATTAGTTGTTGATTTGTTTCAGAGTTGGACTAGCTAGAAGATTGCAGAAATACTTTGATTGTATTTGGTCCTAGCCCGGAAGGCCTTACAACTAGGCATATTAATGAAAATTCAGTTGATAACATTTTATTTTTCTGTTATTCTGTATTGTGGTGTTTTGATGTATGTTTGGACTATCCTTAATTGGATCCTCCTTACATGTGTTGCATTAATCGGTATCAGAGCTTGAAGATCTTGAGTGTGTAAACCGATCTCCAATTTGAGGTTGTTTGCACTAGGACCTTGTTGGTGATTTATTTCTTTGGGCTTTCAAAAATATTGAAGGATTCCTCTAAGAAGATTAGACCTTAGAGCAATTGCAAATATTTTTTATGCTATAGTATTGAAGATTACAGAGAAGGTTAAAGTTGATTTTAGATCTGAGATGGAATTGATGAAGAATGACATGATCGCTAAGGTCATGAGAGCTATTTCTAGTATGTTGAGGAATCTTGGTACTAATGATGGTTACAAGGAAGCTTTTAAAGACTTTGAAGCTGTTGGATCTAGTGGAGATGACCAGAGACATAGATCTAGTGAAGATAGAAATGGTCAGTTACTAATGCAGTCAAGCTTAATGGATCCAATTAAGGACTAAATAACCTTGTAGCCAAACCAATATCAAGTAGAAATACACAATAAAAACATCAGATTTGATATGAAATAGAAGTCTTTATTCATGAAAACATTGATTACATGCAATGTGCTGGGCTGTAAGGCCTTCCCGGTTACAACCAATTATAATGCAAGTAATAGTCTACAAGATCTCACAAGATCTAAATCTTCTCCCCAACATCAACATCCAGCTAGTGTAAGTCTACAACAAGCAGCACACTAGTAGGCACCCATGAAAGATCTAAACTTGTACTCAAACTTCCAAGAAATCTTCCTGCTCCTAAGCTTGTGGACTACTAACCTTCCTTCCAATAATCTGATGCCCTAAATAGCTACCCAAGGATCCTATAAATATTGATTCCCAGCCACAAGTCAACTAATGAAACAATAAATCTCTATAAACAAGTATTAAATGCTAAAACATCAGTCGGCTCTCACATAGCGTTATGAAATAAATAAACTCTCAAAGATGGCCCCAACGGTCACCAAATCTACATAGAAGAATGAAACACATTAGATATAGGTCCCCACACATCCAATGGTCAATCCATAACATGAGGAGTGCAACACAAATTAAATGCACAAGTCAGCCAGGCTGATCTATCCAAAACAATCCAGTCAATAAGCAAGAACACCGAGCAATAGAAGAAATAACTAAGCACTAGTCAACCGACCATGCCAGACATGACTGAGGACCATAGTTATTGCCAAGTGCCAATGAACTGACACCTTTAGTTACTGAGTGTTCTTTAGAGCCTGAGCACCCCAGTAACCATAGAAACCAAGCAAACAGTTTCCCAAACCGAGAAAGAACTCCACCAAACTAAGATCAAAACCAATAATCTACCTTCAAAGAAAAACATATTTTGGTTGATACAGGATTTCCAAGAATCCTAGGATGCTCCTACATTAGACACCCTAGGTAAGAAATATTTTCTCATAAGGAAATCAGGAATGTCTCATGAGAATCAAATAGGTATGTCGAATCTATTCTTCACCCATATCTCTTCTTGTCTTTCTTCCCAAGTAGTCTTCACTTCATTTACTGTCTCATGCAGAAAGTCCTTCTATCTTCCACTTTGTTTATCCCTTCAGTCAACAATAGATAGAAATTGACTCTGACCACTACCGACCACCTCAGTGCCTCGGTAAGGTTCATCCTCTCTAGACTCCTTAACCAACTCAATATCATCTCCACCTCTTTGTGTCATAAATGTCACCATTTTTTGAACCATCTCTACCAAAAAAACCATCTTTTTCTTAATCTCAACAAACTCTTTGGAGATATTATTCTCCTTCTCCAAACTAGATTTGATAGGAATAGGTTCATCAACCCTCTACTCCTGACATTTTTCACAAGGACAACACCTAGTAACTCCACATCCTTTAACCCCTATCTCCTGTAAAGGTATTAGCTTACTCTGACCTCCTTCATGCCTAAGAACATAGGTATTAGCATGACCATCAAATAAAAAATTTATGTCAAACTCCAAGGGTCTACTAAGAAACAGATGAAAAGCATCCATAGGAAATACATCACACAATATCTCATCATGGTATGATCCAATCTAAAACTTAACCAAGCAATGTTCTTCAACTCTAACCTTAGAAACATCTTGTATCCAACTAATCTAATAAGGATTAGGATGTTTCCTTCTTTCTAAATTCAATCTACTAACCATTTCATCTGAAATAAAGTTTTTAGAACTACCACCATCAACTATGACATTACATACCTTATCCTTGCACTTACATCTGGTTCTAAACAAATTCCTTATCTACACTGGTTCAAGAACACATGCATCCAATCTCCTAGTGACAATACATTCACCTTTCTCAAGAATATTCTCAATGTCTTCTTCAGCAACCAATGCAACACTTTTCTTAGGACACTACCAACTTTTATGGACAGCTTCACCATAGTTATAACAAGTGCCAGTGAACTCATTCTTCCACTTTCCCCTTTGTCTAGCATTCTTAGTAACTTGACCACTGCTAGATCCCACATCAGGCTTAGGATTCTCTATCACATTACTCTCAGCAACTGTCTCACTAGTTTTACAACCTCGGTTCCTACTATTTTATTTTCCTTCAAACCTCTTAGTCAGTTTCTCTTCAATATTTAATTCCATTTGATAAGCATCTCCTATTGTTTTCATCTAAACAATAAGTAACTCTTCTTGAATACTAGGTCTCAAACCATAGACATACCTAGAAACCTTCTCTTTATCAGCTTCAGAATGACCAGTCCTAATTAGGATTCTATAAAACTCCTCAGTATACTCAAGTATAGATTTGTTAGTCTACTTCAAAGCTTGCATCTTCTTAAACATATCCAATTTATAATCCACTAGAATGAATTGCTTCTTCAACTTGTCAACCATTCGGTTCCAATTAGTGATAATTTCTTTTCCTCTTCTACCTCTTTCCAAAAAAACTTCTCTCCACTAGATATTTGCATGACCCTTCAACTTAGTCTTTGTAAATCTAACCCTATAAGGATCTTCTATTTATTCATACTCAAAGTATTGATCAATCTCATTGATCCAATCAATCAATTCTTCTGGCCTAAGACTTCCAAAAAATGTAGAAACTTCAATTTTAGGTCTCTTCCCAATCTTAGACATAGCTTTTAGAATTCAATACTCCTCAGAATCTCTAGCTTCTTCTATAGCTGCTTCAAAATGATCCTCCTTAGATTCATCATCACTTTCCTCCTTCAAGGTATGCTTCTTATTTCTCAATTCCTCTTGTAGGTCTTGCACTTTTTCTGTAAAGCCCTAAAATCATCAAGATAGAATTCTCTAGTAGCTTCTTCTTCCTTAGGGATCTCATGATTTCTCCTTGGATGCATCTTCAAATCAAGATCTAGATACACAAGATCCACTTGGCTCCAATAGGAATAGGCTTCGCTCAAACATGAACAAAATTTTCTCGGATACCACCTAATGCATTCAAGCTTAGTGGATCCAATTAAGGACCGGTTGAACTTGCAGCCAAACCAATATGTAGCAGAAATACACAATACAAATAGTAGATCTGATATGAAACAAAAGTCTTTATTCATGAAAACATCGATTACATGCAATGCGCTAAGCTATAAGGCCTTCCCTATTACAGCCAATTACAATGCAAGTAATAGTCTACAAGATCTCATAAGGTCTAAATCTTTTTCCTAACATCAGCATCTAGCTAGTCTAGGTCTACAACAGGTAGCACACTGGTAGGCACCCAGGAAAGATCTAAACTTATACTCAAAATTCCAAGAAATCTTCATGCTCCTAAGCTTGTAGGCTACTAAACTTCCTTCCAATAATTTGATGCCCTAAACAACTACCCAAGCATCCTATAAATACTAATTCCTAGCCACAAGTTGGCTGATGAAACAATAAATCTCTATAAACAAATATTGAATTCTAAAACATTAGTCGACTCTCACATAGCCTTATGAAATAAATAAACTCTCAAAGATGGCCCCAATGGTCACTAAATCTACATAGAAGAATGCAACATGCTAGATCTAGGTCCCCACATGTCCAATGGTCAATCTATAATATGAGGAGTGTGACCCAAATTAAATGCACCAGTTGGCTAGGCCAATCTATCCAAAACAATCCAATCAGTAAGAAAGAACACAGAGTAATAGAAGAAATAACCAAGCACCAGCCGAATGACCATGCCAAGCATGACCAAGAAACATAGTTATTTCCATGTGCTAGTGAACATATGCCTTTAGTAACTAAGCATTCTTTAGAGACCGAGCACCTTGGTAACCATATAAACCGAGTAATCAGTCTCCCAAAATGAGAAAGAACTCCACCAAACTGAGATCAAAACCAACAATCTACCTTCAAAGACAAACATATTTTGGTTGATATCAGATTTCCAAGAATCCTAGGATGCTCCTACATTAATGACATAGATCTAGAGCTTGGATAAGTACTAGTTATTGAATGGAAGTTTCTACTTTCTTTGGTACTTTGAGACCCAAGGACTTGATTGATTGGATTGGTGAATTAGAAGACTTCTTTTAGCTTGAAGAAATTAAAGATCCTATTTGAGTAAGATTGGCATAGACTAAGTTGAAAGGACATGTTTCTCTTTGGTGGAAATTATTACAAAGAGATAGAGAAGATGAAGGTGAAATGAAGATCAATCACTGGAGGTTGATGGTGAATAAATTGAAAGCTAAGTTCTTACCTGTCAACTATGAGCTTGATTTTTTTAAGAATTTGTAGAATCTAAAGAAAAAATATTTGACTATGGGGGACTATACCGAGGAGTTTTATAAATTGACTATTCGGTCTGGACACAAAGAACTTGGTAAAGAAAAGGTAGCTCACTATGTGAATGGTTTGAGATTCAATATTCAGGATGAGCTTGGTATGTTGAAGATTGATTCAGTTGAAGATTCTTATTAGTATGCTCTAAAGGTAGAAGATAAGTTGAAAAGGAGACAACATAGTAATTCTTAAGGAAAGGAGAAGATTGATCACTCGGTGAAGGATAGACTGACTATTGAAGATGAACTAAAACCTATAAAATTGAAAAATAAAATAGTTAGGGTTATATTGAAGGGTACTTGTTATAATTGTGGTGAAGGAAACCTATCTTTTGAGTGTACACATAATAAATTTGGTGACCAAAGGACTGCTATGGTAAATGAGAACATTTAGAATGAACCTGAATCTAAGAACTTGTTGGTTTAGAGAACATTTCTTGATGCAAAGGAGGAACCTTGTCAGAGGAGTAACTTGTTTAGAACTTGGTACACGTCACGAGGTAAAATTTGTGATGTAATTGTTGATAGTGGTGGTACTGATAACCTTGTTATTGAGGACATGGTTCATAAACTTGGTTTGAAGAGAATGAGAAATCCTTATCCTTATAGGATTGGCTGGTTACAAGATGTTCATGCTCTGGAAGTCAGGGAGCAGTGCTTTGTTGATTTTCAGATTGGCCAGTATAAGGATCTAGTGTTGTGTGATATTGTAGAGATGAATAGTTGTCATATATTTCTTGGTAGACCTTGGAAATATGATTGTAGAGATATGTATGATTGTGTCAAGAATGTGTTTACTATTGAGAAGAATAACAAGAAGCTTTCCCTAATGTCTTTTCTAGATACAACACTCAATAGGAGAAACTTGAGCTTTGGTAGCCAAGATGAGTTGAGAAATTTTGAAAGGATGGATTAGTATGGAGAATAAGCCTGTGTATTATCAAGGAAAGATTTGAAAAGACAAAGGAAGCAGAAGTGGAAGAGTGTGCAAGGTGAAGACTTGAAGGGAGTGCATGTGAAGAACTAGTTTGGGGTTTATGTTTTGAATACTGAAAGATGTTCTTCCAACCTATGAGAACATCTTTTCAAACTAGGGGTGTCTGATGCAAGGGCATTCTAGGGTACTCAGTGAATCTGCATGGTGGTGTGTTGATTTGGTTTTGTGTTACTCGATTGTAGCTTTAACTAATGGTCTTGATTATTGAAGGAAGCTTAGTCATTGAAGGAACATGGTGAAACCTCTTGCACTTAGTGGAACTTGTACTCAGCAATGCCTATGTTTCTCAGTGATACTTGGCATGGTCATTTATTTCACTAGTGCTCAATAGTTCTAGTTTACTGACTGGAGTTATTGGAGATTTGGTTGGTTGACTTGGTTCATTTATTTTTGCTAGTGTTTATTGTATTCTCCTATGTAGATCTAGAGGCTGACATGGAGAAATAATTATTTGTAAGGTTATTTGAGAGATGATTGTTGTTGCATTTAATATTTGTTTGTAATAAAAGCCAACTTGGCTTAGGAGTTAATTTTTTCTTCTAGACAACTTGTGGTTGAGGAAATGTATTTGAGTGTTTGGGTAGATGTTTAGGGAGTCATTCAACATCGTAAGTGTGAAGGATAGATCTGGATCCTGTGAGATCTTAAAGATCAGACTGTTATTTGATAGATATAATAGAAGAGCTAGTGGTTTTCATTGTTGGAGACAAAGAGATTGCTTGGAGGCTTGTGATCTCAAGTTCAGATCTTCCTTAGTGTTTCCATCAGTTGTTGATTTGTTTTAGAGCTAGACTAGCTGGAAGATTGTAGAAATACTTTTATTGTATTTGGCCCTAACTTGAAAGGCCTTATAGATGGGCATGTTAATGAAAATTTAGTTGAAAACATTGTATTGTTGTGTTATCTTGCATTGTGTTGTTTTGCTACATGTTTGGATTATCCTTAATTGGATCATCCTTACCTATCCTACATCAATTTTTCTTCATTGATCCTTTCACTAAAGAAGGCTACTAGTCTTCCTTCTTGACTTAGGACTTTACCCACTTCTATATTACTAGAATCACATTCCACTATAAACAACTTCTCAAAGCTTGGTAAAACTAGTATTGGTTGGGTGGTATCTCCTTCTTCAACCTCTCAAATCCTTCATTAGCTTGCTTGGTCCATACCAATTTTTTCTTAACTCCACCCTTAATGGTTTCAAGGACTCATGCAAAAATTTCATTGAATCTCCTAAAAAACTTCCTATATAATTGGGATAACCCATGGAAGCTTCTAACTTTAGTCCCTATCCTCAGAGTAGGCCAACTCAATATGGCTTCTACCTTTCTCTTGTCCATCTTCAAGTTACATTGGGATACTAAAAATCCTAAATAGATCAATTCATGTTTCATAAACTCACTATTTTCAAGATTTATGGTGAGCTTCTCCTCCTACAACCTTTTCAACACAAGTTCCAAGTGTTTCATATGCTCTTCCTTTGTTTTACTAAAAATGAGGAAGTCATCTAAGTATAATACCACAAAAATCACTATGTAGTCTTTCAACATGTCATTCATAACCCTCATAAAAGTTCTTGGTGCATTGGTAAGCCCAAATGGCATTACCAACCACTCATATAACCCCTCTATCATCTTAAATGTTGACTTCCACTCATCACCCTATTTCATCCTTATTTGATAATATCCACTTTTTAAGTAAATCTTTGAAAAGTACTTAGCACCCCCTAAGCAATTCATTAGATCTTCTATTATAGGAATAGGAAAGCTATATATAATAGTTATCCTATTAATTTCCCTAGAATCTATGTACATTCTCCTCTTACCTCATTTTTTTGGATCCAATACTACCAGGTCAACACATGGGCTGATGCTCTTTCTTACCAGACCTTGGTCCAATCACTCCTACACTTGTCTAGTAATTTCTTTGTTCTTCTTTGGTGTCATCTTATAAGAAGCTTTATTAGGCAAATATGCCCCTATCACAAAGTCAATTTGGTGACTAATCTATCTCTTTGGTGTCAATGTAGTTGGTTTCCCCTAAAAAATGATGTATTGGAACTTATCCAACAACTACTTCACTTATACCGGCAAAGGTGGTGCCTTAGGTGTCTCTTCCTCTCTTGGTTTTACCAAAATTTCATAACCAATTCCTTCTTCCTCCTTCATGTCCTTAAGGAATTATTTCCAACTCATTAATAGGGCATTGGAGATCAACTTATCCACTATTTCTTCTTCAAGAAAAGACTATATTTTATAAGTTACTCCATTCTTCTTGAATGAGTACTTATTCTCCCTCCCATGGTGAATGGCTTCTCTTTCATACCACCATGGTCTACCAAGAAACATATAGCATGAATCCATGGGTAATACATCACAAAGTATCCTATCTTAATACTTTCCGATAGTGAATTCAACCCACCCTTTTTCATTCACCAAGATATTATGTCCCTTGTTCAACCAAGTTACCTTGTAAGGGCACACATGAGGAATCTTGACCAATTTAAGTTTTTGTACTACTTCTAATTCTAAGATCACGTTGTTAGTAGATTTAGAGTCAATTATGACCCTACATACCATACCAAGTATCTTACACTTGACTATAAGAATAGCCCTTCTTTGCTTGTGTTCATCTCTTTTAGGTTCTTTGATTAGTATCCTCCTAAGCATGAGGTTCTCTCCCTTCTCTGAATCCAAGCTAATCTCTGATTTCTTAGTCATTTCCTCTTCTTGTACATAAGTAATTTTCTTCTCACCTTGTGAAGATAAGGGTTCGTCAGAGCATCTATATGTAGGGTGCCCTAACAGTCCATAGTTATCTCATTTCATGGAAGAGAAGTGTGAACTCCTTCCAAAACCCCCTGATCTACATCTTCCACTATTATATGAGCTTCTTCATATTACTTGGTGCTTCTACAAGTTCTACCAATTTTAACTTCATTTCCTCCATAGCTTCTTCTAGGAGTTTTTTCTTGTCTTGTGTCTCTAAAAAGTCTCTTGCCAACTGTGCATTAGTGACCATGGTTCTCCCTCCTATGGATTCACTTATGTCTGACATATACCATCCACTTCCTAAGGCTTTCAATTTCTCTGATACCAATTTGATGGGGAGCTCACTATCAAGATATCTCTTGCTCCAATAAAGACCTCACCTTGGGCCTCCCTAAGGCATTCTTCTCTACCTTGCTAAGGGAACACTTCTCTGATCCCCTTTCTCACTTTGAACTTCCCATCAATTTCAAATTACCACTAATTCCCCTCACACTCCATTATGCACCAATGACTCTATTTGAACCACCAAATATTACCAACCCTCTCTTGGCTATGAAGATGGATTCCCTAACCTTGTCTAGGTCACATTCAATAGTTTTAAACTCAATTGGATGGACTCTCAAATAGGTTTCTAATCAAGTCCATAGTTTTGAATTAGGCCTTCGTACGAGAGCACCCACAATAAATGATCATTCATAAAATTCCTAGGAACATCTAGATTAGGTTAGATCTATCATTTAGGCATCTAGACCAAATTGTAAGACCTAGTTCCAGGATTGGCACAAGTATAAGCCCTTGGTCAACTATGGTCAAAAAATGGTCAAAGGGCCTAAAATCTTAGGATTTTGTTATTTATATGTTTTAATGGTTTGGATCCATGTTGGATCATTATATTTAGATATGGACCAATCTTGGTCACCTAGAATGCAAATAGTGCTAAAAATTTGTAAAAGTTGCTTAGCAACTTTGACAACTTTTGCCAAAAGTTGTAAAAAAACCCCCCAATGATCATATAGTTTGAAATTTGGTTTTAACCAATGGGGGAGGCCTTCATAAGAAACTTTTACAAATTTTTCCCAAAGTTGTAAACAAACCCCCCAATCATCATATAGTTTGAAATTTGGTTTTAACCAATGGGGGAGGCCTTCATAAGCCCTATTAGGTGGGTGGAAGGTAAGGATATGTAATTTGGCAATTTGAATCAATAAAAACATAACCATTTCTTTGCAATTCTTGAGGAAAAATGGAGTGTATAGATTGGTATGGATAGAAGGGAATGAATCTCTGAAGCCAAAAGTTTTCTCTTCAAATCTACTATCATATTCAATTGATTTCATGTTTTGATCAATCCTAGTTTGGAAGTTATCAAGGTTTTTGTGTGACTTCCTGGATCGAAGGCCTAAAACTAGGGTTTTCAATAGGGCTTGAGTGGTTTGACCGATTCTGCCCTGGGAAATTGATGCCCCTTGGTGGAATTCAATTTTTTTTAATGTATTTTCACATTATGCAGGTTAGAGGTGGATATTTTCAAGGGAGTGAATTTTCCATGATGCCCTAGGTGTACATCCCTATGTGTGCACCTACAAGTGACTAAGTATAGTCAGCATAATTCCTTGTTAGGGATTCACCAAGACTGAAAAATAAGGATTTAGCATCCTTTTATATGCCCTCACATGATCCCATAATTGGATTGGGCATTGGTTTTGAGGAAAGAGCACTTGTAGTGCAATTGCAGACCTAATTAGGCCTATTAACCCTGCCTTGATTAGGTTTTTCCTTATTCTCCATCTAACCTAATACCTTGGTGCTTGGATATAATCCCTAAAGTCAAAAAGGGTATCAAAATCTACAACTTGTTCAATGCTTTTTATGGAAGTATTTTGGTCTATGATAAAAAAACTTTCCTAGGAAGGGCTACAAGCCTAGTCTTGAATTTGTGAAGCAACTAGGTTGTATGGGTTTCTTTTAAGTGAAAGAAACATTGGAACTATTTTAATTAGACCTAAATAGGCCAAATCAATAATTATAGGTCACCCTTTCTCCTATTAGTCATTTCATGTGGATAATTCCTAAATTGAGGGAATAGTGCTTTGTGGCCAATCTTGGTTGTTGGTGTTTTGGACTTGGTAAAAACTAGTGATTAGGTTCCTCTTGTGATTTCAAGGTTGTGATAACCTTAAAAAATTTCCTTTCTACACTTTTGATAAATTTAAGGCACTTCACAATTTGGGCACATAAGGGTTCAATCCCTTCACCATTATTCACTATTTTTAGCTTCATGCTACCCACTTTGCATCAGGCCTCCTGAATTTTGGTTTTCTTGAGATTATTCACAAAATCACTTTAAAAACCTCTAAACCAATTATGGATTCTTTGTACGTCTATCCTAAGATCTAATATTTTCAAACTTTTAGACCCCCACTCTATCCGTACATAGGATTTTTAAGAAACCACTACTTTTAAGGGTTTTGGGTACATCTACACTAGTCTATGTTCTTTTCTCAAACTAGGTGCTCAATTAAACTCATCTAGTCATCTCCTTGCATTCACATATCAAGGAATCTCCCCTCTAAATGTTACCACCTTTTATTTTGTTCATCCAATCAACTTAGCAAGTCCACTTGCTATTGTCTCATCCAAACTCCTAGCCATAATGCACTGCCACTCACCTAGGGCTTGGTGTTAAACATGCTTCCCTTACATAGAAAAACTCCAAAAGACATATTTACACTATAAAAGGATTCCCCTACTTTATTCCAAGAGGCCATGGATTTTTTATCATGGGAATTCAAGAGGGGTTCATATTTACATGTCTAGGTTAGAGCCAAACAATGAACCAGTAAAATAGAAAGAATTTAAAAAAATATAACCAATAGCACTTAAAAACAAAATGAAAGAAACAAGAAGTATCTACATGCTAAAATAAAATATATCAATTCATTAATTCAACACTTTCAATCCATTAAACAAATGGATTAAAGCTTTGTTACAAAAAATAGTTAAGAACTTCTCCTTCACAACTCTTAGTCCATACACAATTATCTCTAACCCTTAGATTAGGGTTTATCTTACCTTAAATACCTATCCCCTCATGATTAGACCCTAAGGTCATGATTTGGGCACCATTAAATCCCTTTCCTACATTTTAGGAAATGTTGTCATGATAACTTTTCAAAATTGAAAAGTTGTCATGAGAAACTTTTACATCTTTTAGCATTTCATCAAACAACTATGCCTAATGACCCAAAATGAGCTCAAATCATCATGTAAGACCTTCAAACCCCTCAAAACATCAAAATGTCAAATTTCACTCCATTTTGGAGTCTTAACCCAAGTTTTACCACTTGGTTGACTTCCTAGCATTTGGACACTAGAACTCAAAATAGACATCCAAATCACTTAACTCTAAACACACTAACCTTAACACACATCCTAAAAAACTATGGAACTTTAAAAATAGCCCTTATCAATAGTTGGTTTTCCAAACCAACCTACAATTCAAAATGACATAAGATCTTCACAAGACATTATAGGTGATCCTGCACTAGCAGGCACTGTCATTATTGTACTTCATTGGAACTATTTTAGCTAAGAATTTGATGTTAGTTAGTTCATTATCTTTAATCAATATATTTATATACTTTCATTTGGATAGTGGTAACAAAATGTGGGTTTAACCTTCAAAAGGTGGATTTAACCTTCATATTGGGAAAGTTTCTCCAAGCGAAGAAAGGCTTATCCTATCAACTCCTTGAAGGGTTTCTCACTCAAAGAAAGGAGTTTGTCCTTTAATAGGGACTTTGTATTGGTTTTAATTATCTACTCCTAATAGGGAAAGATCTTGTAAGTGAGATACTTTATTACTAGTGCATTATTTGTGGGTTTCATCCTCACTAAGGTTTTTCCCTTAAAAGGGTTTCCTCGAAAACAATTCTTGGTGTTCTGATTTGTGTTACTTTGAGGTTTCAAATTTGAATTTACTATTTTGATAAGAAAAGATAAAGTTTTATATTAATGAAATACAATTGATTCACCCTCCTCTTATTTGTATCCAACAATTAGTATCATAGCCATTGGTCCTTAGAGAGAAGGCTTGATCTCTTAAGGTGATCTAAAGATGGCTTATTATAGGAAGGACAATCCTAAATTTGATGTTGAAAAATTTAACAGTTAGAAGAAAAATATAAGGACACATTTGTTATGCCTAGGAATTGATTATTGGATGATTACAAATAATAAGGAAAATATTATTTTTGCCTAATGCTATTGATGATGAAAAGAAGATTTTTTTTTGTAATATGGTTACATGGGATCTTTGATAAGTGCACTATCTAAAGTAGAATTTACAGAAGTCAAGGACCTTGATTTAACTCATGAAATTTGGGGAAGACTGGAAGCACTTTATGAATGAGACAAGTATACCAAGATGGAAAAGTTAAAAAAATTGGAAAACAAATATAGAAAATCTAAAAATGCAAGAAGATGAAAATGTCAGAGATTATGTCGAAAGGGTTTTATAAGTTTTTACAGGGATCATAAATTCAAGAAGCACTTATATTGAAGAAGAGATCATCATAAAGATAATGTGATCTTGAAACCTATTTACAAGACCAAAGAGTAGGAAATTTAGGAGATCATTTGATTGAATCAAGGATTCAACAAAGAGTTGTTGATAACTAAGCTAACTATATTTGAGGAAGTAGAATTATAGGATTCAGTACCTAAGATAGAAAATGCATTCAAGGAAACTTTTCATACTAACAAAAATACCTCATCAAGCCTTGCAAGAACTAGTGGGGTTAAAAAATATCCTGATCTTAGAGACTATGGATATGATATAATGGAGATTGATGATACAAATAGGAAGATGGATGAACTTATTTCTCTGATCGTACGAAAGGAGAAAAGAGGTAACGGTAAATTTGAAGGAAAACTACCTTTAAATTTTTTTTCTTGCAATAAAGTTGGTCAATTTGTATCTGGATGTCCTACAAGGGTCTCTAAATACAAACCTAAGTTCACTAGGCCAGATTTCTATGATGTGGAATTGTATTATTCTAGTGAAGGTGTTTCTAATGATGATTCCATAGTAGATGAGATTGGGTTTGTATCTATAAAGGATAATGAGCCTATTCATGAATAAAAATCCTTAATATCACATGTTGAAAAGAAACTTGAATAGATCATTGATAGTGGATGCTCCCATCACATGATTGGTGATAAAGATAAGTTTGTTCAACTTAAGATGCATGATGGTGGAGTTGTCAAATTTGGTGATAATTTACTCCTAAACTGATTATTATTCTATGATCTATTTCTATGGATGGAAAACTAACACTGATAATGTATTGCTTATTGATGGACTTAACCATAACCTGTTAAGTGTTGGACAACTTATGGATAAAGGTTATCACTTACAGTTCAACAATGGATCATGCACTATCAAAGAACAAAAAGTAAACTTGATTGCATCTAGAATAAAGACAAGAGGTAATGTATTTTAGTTCAATATCGCTGATGCAAAATGTTTTGTTTCTCAGATTGATGAAAGTTGGCTATGGTGTAGAAGATTTTGTTATGTGAATTTAGATATCATTGTGAAGGAAAGTAACATCAACATGCTTAGGGACTTACCAAAAATTGTGAAGCCCTCTAACATCAAATACAAAGAATGTGTAATGGGATAGAAAACAAAGGGGAGTTTCTAGAGAAATTTTTACACTACCAAAGAGAAGCTAGATCTGGTGTATATAGATCTCTATGGTCCTACAAGGAATGGATCCTCTTATGGTGAAATTTATTTCATACTATTTGTTCATGATCATTCTAGAATAATGTGGGTTTCTATTCTTAAAAAAAAATCAGAGGCATTTGACAAGTTCAAGATATTGAAGGAAAAACTAGAGATTGAATTGGGTCGAAGGATGATATGTTTGAGGTTAGAAATAGGGTGAGAGTTTACATCTTCTACATTTAATTCATACTATGAATAACATGGGATATGTAGGTATAATTCTAGCCCTAGGACTCCATCAAAAAATGGGATTGCACAAAGAAGGTGTTGGTGTTTTAAAATGCTTATGCCAACTAGGGCTGCCAATATGCCTTAAGACTGATGTTAGGAATGGTTAGCTCCAAGTATGAGAGCTCTACAAGACAAATAGACCAACAATAGGGACAATACTACCCTCTTCACTTATGGCTATGCAAAACCAAGGTGGGTGTACCTAATCTAGTAACTTATGGCATTTTAGGACTTTAAACTAGATTGAACAAAGCAGATGATAGCAAGAAAGTACTAAATGGTAACCAGACATTCATTGACTCTCCATTGCTATGATGGAACATCACTACTATCAACCAAAAAATAATTAAAACTTGGGTGTTGATATATGAAGGTTGAAAGAAGTAAACAAGAGCCAATCAAACATTAAACTCAATTGAATATACTAATCCCTGATCAGTGCCATTATCCATTGGGTAGATCTCAAATACAGACATTGAAACATGAACCAACTACTTTCAAAGACTCATAGCCATAAATATAAACATTCCATCCCATCCACTACTTACAACATCCTTCTGTAGACAAATCAAATGAATCTATGTCCTATCTAAAGTATATTTCACTTGATCCTAGATTAAGAACTAAAGACTAGAACATATACAAAGGTAACCCTGTGTAATGGATCAGAAAATCTAGAATTCACAAGATTGACACCAAGGAGAGACTTGAAAGCTTTAAATAATTATATTAAGTATGATGATTCATGTACAAGTTCAAAGTAGATAAGAGAGAAAACCACTTCAATAACCTGCAAAAGACTACAAGGAAATTCTATTCAATCTCATACAATATGATACAGCCTGCTACAACTCCCTGGAGCCAACTGAAATTAGAACCCTTGGAACCAACCCAGATCAGAACCCTTTTAAATGATCAAGAAAATCCTTTTATAGGAACAAGGACTCAACATACAATAGATCATTTAGGGAAAAATTAGGGTTTCAAACACCCTGCCAACTATGAACAGTCACAATTTATTACAGGGGATGAAAACCAGTCAGCCATACTTGAGAAAGATTTTCACTTATGATAGATCTCTAAGAAAGTACTACAAATCATGGAATTATATGTCAATCAATCCTTTTAGCCACCTACAACATGCCTTGAGTAAGAAAACCCATTCCTACATGGCATGAAAACACTTCTATAGTCAATCATCAAGCCTCTGGACCACTTTGCAACAATTGGCACCACTAAACTAATCAAATCCGGATGCTAAAACATTCAATTCTAGTGCTTTCTATCATTGGAAACCCTCAAAATATTTGAATTCAAACTATAATAGTTATATCCATGGCACTTGCAATGTATGGATAGTCACAATTTGAAACTAGATCAACTTTATATCGTGATCGTCAGATCCTCATGTTTCATGGGCTTTATGTCTTTAACCCATCTAGACACCTTGGGTTAACTCTCCATGACTACACGACAAGGCTTTTTCTTGTTCACAAAATGAAAACACTAACACACCTTTAACTCCATGAACTAGCAAATAAAGGGAACTTTTTAACCTCAGTCCTCATTGGCAAATTGGCGACTGAAGAGTTTTGCCAGTTCGTAGAAGACTTTATGTTATTGCTAGTTAGTTTAGCGACTATGTGAACCTCCTTTGCTAAATCGCCAAGTGATTTAGAGCACTGCTATTTTTCTTGGTGAATGATTGAAACCCTTTAAAATTTTGTTAGACCACCAAACAATTTATCAGGACTGCTAAAACCCTAGACCAAAACCTAGTCCCGCTTACAAGAAGATCGACAGTCGTCACATGATCGCATGTGTCAAAAAAGACCCTTTAGATTATACACCGACTGTCAATGCTCTGTCATTTTTAGAACTACTGAAACTCAAAAAACCTGGCCCCATTGACAATATGTCCAGTCACACAACATGGACCAATCAGATAATGACAAATAAGCACACCTAGCATATGGACCCACTATACTTTATCCCCTCTGAAAAATGTAGAATCAATGGTTGTTGCATGATCTTAAACCTCTGACACATCCCATAAGATCATACGCCCATCATTAACTTTCTGACAATGTCAGGACCCTCTAACAAACTCAAAAACTAGGTCCCACTAACAACTACCATCATGTTATATCATGGACCAATCAAAGACCACCATTTATACCTACATGTCACCCTAGACCCACAGTTTGAAGCGCCATGTCATAAAGAGAATCAACGACCAGTGTAAGATTGCAAGCCTCTGACAAAACCCTTGCAAACTTATGAAAACCATAGGATTAAGATGGTGTTAGAGAGCTTGGAACCATAGACCATGCAAACACATGAACAAAGAGGAGAAACTACCATGCCAAGTCACTAGTAGTTGAGAGATAAGCCACTAGGAATAGGATAATACATGAACACTGTGTTCACCCAATCACTAAAAGAAAAGATATAACCACTAGGAACCAAGTGAACCAGTGACAAACATGTATTCACTTGATTACTAAATAATAAAGAGACATGAAACTTTGTTAAGTGATTTAGTGAAGACTAGGAGAAAAAACCACGTGCATAAAGGAAAGACTTAAGTGGCCTGAAAAGGTAATGAAGAATTAGAATGAGGCTGGGGCACTTTTAGGGTTTTTCACTATAACGGCTAGAAAATTGAAAACTAGGGTTTGAGCCAAAGACCTAGAAATAACTGCAGAGACTAGCAGAAAAATGCTAGAGCCATGAAAAAAATTCACAGGTGCTAACAGTGGCTCATGTTGGGGATGCATGCCTCCTGCAGGCATGGCAAGGATTCAAATCTCTGGGAAAAGTAGACCACCCATTGGAAAAGGGCATAGAGACCTCAAAAAATACAAGGAACTCAAAAATTGGCAACCGAACCAGGCAAATAGGAAGGGAAGCACACAATAGAAAAGGGAAATATTATACAGAGTGTACTTTTTTTACAAAAAATCTGCAACATCCAACTTGAGTTAGTCTTTGCCTCTGTCAAAAATTTGGTTTTCATTTCTTCCTTCATGAGGCATACTAGATATTTTATTTTTAGTTGTTTCACTAGGCATGTCAATATTTCCAACCAGCCTGTTAGGCAAAACAAAGTAACTATCTTCATAGTGCATGTAAAAATTTTTGGCACTCCTTTCATTTTGCTCACTATGAAGAAAATACTCATCATACCTATGAAAAGTATCATCAGATAAAAATCTATTCTTTTCTACTGATTCATGTATGCTATTAATTGGAAACACAAAAAACTCATACTCTGCCTACTGAAAGGCTTCAGTTATACCCTGACCTTGCATTTCCATAGGTGCAACCAGCTGGAACTCAAATGAATAGTCAAACTCATGTTCACAAATGTGATTATTACCAAATTCTACAACTATTCCACAACCTTATGATGAACAGGATACAACATCATCACTTAAAACTTTATCACAGATGGGAAAGGAAGAACATCTTGACCCAAATGAATCTGAAATCTCCACATGTTCCTCAAACAAAGGATTGATAACTCCATGTAATACTCCTTGTTGAACATTATGACAAAAAATGGGCTGATCATCATCAAAATCCTCATCTTATAAAGATTTAGTAAACACTTTAAATTCACTACCCATTTCATCTTCATGGAGACTCTCATTGATGTCACATCTAATCACCATTTCCTTATCTTCATACTTTGAGGACAAATCACTCTCAAAGTCATCATATTCAAATTGATTTGTATTATGCAAAAACTGAGATGCCTTTTCATTTTCAGATTCAGAAAGGGAAAACATACCTTCACTGATAAAGGAGTGTTCACTTCCATCATTACTTTCTTCCTCCCATGTTGCATCTGACTCATATGAAGACACCTCAACATCGCTGCTTCCTCATCCTCACCTGAATAACTGGTCCCAACACATTCAAACATTTCTAAACAAGTGGAAGATCTTGTATACAATGATTTTGACTCCTGCTCATTGCTACAATCTAAATACTCCTCTGAAAAAAATTCATCATGAGAAATATCCCCAGCATTAGGTATGGATTTCTCTGAAATACAACTTGTATTCCCTTTTTGCCAATGATCCTTTTGCAACTTATTCCATTCATCATCATCAACAAACTCTTCTAAGAACAACCATTTGAACTCAGTCAATGAAGAGATGCATTTTGGGGGTAATCTTAAATACCAATCAGATGCAACCCCTTTGAGGGATCTCCCAAAAAACATCATACTAACATCTTCCTCAAAAATTTGATATTTTACAATAAATCTGAAGAATGCTAGGACATGCTCTACTGCTAAATTAGACTGACAAACAAAAACCAGAATCAGATCCATAAGCTCACTAGGAAAAGAATGAGGGGACATTGGAAGAACATAACTTAAAGCTCTATCCAACTTGAGAAAACACAGCTGCCTAGATTGGCTTTTTCCCTGATTATCCATCTAATTTGAAACAAGATGAGAACCACTCATCTCATCTCAGTCTTCCCTTTACACTAGCACTGGATACTTGATAGGGAAACATTGTTATCATTGAGAATGAAAAATACCTAGAAGTATTGTAGTTGAAACCTTGTTGATCAGAAGTAGGCTAGATCTAGAGCTCATCTTGCAACTCCATCAGGATCTTTGCTAGGTACAGTCACCACCTCCTTAGAGAGGAAAATACTACAATGTTTTGTATCTTCTTCCAATCAACCAAACATCACCAGGTCTCACTATTTATTAAGAACTGCACTGATCAAATAGAGAACTCAGAGTCGCCACTCACAACTTGGTGAGATGATTTGAAAGTTATTAATATAGACTCTTACACACTTCAATGCAAACCATTAGATAACAAATAGGTAGGCCAGGAGTCCAGCTCAACTTGGAACTTGCACTATTTATTCTTGATTATAATCTCTATTCCCCAGTAGAGTCACCATCTTGTTGGTGTTTTAAAATGCTTATGCCAACTAGGGCTGCCAATAGGCCTTGAGATTGATGTTAGGAATGGTTAGCTCCAAGTATGAGAGCTCTGTAAGACAACTGGACCAACTATAAGGACAAGACTCTCCTCTTCACTTATGGCTTTGCAAAACCAAGGCATGTGTACCTAATCTAGTAACTTATGGCATTTTAGGACTTTAAACTAGATTGAACAAAGTAGATGATGGCAAGAAAGTACTAAATGGTAACCAAACATTCATTGACTCTCCATTGCTATGATGGAACATCACTACTATCAACCAAACAATAATTAAAACTTGAAAAGGTGTTGATATATGAAGGTGGAAAGAAGTAAACAAGAGCCAATCAAACATTGAACTCAACTGAATATACTAATCCCTAATCAGTGTCATTATCCATTGGGTAGATCTCAAATACATACATTGAAACATGAACCAACTACTGTCAAAGACTCATAGCCATAAATATAAACATTCCATCCCATCCACTACTTATAAAATCCTTTTTTAGACAAACCAAATGAATCTATGTCCTATCTAAAATATATTTCACTTGATCCTAGATCAAGAACTAAAGACTAGAACATATACAAAGGTAACCCTATGCAATGGATCAAAAAATCTAGAATTCACAAGATTGACACCAAGGAGAGACTTGAAATCTTGAAATAATTATATTAAGTATGATGAGTCATGTACATGTTCAAAGTAGATAAGAGAGAAAACCACTTCAATAACCTACAAAAGACTACAAGAAAATTCTATTCAATCTCATACAATATGATACAACCTGCTACAACTCCCTGGAACCAACTGAAATCAGAACCCTTGGAACCAACCTGGATCAGAACCCTTTTAAATTATCAAGAAAATCCTTTTATAGGAATAAGGAATCAACATACAATGGATGATTTAGGGCAAAATTAGGGTTTCAACCACCCTGCCAACTAGGAACAGTCACAATTTATTACAGGGGATGAAAACTAGTCGTCCATGCCTGAGAAAGATTTGCACTTATGATAGATCACTAAGAAAGTACTACAAATCATGTAATTCTATGCCAATCAGTCCTTTTAGCTACCTGCAACATGCCTTGAGTAAGAAAACTCATTCCTACACGTCATGAAAACACCTCTGCAGTCAATCATCAAGCCTTTGGACCACTCTGCAACAATCGACACCACCAAACTAATCAAATTTGGCCACCAAAACATTCAATTCTGGTCCTTTCTGTCACTGGAAACCCTCAAAATATTTGAATTCAAACTACAATAGTTATATCCATGGCACTTGCAATGTATCGACAGTCATAATTTGAAACTGGATCAACTTTATATTGTGACCATCAGATCCTCATGTTTCATGAGCTTTATGTCTTCAACCCATCCAGACACCTCAGGTTAACTCTTAGCGATTATGCAACAAGGATTTTTCTTGTTCACAAAATGAAAACACTAACCCACCTTTAACTCTGTGAATTGGTCAATAAAGGGAACTTTTTAACCTCAATCCTCATTGGCGAACTAGTGACTGAATAGTTTCACCAATTTGCAAAACACTTTATGTTACTACCAGTTAGTTTAGCAACTACGTGACCGTCCTTCGCTGAATCACCAAGTGATTTAGAGCACTGCTATTTTTCTTTACGAATGAGTGAAACCCTTTAAACTTTTTTCGGACCACCAAACAATTTATCAGGACCGCTAAAACCCTAGACCAAAACCTGGGCCCGCTTACAAGAAGATCGATGGTCATCACATGATTGAATCTATCAGAAAAGACCCTTTAGATTATATGTCAACCATCGATGCTCTATCATTGTCAGAACTACTGAAACTTGTAAAACCTAGCTCCACTGACAACATGTCCAGTCACACAATGTGGACCAATCAGATAATGAAAAATAAGCACACCTAGCATGTGGACCCGCTACACTTTATCCCCTCTAAAAATGGTAGAATCGACTGTTGTTGCATGATCTTAAACCTCTGACACATCCCATAAGATCATACCCCTGTCGCTAATTTTCTGACAATGTCAGGACCCTCTAACAAACTTAGAAACTAGGTCCCACTAACAACTACCACCGTATTATATCGTGGACCAATCAAAGACTACCATTTGTACCTACATGTCACCCTTGACCCACAATTTGAAGTACTATGTCATAAAGAGAATCAACGAGTGGCGTAAGATCACAAGCCTTTGACAAAACCCTTGCAAACTTATGACAACCGTAGGATTAAGATGGTGTTAAAGATCCTGGGCCCGTAGACTAGGTGAACACGTGACCAAAGAGGAGAAACTACCATGCTAGGTTGCTATTAGTTGAGAGATAAGCCACCAGGAATAGGAGAATATGTGAACACTATGTTCACCCAATCACTGAAAGAAAAGATATAACCACCAAGAACCAAGCGAACTAGCAACAAACATGTATTCGCTAGATCGCTGAATAATAAAGAGACATGAAACTTTTTTAAGCAATTTAGTCAAGACTGGGAGAAAAAACCACCTGCATAAAGGAAAGACTTAAGTGGCCCGAAAAGGTAATGAAGAATTAGAATGAGGCTGGGGCACTTTTAGGGTTTTTCACTATAACGGCTAGAAAATTGAAACCTAGGGTTTGAGCCAGAGACCTAAAAACAACTGTAGAGACGGGCAGAAAAATGCTAGAGCCATGAAAACAATTCACAAGTGCTAATAGAAGGAACATAACTATACTAGATGTTTCTAGAACAATGATGATTGAATGAAATGTATCACATATGCATTGGAGGGAAGTAGACAATACTGTATTTTACACTTTGGAAAAATTTTAGATCAGGGAAGGTAATACTAAAACACCTTATGAACTTTGGTTTGGCTATGCTCCTACTCTGAGATGTTTCAAAATCTTTGGTAGAATTTCTTTTATAAAAAGAGATGATGAGGTAGGTAAGTTTTATTCAAGAAGTGATGAAGGCATCCTTCTTAGTTATTCTACCAAAAGTAAAACTTACAGATGTTTGAACTTGATATTGAGAAAGATGGTTGAGATTATTAATGTAAGAATTGATGAGAAATTTCAAGTTCAAAAAAGAATTTGTGATTAAAACTCAAAAAATACTATTGAAGTAGAGATGTGGTTGAATTTGAAAATAACATGAAAATGTGTGTAATGAATAATCTAAAGCTCCTAAAACTTCAAGGTATGTACCAAGAAATCAGCCTAAAGATTAAATTATTGGTGATAGGAATAGAGGCATGTTAACTAGGTCTAAGGCTAGAGAGGAATTATGTCCGATTTCACAAGTGGAACCTAGAACTATAGATGAGGCTTGGGTGACCCCACAATAGGGGGTTTTTCTTTTTTGTATGAAGGAATTCCTTCAAAAAGAGGAAAATGTAAAAATCGTGTTGGAGAGTTTTGATAGAAACTCCAAACTTTTGATCAAAATATGACAAATTTTAATTGAAAGTACCAAAATTCATAACTTTCAATCGAAATTATTTTATTAATAATTAAAAAAATTAAAAAACCCCATAATAAGTACTTACAATCGAAAGTACTTTCAATTGGAAGTACTTACTATGGGGTTTTTAACCCCACCATTGCTTTCATTTGGACGGTGGGGTTTCAGAGCAGGCAAAATTTGGACTTCCACTTCACAAAATTTTGTATAAATATGGGTATTTTACATGTTATTTGAGATCACCAAGAAGACAATGGTTAAGTGATTGAAGGAACTGTGTTTTGGTACTCAAAAAATACAACATGGGTTTTGAGTACCATGTTAAAATTTTGCAGTTTGAAGCCCTTTACATGCTTTTCATGCATATGTACCTAGCTGTCATTTTGAAGCTTATGAGATGTCTCACATGTTTAACACACTCCATTTAGTATATTCATGCATTCTATGATGTTATTTTATCATCCTGAATCATTCGGTGAAGTCCCATTTTGAGCTAGTGTCAAATTGCACAATTATGCTTAAGTGTCAAACAGAGTACAGTAGCCCAGTTTGCCTTTGAATATCTTATGTCTAGAAATGTTTCATGACCCGCCACTTTGATGATGTTTAGTATACATATCAAAGAACCTATGTTGCAATTTTCAAGTCATTTTGAATCTGTTTGATTAGGTTTTGAACCCCTCAAAGTTGGTAGTTTGTTGATGTCATGCACTTGTGTAATTGTTCAAAATTCTAGAAGGGCCTGTTTGATCAGTAATATTTTTGACCCAATTGACCCTATTGATAAAATTCCTTTCACATCATATTCCAGGGGTCAAATACTTCCTATGTTTCAATTTTTTGGCCATGACGAATCCATTTGCCTAGTTTGCCGATCTGATTATGTTTGTAGTTTCTAATAATTTGATGCAGATCAGTTGCATACTTTAGTCGGAGGCCCTGTTCAGATGTTTGTATCTTTTTCCTAGAGATTGGTCATAATGTGCTGCTTGTGGCATCATGTTTTAGGCATGGGAGTGAACCATTTTTAAGCCTCTCATATGCCCTTCTATCCTGTTTTTCAGAGCCATTTCATTTGCAAATAGTGAAGTTTTGACAAAGTGCATTGTCCAGAATTAAGTAGCCTACTTTGAGTTTCACTTTTTGAACCCGGTTCGAGTTTCTGAAGAATTAAAAGTTGTTTTATATTGAAAACATGGAAATGTGTTACCATGAAGATTTTGATGCCATGACGAATCCGTTTTCTTAGTTTGCAAATGTGATTCCAAATACAACTTATGTTGTTTTACAAGTTGTGAAATGTGCAGATTGATTTGTACCCCTTTCATGAAGTTATAACTTTTGATCTATGATTGATGAGCCTAAATGGGTTGTACCAGTGTGTCCTATTTTGAAAGTACTACAAGTATTCCAGGTTAGAAGTCTTGATGAATCTTTTAGCATATGTTCCCAAGGTCATTCTATATGCATAAATCATTGTTTTACTATGTTTCCCAGTTTGCAATTTTGAGAGCCTATATTTGCCTGATTACCAAATGCACCCTATTATTCATCATGAGCCCTAATTATGGAATTATACTCTCTATATGACAAAGAGTAAATGCTCCTATTTTGAAATCTTGATGTCATGTTTACCCTAGTTTTCAAATCCATTTCCAAACCCAGTTTCTATGCTTTTCATTGTTTTAAATTCTAAACATATCTAGTAGGCTGACTTTGGCATTTGATTGTTATCCTTCATTTGATCTTTTGGGTGAGTTGATTATGGATTTGTGTACCTTTTATGGGGGTGAATCATTTCCCAAGTTGTCAGTTCTTGAAGATCTCAGTGGTGGCGTGATCTTGTGAGACCGTTTGGTCAGTTTTTGAAGCTGCTTTCTGGAGGCATGACTTTGAAGTTTATTTTTGGATATCTTTTCGGAAGTCTGATTATAGCCTCCTTTTATAATTGTGAGGAAGATCATTCACCCAGTATTTCAAAGGATGAGCTTTCTGTCTGACAGGTTTGCAAGATCCGACAAAAAGTACTTTATGCTAATAGGGCAACTTTGCAAAGTAGCTATTTTAAGATATTTGTAGTTTTTTGTCAGAAGGTTGTCTCCAGTTGAGGTTTGATGTGTTGTGTTCCTTGTATATGAGTCTTCTTCCAGATCCATTGGTTCTCTTTTAGCTCATCATTTGATATTTTTAGTTTATCTCCTTCTGAGGCAGTCGATAGTGATTTCAGTTTGTGTTTATCGACAATTCAGAATGGGTGATTTCAACTTTTAAAATCTATTTTCCTATTCATTTCTGGATGAAACCATTTTTAGAGTGAAAATATGTACTACAAAGTTTTTTCTCACCAACTTTCAGCTTCCAGTGATTAGTTTTGAGCAGTGTTTTTAAAAGGTGATTGGAGGCAATTTATTCAAGTTTGCCAACTAGCGAAGAATTAAAAATTGAAAATTTTAAAAGTTTCCAGTTATCCGGATTGGATCTAGTTGTAATTGTCAGTCATCTGGGTAATGTTTTTTAAATTTAAGTGTTTGAGTTTGAAAATTTTTTTAGTCGGACCCGTTTGGGGTCCAACCTACTTCATTTTATTTTTTAAAGTTGAAACTTTGCTGGCTACTGGAGATAAATACTAATTGGATGGACATAATGCATTAAAAAGAAACATGTGTGCATATAAGCTTTGAGTAAATGCAAAGCCAATACATAACAAAAAAATGATAATAGATTGTGACATTACAAATAAAGCATACGACATTATCAATAAATATGTCTTTTAAAACTACAGCTAGCATATGTGGTGTTTTGCTTACTTCTTGCAAAACTCATTACAATGTGGAGATTTGAGAGCCAACGCATCAAACAGAGGATACCAGTAAAATAGAAATGCAGCATGACCAATGCATGAGTGATGAGACAAATTAGAATATAGAGGGCTATGCATTTGAAATAAAGCATAAGTGTGCTTGCAGGCTGCAAGCCAACTCAATGGAGGGTGTGTGAATGCCAAAAGGTAAGTCACTAGTTATTCAAGGAAAGTGTGTAAACATTTGAAAGAGAAATATAAGAAATCAAATGAGTGCGTAGAGGCTACTAGCACAAAGTATGTGCTTGGACTACTAGCATGAGCCCTGTGTGAGTATGTTAAAAGTTTAGAGGCTGCCAAGCACATGATGTAGGAGAAAAATGAAAGGGGTAAAGTACATAGGTTGGCAAGCAGCAAGACCCATGCACCAGTTATATGGAGGACTTTTAAAGAGTTTTTGTTGCCAATAAGAGGAAGGGGAGCTACCTACGTGCAAGCAGAGGCATTTTTTTAGAATGAAGGCAGCATGTATGCATTGAAAGGAACAAACATAAGACGAGCATTTATTTCAAAGAAATGAAGGCATGTGTATGCAGAAAATAAATAAAAGTGGAATGCCAAAGAGATGTGAAGGAATTCCCATGAAAATGCCAAAGACACTTCAGGCATTAATAATATGTCTTGCGTAATGTGCCAAAAATAAGGGAACTTGCGCAAGTCAATGAAGGGGGGCTTGCATTTTAAAAGTGTGAGGCTGTAGAGTGGCACTCACGTATCTTTATGATGCTAGCCCATGCATTAAAGTATAGGATAATCATGCATTTGAGGCAACCAGCATGAGTAATGGTGGATGCTTGCAAAATAGGTATGTGGAGCCTCACCTCTTAACATTGGGGGCTGTGATTTAAAAGAAATGGTCTTACAAAATACAAAGGGGAGGTGGCCCATGCATAGAATGAGAAGCCAACAAATAGAATGATGTTGCCAATGTTTCAAGACAGCGACCTTACTCATGGATTCACACATAAGCAACTTGCACAAAATAAACAAAAAAAGAATCAAGTGCAGACTCACAATAAATGGACTATTGCAATAGAGAAGTTGGAAGACTCATACAACAGCCAGTGCAAGTAAGGGAATGCCTACTTGCTAGCTGCAAAAGACTAGTATATAAAAACAAAATGGTATGCACTGGTTTAAGCACGCATGTGCCATTTTAGAATTTGTAGCATTTCTCATTTGGAGGAGGGCGTACATAGCTAGAAGGGGCACAACATGTTGAATGAATAATGTAAAATCAAGGGCACAGTGCTAGTTCTAAAATAAAGAAGGGTTGCATGAGTTTCAAGTGGATGTTCTGTGTTGTGTTTATTATCCCACATTCTCACTACGACACAAATGTTAGTTGTTTATAAAGAACAACACTCACAATAATTGTAAAGAAAGTTATGAGGAGGCTATGTGAAGCTTCTCCCTTGTGGGCCTCCCTTTTGGGCTTGCCTTGGAGTTCATGTCAGCTAAGAACTATGCACAACATTTTGAATAAGAATATTTTAAAAAACTATTCCCTGATTAATCCCACATTGCTCCTGAATTCAAAATTCTAAGTGTATATTAGCAATTCCAAATACATATCAAATGTGAAGATGATCTGGAAGCTCTCTGCTTGCACAAGCTCATAGTTGACTCGATATTTGTGTGGGTGATCCTAGACAAAATTTTGTAGATCAGCTATGGAGATGAGGTGGACACATGTCAAGAGGTCATGAGATCGCTAGAAGAAACCATCAGATCTAGAGACTTGGAGATAACCACTTGTCACGAGGACTGGAGATGTTAGCAGTTAATGGCCAATCATCTAGAGATCTAGAGACAATGCAGTTGCCTAGTTAGCAGTTAATGACCAATCATCTAGAGATCTAGAGACAATGCAGTTGCCCAGTTAGTAGTTAATGGCCAATCATCTAGAGATCTAGAGACTGAAGCTAGTCGAAAGGTGAGTTTGTTCGAGCAACCAATGAAATGATGACACTTGGAGAATTCTAGTAGCATGTGTAGATTTAAAAGTTTATGAAAGATTTAAAAGTCATAAAGTTCAAACATTAAGGATAAACTCAAATTTATTTCATGTTAGGAACCTACTCAGATTTTTTATTGCTACAGATTCATTTTTTGTCTAAATATAGCAGTATAATATGTTTTCAGAAATGACAGAAGATTGTAGATATGATGGTGGTGGATAAAATTTGATATGATTGAGCAGATGAGAGTAGTAAGCATTTTTAGATCTAAGATTAGATTTCTTCTAGATAGGACAAATTTGTAAGTGGGAATGTTGTGAAAGCTATTGAAATCAGATTTGCATGGTGAAAGGATAAGAGGGTACAGAGGATTAAATCATATTTCAAAGAAGACAAAAGACAAAGTAAATCAGATGTTATTAGATTTTAAGAAGTGGTAGTTTTTTTTAGAGGATGAGTTCCCAAGAAGATTTGATTCCAGGGGAGAGAGAAAGCAAGTGGAATAAGATAGAGAAGACATGTGTTGATCTAGCATGACTTTTAGGGTTTCTTCTTTTTCTTTTTATTCTTCTTCCCTTCTCATTGTTAGGGGTTCATGTTCCTTTTTTTTGGAGGGCTCCTATAGTTGCTCTATTGAGAGCAAGTCCCTTGATGCTGAATATTGAAAATACAATCTTTGTAGAGAAGACTTCTCATTCTGAGTCTGAGTCTTTGAGTAAAGAGTCTTTGATGTAGGAACATCCTGGGTGTAAGAGTAATCTTGCATCACCCAAAAATATTTTTATTTTTGTATTCAATAAGGGATATCTTGTGTAGAGCTACTATTTATGGAAACTTTCTAGTTTTAATAAGTTGGTCATACGATCTCAGAATGTTCTAACTTTACATGCGAAGGTTCAACTTAGTCATAACAGATTGCCAGTAAAGTTTCATAGCTAGATTAGGTCTAGTTTTGAAGATATTGAAGATTTTTGGTATTGGCAACAGGGTATAGAAACTTTGAACTCAATTTTGAAGGCTTTAGAGGCCTCAGATGAGGTCAAAAATTTGGGTAACAGGTGCTTGGATGAGTCAAGTCTATAGAGCGCTTCATGGCCTTTTTGAAATGGGGTTATAATAGTCAATCAGGTCAATTGGTGATGACTTATGGTCTCTAGAAGTCGGGCCACTTGAAATGGCAAAAAATAATTTTTCTTCAAAATTTCTGTTTGGGTTTCAAAAGTTATTTTGAGCCGACTTTGATGTAATAAATTGAAAAATAAAATAATTCTAAGTTTGGTCGGCCCTGAAGGCTAAATTTCTGGAACCTTCTCAGGCGGTGGAAAATGCCTATATAAAGAAGGCCCATAGTGTTGTCTAGGGCAGTTTGGGTAGTAGATCTGGGTATTGACTCGAGGCTTTTTCCTACAGAATATTGTAAGGGGATTCCCATGTGGCTTTTCATATTGTAATTCTAAAAGTTTTTAATTCCACATTTGTGGAGATAATAAGAAGCCAATTTTCTTTTCTTGCATATTGTTCTTGTTTCTCTATTTCTGTTATATTTTTGTGGTATTAAGGGGAGAACCCTTCATCAAGTGGTATCAAAGTAGGAGTTCCTGAGCATGGAAATAGATCATCGATTGTGAGGCAATTTGCACCAGGACCATGGGTTAGAGTTTCTATGTAAATAGATCGCTGACTGTGAGGCAGTTTGCACTAGGACCGTGGTTAGGGTTTCAGTGCGCATGGTGAAAATGCCTCCACAAAGGGAACGTGGCAGAAGAGTTGGTGTTGTAACACCTAAGGTTAGGGAACTGTAGAGACAAATGCAAGCATTGCAAGAGGAATGAATCTTAATGTTAGAGATGAAAGCGAGGTTGAAGCTGAAGAAAAAGATCAAGAAGGACAAGTCGAAGTTTTGAATCAAGAAAAAGAAAGACTTTTCCAAGCCATCTCAAAGATCAGGAAAAGACCTAAGATCGAGGTTCCTACATTTTTAGAGAATCTTAACCTAGAAGAATTGATCAACTGGATCAATGAATGTGAAGAATATTTTGAGTATGAAGATATTGACGATCCTGATCGGTTCAAGTTTGCAAAGGCCAAACTGAAAGGTCATGCGAAGATCTGGTGGAAAGAGATTCTATTGGAGGGAAATAGAAGAGGGAAAGATAAAATCACAAGATGGGATCAGATGGTGGATAAATTGAAGCAACAATTCATCCCTATTGATTATGAGCTTGACCTATTGAAGAAAATGCAATATTTGAAGCAAGCAGGACAATTTGTTCAGGAGTATACAGAGGAGTTCTATCAAATCCTCATCAAAATAGGCCATGCAGAAGCTGATAAGGAGAAAGTTTCTCATTACCTTAATGGGTTGAGGCCAAGCATTCAGGAGGACCTGAATCTGGTTCAAATGAATAGTATTGAAGAGGCATACCAGTTTTCCCTAAAAGTAGAGGAAAAGTTGAACAAGATGTTCAAGACCAAACAAAATTGAAGAGGTCACGGTGGACAATCTAGTGGACGGTCATATGGAGGCCGAAATGAAGATCTGAAAAAGAAGGATGAGGCCAATAGTAGTCAAAATCAGACAGGAAACAATTCCAATTGTTTCCAAGATTAGAACAATAGAGATCAGAGAGGAAGAGGAAGAGGAAGAGGACAAGGTTCAAGAAGAGGAGGCTTCCATGGAACATGTTTTCACTATGGAGAAGAAGGTCATAGGGAATTTGAATGTCCTCAATGCCAAAGAAGAATGGATAGGAGGAATGAAGGCCAGGCCAGAGTTGCACATGTAGATGAAGATGCTAGATCATCAAATTTTGAAGATACTGAAAGAGGAGAAATGCTAATTAACAGAAGAGTCCCGCTGAGTGGTGAGAATGAACCTGAAAAAAGGAGGAGCCTATTTTGCACTAGATGCAAGTGTGAAGCTCAAGAGATAAAAACACCCACATCCATATTATATTTATTGGGTGTAGGATGACCATAAGGTCATGGTTAGTGAATAGTGCCTAGTAAAGTTCAAGATTGGCGGGTACCATAATGAGGTACTATGTGATATCATATCTATGGATGCATGTCATATTTTGTTGGGTAGACTGTGGTAGTTTGATAGATGTGGTATACATGATGGTCATGTGAATACCTATTACCTAACAAAGGATGGAGTGTGACATAAGCTAAAGCCATTGAAGGAGACTGAAGAAAAGGTATGTTGTAATGTGAGAATAACTTTTGTTGATGGAAGAAAATTCCTAGATGGTATGAGGCATGAGCATATGTGTTTTACTTTAATTCCAAAAGCTGGTAAAGAGGAAGTAGAGGATGTACCTGTAGAGGTTGCAGATTTGTTGAATGAGTTTTAGGATATTGTATTTGATAATGTACCTGATGGATTACCACTAGTAAGGAAGATTAGTCATCGGATGGATTTGATTCCAGGAGCTAGTTTTCCAAACAAGGAAGCACATACAATGACACCAGCAGAAAGTGAAGAGTTGAACAGACAAGTACATGAGTTGTTACAGAAGGGATTGATTTGGGAGAGATTGAGTCCATGTGCTATACTAGCAGTATTAGCACCAAAGAAGAATGGAGAATGGAGGATGTGTACAAATTCTAGAGCAATAAACAAGATCACAATCAAGTATAGGTTTCCCTTGCCACGAATGGATGATATTATGGATTGTTTGAGTGGAGCTGTGTATTTTTCAAAGATAGATCTAAAGAGTGGATATCACCAAATTTGAATCAGAGAAGGAGATGAATGGAAGACTTCCTTCAAGATAAAGGAAGGATTGTATGAGTGGTTAGTCATGCCTTTTGGACTAACTAATGTACTGAGCACTTTCATGCGGCTCATGAACGAGGTTCTTAAAGAATTTTTGGGTAAGTTTGTCATTGTGTACCTAGATGATATTTTGATCTTTAGTAAGACATTGGAAGAGCATATGATGCATATTCATATGGTGTTTGAGAAGTTAAGAAATGATAAATTGTTGATTAATTTGAAGAAGTGCAGTTTTGTGAAGAAAGAGTTAGTGTATTTGGGATTTGTAATTTTAGTAAAAAGTCTAAAAATGGATGCAGAGAAGGTACATGCTATCCTTGAATGGCCTAATCCAAGGAGTGCTACTGAGGTAAGATCTTTTCATGGTTTGGCTAGCTTTTACAAAAAATTTATCAAGAATTTTAGTAGTATTTATGGACCCTTGACTAAAATAATCAGAGGGGATAGAAAAGAGTTCAAATGGACTAATGGGGTAGATAAGAATTTTAAACTATTGAAACAAAAAGTTACAAAACAACCTATTTTAGCCCTTCCTAATTTTAATAAGGTGTTTCAAGTAGATTGTGATGCTAGTGGTACTACAATAGGAGTTGTTATGAGCCAAGAAGGTAAACCTATTGCTTATTTCAGTGAGAAGTTAAATGATGCTAACAAAAAATATTCTATTTATGATTAGAAATTTTATGCTATAGTTCAGGCATTAAAGAAGTGGAGACACTATCTACTTCCTAAGGATTTTGTTTTGTATACTGATCATCAAGCTTTGTAATATTTGAATAGTCAAGGAAAGTTGAATCAAAGACATTTGAAATGGGTTGAGTTTTTGTAGAGTTATACATTTGTTTTGAAACACAGGAGTGCAAAGTTTAATAGGGTTGCAGATGCTTTTAGCGAAAGGAAACTATTGCTGACAAAGATGCAGATTGAGGTGGTTGGGTTTAAGGAACTCAAAAATTTGTATCCAGAGGATCCTGATTTTGGTGAAGCTTGGAAATCTTGTAAAGAACCTGTTACTCTAGATAGGACAAAGTGGCTGGATTTCATCATTCAAGATGATATGCTATTCAGAGGGAGTCAGCTGTGCATTCCAAGAAGTTCTATGAGGGAGAATCTCATCAAGGAGAAACATAGCAGAGGATTGGTTGGACATTTTGGTCATGATAAAACCCTTGCTTTGGTTAGTGAGAATTATTATTGGCCACAGTTGTAGCAAGATGTCAAGAAGTTTGAAAAGAGTTGCAGAGTATGTTAGATGGTGAAAGGAGTGAAGTAGAATACAAGGATGTATCAGCCATTACCTGTACCAGAGAAGCCTTGGGAGGATATCAGTATGGACTTTTTCCTTATTTTACCAAGGACATAGCGGGGACATGATTCAATTTTTGTGGTATTTGATAATTTTCAAAGATGACACATTTTATTCCCTCCAAGAATACTAATGATGTTGTTCATGTAGAGGAATTATTTTTCAGAGAAGTGGTGAGACTACATGGTTTGCCAAAGAGTATAGTTTCAGATAGGGACACTAAGTTCATTGGATATTTTTAGCATACATTGTGGAAGAAGTTGAAGATAGATTTGAATTTTAGTTCATCAAATAATCCATAGAATGATGGACATATAGAGGTGGTGAATAGGAGTTTGAGAAATTTGCTAGGATGTTTGGTTGGAGATAAGCCAATAGGATGGGATTTGATTTTACCACAGGTAGAATTTGCATACAATAATTTTGTCAATAGGAGCACTGGTAAATCATAGTTCTAGATTGTATATGGGAGTAGTCCAAGAAATGTATCTGAGTTGAGAAAGATAGATAAAAGAGAAATAAGTAGTGCTGAAGTTGAGGATTTTGCAGAACACTTGAAGAACATCCATGAGGAGGTGAGGAAGCATATTACCAAGATGAATGTGTAGTATAAGGCTAAGGCAGATGTGAAAAGGAGGTATAAAGAATTTTAGGTTGGAGATGAAGTCATGGTTCATTTGTGGATGGAGAGATTTCTAGTTGGTACATATAACAAATTGAAAATGAATAAGTTTGGGCCATGTAAAATACTAAAGAAGCATGATTCAGGAAATGCATATGAAGTAGAATTGCCTACTGAGCTAAATATTTCACCAGTGTTTAACATTTCAGATCTGACAGAGTATCATGAGGGAGGTGTTGAAGATGAGATCACAATAGCACAATGGAGTATTCCAGTAACTAGTTTAAATACCAAAGAGATTGAGGATATACTGGATAGTCGTGTTGGTAGAAGCACAAGGAATAGGACATATGAAGAATATCTTGTCAAGTGGAAAGGATGACTTGTTGAAGATTCATCATGGCTGACACAGGAGGAGGTTAACCACCTTGGTTTTCCTCTACACACTTAGGATGTGATGGAGTCACTTCTCAAATTACCTCAGGTGTCTGATGCAAGAGCACCCTAGGTGTAAGACCAATCTTGTATCACCCAAAAATATTTTTGTTTTTGTATTCAATAAGGGCTATCTTTTGTAGAGTTGCTATTTATGGAAACTTGCTATTTTTAGTAAGTTGGTCATATGATCTTGGAATGTTTTGACTTTACATGCAGAGGTTCATCTCAGTCATAATAGACTGCCAGTAAAGTTTCATAGCTAGATCAGGTCTAGTTTTGAAGATATTGAAGATTTTTGGTATTGGCAGCAGGGTACAAAAACTTTGAACTCATTTTTTAAGGCTTTAGAGGCCCAGGATGAGGTCAAAAATTTGGGTGATGGGAACTTGTGCAAGTCAAGCCTGTAGAGCACTTTGTGGCCTTTTTGAAATGGGGTTATAATATTCAATCAGGTCAACTGGTGATGACTTATGGTCTTCGAAATTCGGGCCACCTGAAATGGCAGAAAATAATTTTCCTTCAAAATTTCTATTCGGGTTTCAAAATTTATTTTGTGCTGACTTTGATGTAATAAATTGAAAAATAAAATAATTCTAAGTTTGGTCGGCCATGAGGGCTAAATTTTTGGAACCTTCTTGGGCAGTGGAAAATGCCTATATAAAGAAGGCCTGTAGTGTTTTCTAGGGAAGTTCCGGTAGTAGATCTAGGTATTGATTCAAGGATTTTTCCTATAGAATATTCTAAGGGAATGCCCATGTGGCTTTGCATATTGTAATTCTGAAAGTTTGTAATTCCATATTTGTGGAGATAATAAGAAGCCAATTTTCTGTTCTTGTATATTGTTGTTGTTTCTCTATTTCTATTATGTGTTTGTGGTATTAAGGGGAGTACCCTTCATTAGTCTTTGTATGTATTGATACACTTTTCATGAAATGCAATATAGTTTTTTTCATGTTTTGTTATTGTCTATTAGCTTTGTGTTTGTTCTTGTATGTTTTCATTTGTAAGGCACATAAAAACATACTAGTTGTTAGGCAATTACTCTAATTATTTCATGAGTTTCTTTTAAGGAATGGATTAAATCCTCATGTGCAATTTTAGAGAATGAACACATCTGTTAAGATCTTGATGATAACAATCTAAGACTAACAAGATAGTTTGTAAGGCATTCTATCTAAATTGTATGTAGTTTGCAAGACACACTACCGTATTTCCTTGAAATCTTCCTGTGCATTTATATTCAGACTCTTCTGTCCAAAGGATTAAGCATTGATCTAACTTTTGTTCATGCAACTACCTTTCTATCATCAAGCACAATTTAATCATTACCAGTACATTTTAGTTTCTAAGTTTATGCACATTGTGAAAGGACTGCATCCAGGTGATACAGTTCACATTTGATGATTCCTTGAAGAGAGAATCCAAAGGTTAACCTTCCTTGAGTTGTACTCACAAAAAGAAGAAGGATTCACTTCCTTATTCCATTGTCTATGCTATAACATTTATAGTTTTTATTGTCAAGCTCTGTATCAGGACATTCTCCACTATTTGTAGAGTGATCTTTTGTTGAAATAGTCAGAAGCACAATAGCATAGCAATGAATAACCTAATCCACTAATAAAAATCTTACTTCAAATATAGTAACCTATTCATAAGCAATACCCACCTAAGTCTTGTGGAGCTGGAAGAAGAAGGAGGATCTTATTCAATCCTCATCAATTAGGCTTTTCTTGCAAACTTGGAATCCTTTTTAACTAAGAATCAAGCCCATACCTTTGCCAAGTTTGATCCTACAAGAAAAATCCCTAACACTGTGATTTGAGATCACTAAGAAGATTGATTAGATATGTAATATGATTAAATCATTATTATGTTGTCATTAATGTCAACTAGTTTGACAGTACTTATCTTGTAAGTTACTATATCGAAACATCTGTAGTGAAGGAGTATAGTGTATACTGAGCATAGTGTTTATCGAGCTTGTGTTCACTGATACATTTCTTTGTTAACCGAGAAGAATAGAATGAACTAAATGACTAGTTTAGCTGATAAGATTGATGAGCTAGCAAGTGTATGAATTCGAGGTAACGGATAAAGTTTGTTACACAAATTAACGACTAACAAAATTTAGGAAAGATCTAAAGGATGAGAATCAAATGTGTTATTGACACAAGTGTCGAGGTATGTTTTGTTAGCACCTACAAAAAATTTCATGGTCAAATCTATTTTCCTCTGGTCTCTGCAATATTTTTCATGTCTCTGGCCTCAAGTCCTAGTTCAAAATTTTAAAAAATCTAGCTGTTGCATGAAAAACCCTTTGTTTTACCTTGGCCCTGTTCTATTTTCAAGTTACTTTTTTGGGCCACTTAAAGTTCCTAAATTGCACATGCTTAATATTCCCTAAGTTCCTAAATTGCACATGCTTAATATTCCCTAAGTCTAGTGCCTAGTAGGCTTTAATTTTTCCTAAGTCCTAGTGATTTAATTCTTCCTAAGTCCCATCTCTTAATTTTTCCTATAGTTTCGGCCTTTAATATTTTCCTGGGCGCAGGTCTTGATTTTGGCTCAATCGGGCAGTTGGCATATCTTCTCATAGAATTTGTCAAACCTATGAGATTATATGCCAGACATTGATTCTCCTATGTGATGTATCTTTTAAACCAAGTGGGTCCACTACCACATAAGCACAAGTGGCACTTCCCCATTGGCTGAAGGAAATAATGAAGTGGCAGGGTTGTTAGAATGTCTTGTGAGTGAAGAAAAAGTTGGGGCCCACTTGTTAGCTCTTTGCAATGTGGAAGGTTTTGATTTAGTAAAGTGGCTTACACAAAAGGGTGGGGTCAATCTTTCATGGCATCTGTAGGAGATTCAATATTAACGGTTGGCATACAAGTGCATGGAATATTTTGACCCCATGCGATCTTGCACCAGCCATCCGATCTTCCAGATGGTATATTGTTCCTCTGTGGGTCCACTGCCAACTATGCTGAAGTGGAATTTTCTCATTGGTTAACGTGGATGATGATAGGGATCTATTAGAATGGCCTGAGGTGGGTCCAGAATGCCATGTAGTGATGACATGCGGTGTTTTCATTGGTTGATCAGAGAGGTGACAAGGACATGTTAGTGGGCTTGAATCTTTCAAAGGGGCAGGCAGATGCAAGATCTATAGATGTCACATGATCACACGGAATCTTTTCAAGCCATGCAATCATGTGACAGTCATTTGATTAAAGGTTCATACTTTGTGGGTCCTGTCTACTACATGAAGCTGATGTGTAAGATTTTTATTGGCTGTGGTGTCCTGACTGGGCCGATGAATTTTCAAAGGGGTTCACGATTGTTGAAGGATTTTTGCTAGCCGCCCGATCTTCTAGGAATATTAAGGATTGATGATCGCATTTTAAACTCTATCGAGATAACCATTATAGTTTGAATTTGAATTTTTGAATGGGGTTTCCAGTGACAGGAAGTACCAAAATTTATGGTTTTAGTAGATGATTTTGATTGGTTTGGTGGTGTTGGTTGTTGCCGACTGATCTAAGGGTCTCTATGGTCGGTGGCATGATGTTTTTGTACCAGGAGAAGTGTGGTTTTTTGCTTGAGGTGTTTTGTAGGTGGCTGAATAGGTTGACAATTTTGGCATTTTTGTGGTTCTCAGTACCTTCTTAGTGAAATTGTCATGATTGAGGATCACTCCTAGATCTATCTTCTCTTGGTTGCCTAGGTTTCTTCCCCTATAATAATTTTTTGACTATTTCTAGTTGGTCTGGTGGGTGAAACCCTAACACTAGTCATCTATAGCTTGTTGCATCCTATTTTAGGATTTCAAGATGACTAGGGGGGTATATATTGTTGTATTTTTTACTTAGTAGGGGTTTCAAAACTTTATTTTTGGTCCTTGGTTGTTGTTGATGGTATTATACTAAACAAGGAGAGCTTGGATTTAGGGTTTTTATTTCTCTTTGCATATTTTTATCTAAATAATGTATTGATTCTGTAGGTTTTGATGAGAATATAGTTGACTTCAAATCTCATAGTGGTGTATGTCTTCTTGTTTTGATATTGAGCTCATATATGTTAATGTCACAAAGTGAATTAGCATATGGTAAAAAAAGAGTATTGTGAAATTATCTTTGAGTTCTTAACAAAGTTAGGATTAAATTTTTTTAGGTAATTTCAGTGAGTTCATGGCTTGATAAGAATTTAATGTCCTGGTATGTGAGTGAGAGGGATAATAGGAAAAGCACTTATCCTGAATTCAAGTATGTTTGAGTCAAAATTTTTAGTTGGTATAAGTTATTTAGTGACTCTATGCCTTGGGTTAAGGCATTGATCTATTTCTCTAGAAGCAGTCCATCATCATCAATCACACACACATATAAATGATAAAATCTTTAATCAATTAATAAGGGGTATAATTTTCTATTAGTTAGTGATTCCTTTCAAGAAGTGAATCAAGGGTACACCCACTTGAACATCTTGGCTCAAAGTGTAGGCGGATCTCTTTGATCCTTGTTAATTGGCCCTCTTCCTTGTGGACTTTGGAGTGATGATAGAGTCAAAGTATCATTAAAGTTATCCATCAAAGTATAAATCTACAAGTTGAAGATCAAAGGGAAAAACCAAAAAAATGGTGACTCCGCTGGGGAGAGACTAGAGATAAAAGTTTTCAAAGTGCACTCTTGTTTTCCTATTGTATTCAGTTAAAGATTTCCCACTTTAGTGGGTGGTGACTCAAAAGGGTTAGAACTAGTGTTATAGAATACAAATCATGGACAAAAGGAGGAATACTAGGTCCTTTGTCAAAAAAAATTTGGAGGTCACTCTGGAACAATTACCTAGATAGGAGAAGAAGAGTTGGATCAGGAGGAATGGTGAGTCTACTAGTGTTCCCATAAGAGAACAAAGAAATACCAGAGGTAGAGCACCACATGTTTCCTCAAGTGAGGAAGGTTCATAGGATAGAGTTTCTAGATCAGATGGTGGTCACTCTAAAGATAAATTTTATGATACCCCAGAGGCTGTATTTCAAGACAAGGGTTCATTGCCTATAGATCAGGATGAACAAGCTAGAGAGATGGGTTTTGAGATTGATTTACATCTTAATGAGGATAATTTTAGAAGGGAGCCCATGAGACCAAGCCAAGTCCATTTCCCATATCAAAATATCATTGACATGGATGTGTCATTAGGTTCTGAAGACAACATGGTAGATCCACATGACATAAATGCACTTAGATTGTAGTTGGTAGAGTAGGATGCCATATACAAAAGGTTACAAGAGGAGAGAGAAGATAAAAAGGTGAATGCTCTAATAGAAAGATAGTCTCTCCTTAGAAAGATTAATGAAATGAAGTAGAGAAACAAGATTCTTGCTTCTACTCCTAAGACTTTACAACATGATATTTTTGGTGATCTTGATGCTTTGAGGAGTGAGCAGGAGTGCTTACTACAAGATCATGAATTTGATAAGGAGGGTCCTATGGTTAGACAGGTTCAAATTTATGCTTCCCTCCCTAAAGATAAAGATAGGCATGAGATCATTAGGCCTGTTGTTGCCACTGGTGAGAAAGGAAAGCAAAAGATGGTGGGACATCAAACAAGTAGATCATTGACAATACTAGGGGTCCCACTACCCATATCAAATAGGGAGATAGAGATAGAAAGAAAAAGAAAAGAGGATGAAGCTCTTGCTCAAGAGTTGGAAAAGGCTGAAATTGAAGCCTCCATTGCAAAAAAGAGAAGAAAGATCCAGTTCTTGAAGGCTTCATCTGCAAATGCTCTTGGTCCATCTACTACTGAACTAGGTATGCCATCTATGACTACTACTATTCCACTTAGTAATGCCACTACTAGTTCATTTCCTTCTTCATCTACTAGGATAGGTGCTAATCCTAGACAATAGTCAAATGCACAAGTAGATGGAAATGTAAATGTAAATGTTGATCCTAGGGTTAACACTAGTTTAGGTTTTCAAAGAAGACCTATGCAATTAGAAGGCTATAGGCAAATTATTTTTGATGGAATTCCTGGCTACCCAAATGCTTTTCCAACTGATATAAGAGATAAGGTACCTAAGTTTGCTGGTAACAATGCTATTAGTTGTGAGGAGCATCTTAGGTTATTTGTTGATATGCTTAATGATTATGAGGTTGAGCATGAGGATGTAGTCATGAAATTGTTTGTTCAATATTTGGTGGAGGATGCTAGAGATTGGTTTAAGAGACTTCCCAATAAATGTATTGATACTTGGGATTATTTTGAGAGATGTTTTAAAGAGCAGTATGGTGACAGGCCTAATGCTAGTTTCATGTTGAATGAATTCAATACCATAAGGAAAAATTAGAATGAATCTACAGTTGAGTTCAATATGAGATTTCAGAAGGGTATGCATAAGTTATTTCAAGTTATGCAATTAGATGACAATGTCTGTCTGACCACATACTTCAATGCATTTGGTGGGAAAATGCAATATTTATTGAGGAAAAAAGAACCAAGAACCCTCAGAGATGCTTTTAGGATTGCTATCAATATTGAGAACAATATGAAGATATCAGGGAAATTTGGTGGGAAGAGAGATGACCCTAAGTTGTTTGGGGACAAGAAATATAAAAAAGAAAATGATAGGAATGTTAGAACTAGGAGGCAAGAAGAAGATAAATTGGATAAGGTGCTCAATGCATTGAAATATTTTAAGGCACCTACAAATAGGAACATCAATGCTCCTACCAATGAAAGGCCTCAGTTCAACAACAATTTCAATAAGTAGAATAGATTGTAGAACTACCCTTACAACACCCAATGGAAGGATGGAAAGCCTGTTGTCCCTATTGCAAGAGGAAACAATGATAGAGGTGTCCCTGACCCTCTACAAAAAGCTTCAATAAATGTCATGGAGGACATACTTTGATGTGTTGCATGCCAGTCCCCTCATTCTGTAGAACATTGTGTGGTTGCACATTCTATGGCTGCAAGTCAGGATTGTGGCAATGAGGAGATAGACCAAGAAGAAGATCAAGATGATGTTGGATGCAACATGGCTACTTCATATCTAGGATATGAAGATGATTCTAATTTTGATGAAGAAGAAGATGTAAATGTGAAGAGACACAATCAGGCACTTTTCCATTAGGAGGTATTTTCTGATAGTGAAGACATTGATGAAAAGACATGTAACATGAACTCTTCCTCTAAGCCAGTGAATTTGAGAAGACCATCAAGGGAAGAGATGGATAGGATTACTATAGAAATGATTGCTCAAGTGAAAACTAGAGGCATGGTAGCAAGAGATACAAATGGGAAAGCTGTAGGAATGTTTATAAAGAGTACCAACTTTGGAGAGCCTAATGAGAACAAATCAAAATGTGATCACATGGTGAAATTCAAGAATGTAAAAGGTAAGAATTGTGAGCTTAAGGGAGTTGGAGTTGAAAGATTTTCTAGTGAAATTGAGAAGCTAGTTAACACAATGGCTAAGAGTGAAAAAATGAGGGTGGTCAATACACATAATGTATCAGACAAACAAAGAGATACTAAAGTAGTGTAGATTGAGATTCCTCCCTCTGCTCATGTTGATATGTTATCTATATTGTCCCAAATTACAGTTAAGGTTCCATTGTCAGAATTGTTGAGGATCCCTAAACACAAAGACAGAGCTATTGCATGGGTAGATAATGTTCATAACAATGATGTTGCATATAATAGATCTCACGATAAAGCTTTGAAAGGTGTTGCTACTCAGGGAATTGTATCTCAAATTCCTTCTATATATTTGGATAGTTCTATCAATGCTAGCCTTGAAAACATTGATTCATTCTTTTTAAGTGTCCTTGTGAATGGAATGAAACTAAGAAATTGTATGATTGATAGTGGTGCCTCTAATATTGTTATACCTTTTAAGATTATGGAAAAATTGGGCCTTAAAGTTGATACAGCTCAAGGGATATGTTGTGTAATGGATCAGAAGGAGGTACCAGTCATTGGGACTATCAATGCAATGCCATATAGGCTGGTAGCATATCCAAAGAAAGAGTTAACAATGAGTGTTTTGGTGGTGGAAATCCCTCCTCATTATGGGATGCTGCTATCTAGAAGGTGGAGTGCTGCCATGGGTGGAAGTTTATAGTGTGATCTGTCCTATGCCACTTTCAAGATTGATGATTAGTTTTTCAAGATTGAGCGAGAACCAAGAGTATGCCACATGATTGAGAGAAGTATTGATAGTAAAACTACATGTTTTGTGGATACTGATATTAATGCTTTTAGGGCAGAGATCCATGTACTTGAGAAGGAACCTATTTTTTCACCTATCTCTATTGAGGTAAGTGTTAATCCTATGAAGGGTGATTTTTGGGTAATGTACTTTGATGGTGCAAATTGCAAGGATGGAGCAGGAGCAGGTATTTTACTTATTTCTCCTAATGGAAACAGCTACAAATTTTCTTTCACATTGAATTTCTTTTGTACCAACAATATAGCAGAATATGAGGCATTGTTGTTAGGACTGAGGTTGGCACAAAAATATGGTATTAAGTGTTTAAGTTTTGTTGGTGATTTTGAGTTGGTGGTGTCCCAAGTTAGGTCAGTACATGCTTCCAAGAACAAAAGGTTAAAACAATATAGGAATGCAGTTTGGGATTTGATTGAACATTTTGATGCCTTCAATATTGAGTGGAAGGATAGGAGTAACAATAAGATGGCTAACTTGTAGCCAATATTGCAATCAATCCCAGTGACATTACATTTACTAGTATCTCTAAAGTTGAAATTCAGGCTAGGCCTAGTGTACCAGACAATATTGAAAATTGGCAAGTTTTTGATGATGATAATGATATCTTGAAGTTTATGAGTTGTGAAGATCAGTATCATGGTTAAGAATTTGATTTCTCCACTTTGGTTGAGTCTATAGAAGGAAAAGAGGTTGTCTTTGGCAATGAGGTTATTCAACTTAGAACTAACAAGGTGCCTAATGGGCTTGTTGTTTTGGAGACTATCTTTGATAACCAGAATAGAGTTCAAAAGAATATCAAAAGAGAAGATCATGCTGATCTAGAGGAGATAAACCTTGGAACACATGAGGCACTTAAGAAGGTATACTTTAGTAGGGACATGTCTCACAATGTGAGAAAATCTTTGATTGAGTTATTGAGAAAATTCAAGCATGTTTTTGCATGGTCATATGATGACCGAAAGGTTTATAGAGAAGACTTATTTTAGCATATTATTCTTTTGAGGGGAGATGCTAAACCTTTCTAGCAAAAACAAAGGCCTATAAATCCCACTTTGGTAGCTAAGATGCAAGAAGAATTGATGAAGTTAAGAGATGCTAGCATTATCAAGCCTATTAGGCACTCTTCTTGGGTTTCAAATCTTGTCCCTATTAGAAAGAAGAATGGTGACACTAGACTCTGTGTGGACTTCAAGAATTTGAACATCAGCTCATTAAAGGATAACTATTGTCTGCCCAATATGGAAGCTATGTTGCAGAGAGTGACCAGATTAGAATTGATGTCTATGATGGATGGTTTCTCTGGTTATAATCAAGTAATTGTCAAAAAATTAGAATAGTTTAAGACAACTTTCACAACACCTTGGGGGACATATGTTTATGTGAGAATGCCTTTTGGTCTCACAAATACTGGTGCTACTTTTCAGAGGGCAATGGATGTTTCCTTTTCAGATTTTATTGATCATTTCCTTGTTGTTTATTAGGATGATTTAACTACCTATTCCAAGAAGGAAGAAGACCACTGTAGTCATTTAGAAAAAATATTTGTGAGGGCTTTGGAATATGGAATTTCATTAAACCCAAGGAAATGTGCATTTTGTGTCACTAAGGGTAAGTTGCTTGGTCACTTGGTTGGAAAGCAAGGAGTTAGAATTGATCTTGATAGGGTGGCAGCCAATGATAAGATTTAGAGGACAAAAAATATTAAGGGAATTCAGTCCTTCTTTGGTTAGGTAAAATTCTTGAGAAGATTTGTAACAAAATTTGTTGAGGTCAGTAGACCTATATCCAAGATGTTAAAGAAAGGATCTACTATTACATGGGAAGGTGAGCCTAATGAATCTTTCAAGAATATCAAGCAAGCTATTAAAGATGCACCTGTGCTTAAGGCACCTTATTATAGTATCCCAATGCATATCTTCTCTTTTGCATCTTTTCACACTATTGTTGCAGTGTTGTTGCAGAAAAATAAGGATGGTTTTGAGCAGCCTATTGTATTCTTCAGTAAATCTTTGTAGGCTTCTGAATTGAAATAAGAAATCAATAAAAACAAGCTTATGCTTTGGTCAAGGCTGTGAAGGCTTTTAGATGTTATTTGATGGGAGCAATTGTGATTGCCTTTGTGCCAAGTGTAGTAGTCAAAGATATTTTCTCACAACAAGAGGTGTCTAGGAGAAGATGTAGATGGATCAATAAGATCCAAGAATTAAACATTGATATCCAAATTAATAAATTGGTTAGAGGACAAGGATCAGCAAAACTAATGGCTCAATCCAATCTTGATGCAAATCAGATAAATCAAGTTGAAATTTATTATACATGTGACATGGATGATTGTATCTAGTATCAAGATATCATCTATTACTTGAGAAATATGAGATGTCCAATAGGAATGAATGATAATTAGAGGAGGACATTGAAATTATAGGCCATCAAGTATGTAATTGTGAAATGTAAATTGTATAAAAAGAATTTAGATTGCATACTTTTGAAATGTGTTGATGAGAATCAGGCTAACAAGTTGGTAAAAGAAATGCATGAGGGAGTTTGTGGTGGGCATTATATGGGTAAAACAACTACTCATAAAATCTTGAGAGTAGGATTCTAGTGGCTTGTTGGTGTTCAAAATGGATGCTTATGCTCTTAGGCTGCCAATATACCCTTAGGTTGATTTTAGAATTGGTTAGTTCCAAAATGTATAAGGATCTTAGGGTAACTGGACCAACTATAGGGACAAGACAAAATATTTGTGAGGGCTTTGGAATATGGAATTTCATTAAACCCAAGGAAATGTGCATTTTGTGTCACTAAGGGTAAGTTGCTTGGTCACTTGGTTGGAAAGCAAGGAGTTAGAATTGATCTTGATAGGGTGGCAGCCAATGATAAGATTTAGAGGACAAAAAATATTAAGGGAATTCAGTCCTTCTTTGGTTAGGTAAAATTCTTGAGAAGATTTGTAACAAAATTTGTTGAGGTCAGTAGACCTATATCCAAGATGTTAAAGAAAGGATCTACTATTACATGGGAAGGTGAGCCTAATGAATCTTTCAAGAATATCAAGCAAGCTATTAAAGATGCACCTGTGCTTAAGGCACCTTATTATAGTATCCCAATGCATATCTTCTCTTTTGCATCTTTTCACACTATTGTTGCAGTGTTGTTGCAGAAAAATAAGGATGGTTTTGAGCAGCCTATTGTATTCTTCAGTAAATCTTTGTAGGCTTCTGAATTGAAATAAGAAATCAATAAAAACAAGCTTATGCTTTGGTCAAGGCTGTGAAGGCTTTTAGATGTTATTTGATGGGAGCAATTGTGATTGCCTTTGTGCCAAGTGTAGTAGTCAAAGATATTTTCTCACAACAAGAGGTGTCTAGGAGAAGATGTAGATGGATCAATAAGATCCAAGAATTAAACATTGATATCCAAATTAATAAATTGGTTAGAGGACAAGGATCAGCAAAACTAATGGCTCAATCCAATCTTGATGCAAATCAGATAAATCAAGTTGAAATTTATTATACATGTGACATGGATGATTGTATCTAGTATCAAGATATCATCTATTACTTGAGAAATATGAGATGTCCAATAGGAATGAATGATAATTAGAGGAGGACATTGAAATTATAGGCCATCAAGTATGTAATTGTGAAATGTAAATTGTATAAAAAGAATTTAGATTGCATACTTTTGAAATGTGTTGATGAGAATCAGGCTAACAAGTTGGTAAAAGAAATGCATGAGGGAGTTTGTGGTGGGCATTATATGGGTAAAACAACTACTCATAAAATCTTGAGAGTAGGATTCTAGTGGCTTGTTGGTGTTCAAAATGGATGCTTATGCTCTTAGGCTGCCAATATACCCTTAGGTTGATTTTAGAATTGGTTAGTTCCAAAATGTATAAGGATCTTAGGGTAACTGGACCAACTATAGGGACAAGACTGCCCTCTTCACTTTTGGCTCTACAAAACCAAGGTGGGTGCACCTAACCCAGTGAAAACTATACTTCACACACCAAAGACTGGGTTTGAACAATAGATTGATAGTAAGAAAGTACTAAATGCTAACCTCACATTCATTGACTCTCCATTACTATACGGTGACAAAACCACATAACCATCAACTTAAAGCATTGAAAAGGTCATTGATTTCAATATTTGGAATGCAATAACTTCAACCAGTGTATGTTAACAAGAGAGAAACTCATTTAGGCCAGTGCGTCATCCATTGGGCAAGATTTCTTAGACACAAAGACACACAAATTTAAAAATATCTAAGAATTCATAGCCATAAATACATTTATCCTAACCTTTAATACTTACAAAACATCCTTACATAGATAAGGGAAGATTCATATCTCATTTAGAGCATTGTTTAATCCAATCCTAGATCAGAAGAATGAAGATACATACATAGAAACAATATCTAATGAGCTAGAAAACTCAAAGCCTACTTGACTTGACACAAAGGAGAGATAAGAATTAGATATTTATATTAAGTATGATGGACTCCTTCTGTGTATACAATGAATCATAAGACACTCTGCTTGCAAACTATAGCTTAGACCTATAACTTTCTTCTTTCATCAACAAACACTGAATCAAAAACTATTACAAACCCTTGACTGAGAATAGGGCTCACCAAGGAAAAAATTTTGAACACCTAAATCCCAATGCCTTTGAATGATCATAAAAAATCCTTTTATCTCAAGGATTACAATAAGAACTGATGACCATTCAAAGAAACAATTTCAAAACTACCTAACTCAACAAAAAGAATGAAAGCCAGACAAGACAGGCTCCAAGCGCAAAGCTAGTAAGATAAAATATAATCATCAAATTATACAATAGGTCTGACCTTGTACCAACCCAAGGACACAAAAATTCACACTGGAAAAACCACTAGAACCTTCCTCATAAAATATCACCCACAACCAATTTGGAACAATAAAAAATGGTCCTGCAATACGGCTTCATTCCGCACACTATCTCCAAACCCTGTAGAAACAATTTGAATTTGAAAAACAACAGATACAAGCTCTGATTTAAAATGTGACCATAGATCCTTATGTTTCCTGGTAGATTGGGTAGCTTACATTAATCTTTACAATAGTCATGAAACCCTAAAAATTTCATGTCCATGCCAGTAGTCAACACCAATGAAAAATGTGCACATCAGCTCCCTCTGACAAATAGGACCAACCCTCGTCAGCACCTGAGAAAGAGTAAAATCAATGGTTGGCACAAGATCTCATGGCTTTGACAAAATCCATGAGAACTTATGCCAACTGTAGATCCTTTGTAGATGTCAAGACCCTCTAACAAGATGGAAACAACCGGGTCCCACTGACAACCCTTTGAATCATCAATGCCTCGATGAATCAAGAAAAAAAAAGTCAACACCATGTGGCACATTAGACCCACTATCGTCAGTCTTTAACACATGGAAGATTAGACGGTATTTGTATGATCACATGGGCTCAAAAGATTCCATGTGATTATATGACCACCATCGATCTTGAATCTTCACACTGAGATACTAGGCCTGCTTGACAGAATGTCCAACTCATGGTCACGTGGACCAATTAAAGAATGCCAACTATGCTTATGTGGCATGTGGACCCATTTTAGATTTAGATGGTGTCAGAGCTGGGCCCATGAAAGAATTAGCCAAAGACATTAGGAAATAATTAAAATGATGGACTTAAGGAAAATTAACCCACCAGGCAGTAGACTTAGGAAATATTAAAGCTGACTGACTTAGGGAAATAAATCAAAGGGGGCCAATATCAAACCTTAGTCACATGATCGCAGAGCATGAAAAAGGCTGATGTGATCATGTGACAAAGCGGTAAAAAATTAGCACATGCGCTATAGGACTTAAAGTGGCCCAAAAAGGTAACATAAAATTAGATTTAAAATAGGGCGCACTAGGGTTTTTCAAACAAATGGCTAGATTTTTTAAAATTTTGCTTAGGGTTTCAACCAAAGACCAGGGAAAAGGATGTAGAGGCCAGGAAAAAGGGTATGCAACAATGAAACTTTTTACCAGTGCTAACATGGCCCACAATCTTCAAGGAAGCAGAATAGTTGGTAAGGAGGTTTGATGCTTGTCAAAGATTCTCTGGCAAGCTTAAATTTTTAGGTAATGTGCCCTTAAGGCTAGTAGAAGTACAAGCTTCTTTCCAAAAATGGGAAATTGATTTCATAGGGGAGATACCAAACAAGTCAAGTGGAGGACACTCATGGATCTTAGTTGCCACTGATTACTTTACAAAGTGGGTAGAGGCTATACCTACAAGAAATGCAACCAGTAGGGTGGTAACTGATTTTCTATTGAATAACATTATTGCAAGGTTTGGGTGCCCTATGAGAATAGTAAGTGACAATGCAATGTGCTTCATGCCTGTTGAATACAAGGATTTTTGCTAGGGTCTAGGAATTCAGATGTCATACTCTTCTCCCTATCATCCACAAGGGAATGGATAGGTAGAATCAAAAAATAAGAGCCTAATGAAAATCCTAAAGAGGATTCTTGAAAAGAATAAGAAGGCATGGAATTCAAAATTTCCATTAGCTGTATGGGCTGATAGGGTAACTATGAAGAACCAATTGGTTGTGCACCATTTGACTTAGTGTATGGAATACATGCAAGAATGCCTCAGAATAATTTATTGGAAATGTATCAATTTTTTTAGTTATATGATGATGATATATATGATGAGATGTAGTTGAGAATTGAGGACCTCATTAGGTTGGATGAGACTAGAAGAGAATCAGTTGCAAGAAATGCCAAATTGTAGTTACAGGTTAAGAATTTGTATGACAAGAAGACTGTTGAAAGAAGGTTTGAGCCTGGTGATTTGGTGTTAATTTGGAATGCTAGACTAGAGGATAAAGGAAAACATGGTAAATTTGATCCACTCTGGCTAGGGCCATATCTAATTCATGAGAAATAGGGCTAGGATTCATATATGATCAAAGAGTTGAATGGTGAAGTTCAGGAATTGCCAGTTCATGGACAATTCTTGAAGAAATACTTCAATTGAAGGTATTTTGTTTTCCATGAATAGTAGTTGGGTCTGTACATTCTATAAATTTTGTAAAGTTTCTTGCCCCTGTCCTATTTTGTCCTGGTCTGTAGGGTTTTGGTCATGTTGCTCTTTGTTGTTAGTTTTTCTAGTGGGATGGTCTGCTTTAACTAGTGATTCTAGATCCTTGCTATGCTTGTAGGAGGTATACATCCCTAGACAGAGCCACTGTTAGCACCTACAAAAAATTTCATGGTCTCATCTATTTTCCTCTGGTCTCTGCAATGTTTTTCATGTCTTTGGCCTCAAGTCCTAGTTCAAAATTTTAAAAAATCTAGTTGTTGCATGAAAAGCCCTTTGTTTTACCCTGGCCCTGTTCTATTTTCAAGTTACTTTTTCAGGCCACTTAAAGTTCCTAAATTGCATGTGCTTCATATTCCCTAAGTCTAGCACTTGACGGGCTTTAATTTTTCCTAATTCCTAGTGATTTAATTCTTCCTAAGTCCCAACACTTAATTTTTCCTATGGTTTCGGCCTTTAATATTTTCCTGGGCCCAGGTCTTGATTTTGGTTCAATTGGGTGGTTGGTATATCTTCTCATAGAATCTGTCAGACCTATGACATTATACACCAGCCATTGATTCTCTTGTGTGACGTATCTTTTAAATCGAGTGGGTCCACTACCACATAAGCACAAGTGGTGCTTCCCTATTGGCTGAAGGAAATAATGAAGTGGCAGGGTTGTCAGAATGTCCTATGAGTGAAGAAAAATTTGGGTCCCACTTGTCAGCTCTTTGCAATGTGGAAGGTTTTGATTCAGTAAAGTGGCTTACATGACAAGGTGGGGTCAAGCTTTTGTGGCATCTACAAGAGATTCAAGATCAACGATTGGCATAAAAGCCAATGGAATATTTTGACCACATGCGATCTTGCACCAGCCATTCAATCTTCCAAATGGTATATGTTCCTTTGTGGGTCCACTACCAGCTGTGCTTCTTAGGCCAATTTTTTGTCATGGCAAAAATCCATTGAAAATGGCCTCTTCCATGCAAATTTTGAAGTTATCTCACCTTGCTACACAGTTTTAACTTGAGAAAAAAATCCATAATGTTTCATGGTGTGCACCCTTAGCCCTATGTTCTTCATATTGTCACCATGCTCCAGCCTAGATTGCATAAGCTAAATCACAAAACCCAGGGAGATTCAAGTTCTAAGGTCTACAGGAAACAAATTTTAAATCTGCCTAAGTGTCGAAAACCCACAATGTTTTTGAAAATCCATGATGTTTTTGGTCTCGTTGCTACCTTTTTGGTCTGCATGAAAACCTATGTGTTTTCGCATCCCTTACTTGCTTTGTTTCAATATCAAAAACCCTGTGTGTTTTCGATCCTTCCCTGTTGTGAAAAATTTGTGTGTTTTCGACCTCGCACTCTTTCCTCTTTGACAATGTTTCCTATGTGCACAAGTGTGATCATTGGTGGGTCCCAGTTCTTCTTAGTTGCCCGGTGTGGTTAAATTTTAGATAGAATCAGTGGTTGTCACATGTTCGCATGGTGAAGATGCATGATGTTTAACCTTTACACTTTTACGATAGCCATTTGATTTTCTTGTATGGGCATGAAGTGGGTCCAGGTCTACAAGCTCTTCATTGATTGGTTGTCGCATGGCCGCATGTTAGACTTTTCTGACATGTGATCATGGGACCGCTTGCCACCTATCTGCATTAGTCCTATACACACAAAAGTAGTGCACTTCTATGGATTCTTACATGCAAGGAAACTCAAGAAGGAGCCCTCACAAATCGATCCATAGCTCTCTATGCATGGAGTTGCAAGATTATGAATTTGCTCTCAGCTAGAGCTATTGAGCTTGTGACCTTGCTAGTCAACCATACAATGAGAGATTCACAATGAAGACAAGGAATGAATGCCAATATCCCCAAGAATCACTATGAAAATGTAATGCAAACTAATATGAATATGCAAGGTTAATCTATCAAAATGACAGTATAATGCAACTATGAAAAGAAATAGCAATGGATTACAATTCCCCTAATTAAGCTATGTGAAGCTAATATATTGCATAAAAGGAAACTAAGCTATGAAATAAAGCTATGGATGCTAAGATAATAGAAGAAATGAAGTCTAAACTATGGAGCAATGAGGAAATCCAAGAAGAGCTTGATGTAGCAATGATCTCCAAAATATCCAAATTCACCTAGAAAACCTGCAGCATAACAATAGCATGAAAGAGATGGATATGCAAATGAAGGAGAGAGATCTCCTTTTATAAGAAATGCAAAGGAATGGACCATGGAGATTAAGAGGCAAAAGTCTCAATCAAAGGTGGAGCTTGAAAGAGAAGCAATCTGTCTACACAAATATCCTCCAATAGGAAAATAGGAGTTGACTTTATGTCCATATGAGACAAAAGGTACTTTTCTCCTTTTTATAAAATAGGAATAATGCTTTATTTGTGCAACTTAGGATAAGAGGAAAAGGTGGGGCTTTTTATTTAAATAAAAGGGGAGGAAATATTCCTTTTAAGTAAATAAAAGCTTAGGATAAAATGGTTAATCCAAGGATAAAAATCCAATATATGATCGAAACTAAGATTTGATCAAGAAATTGATAATGTTGAAAATATTGATTATTGATTAAAATGATTCAGGGTTGATAAATCAAATAAATAGGGCCCAAAGTCTAGGTGACCATTTTAGGGTGTATACATTTGCCCCTCTTTGAATAATGTGTGATCGATCTGGGAACACATGTAGTCAAAGAAGAATTGAAATGTGAGATCAATTTGGGATCATAAAACAACCCAGATGTATGTTCATTTTGGGAACACATCGGGACAAGCATAAGCATAAGCTGAAAGACAAGACCAACACCATCGCTGCTAGGTGCAAATCAAGTCTTAGACAAAACTATCACCATCACTGCTAGGCAATAATCAAGTCTGAAAAATATGAGATAAAAATTGAAAGAGAAAATCACCACCATCATTGCTAGGTGATAATCAAGTCTAAAAAAAAGAATCTCAAGCTGAGCTGAATGATAAAGCTGAATCAAAGATTAAAGCTAATAGGTACTGCCCCCTCAAAATCAAAATCAAAATTAGATAGAGGAGAACAACAAATTGATAAACCTGATCAAGTCACAATAAATCATAATTGAAAGATGGAGCATGATAGGAGAACCATCAAACAGTGAATATATGCCCCAGGTTGATGAGGTTTGACTAAAAAATATATAGGATAAAGATTAAGTCAAACCTCAGAGAGAGGAAGCGAAAGGGGTGAATGAAAGACTAGAAGTTTGGAAGACATGGAAAGGAAGAAATTCCATCAAAGATCAAAGAATTATGCCTCAAAAAGTCAGTCAATTGTATAGAAGAATGAGAAAGCTTGGAAACACGACTTGGATTTCGATTTCAAGTCTGAAAATAGATAGAAAATGATGTGACATGAAAGACCAGAAATGAAAGATATGATCAAGAAGAATTAGAAAATGACCACAGTTGACCAACTAGTCCGTAGATGATAAAAAGGAGAGCTCTCTCCATATGCAAGAAGCAAAAACTAAACTATGATGAACCTAAGAATGTAAGCTACTATGAAAAGTGGTTGACTTGCAAGGTCACAATGCTTATAGACATCTAATTATCATCATCGAGTGTTATTGGTAGAATTGTAAGATCATACAATGCACACTAGCATAACTATGTGGATATGAATATGATCTTTATTAGATAAAAATGTAGAAATCCCACCTAGGCACCAAAGACATGTAGGTCAAGATGACTAATGCAGTGAGATTAGCTAAGTTTGATATGGAAAGATTATGCTTGTATCAAGACACATGAAAGTCAGGATAACTAGAAGAATACACTCGCAAAACAGTCAAGGATAATACCTTGTCAATCCATAGTGTCATGTAAGACCAACATAAATGCTCATGACAGATAGGACCAACAAAATATACCCACAAGTAGATAAAGAAATAAAACATGTTCTCATTCCCTCAGTCTTCTAGCTATGCATTATCTAAAACTTCTCAAGGAGAGACCACTCATCAAATAAATCCTCATAGAAATCACACAAAGAAAAATAAAGTCAACATATCTCAACGAGTTGATTGTTTAAGTGTGTGTGTGTTGATCATAGAGTCAAACTTTGAGGATCAAATCTGCAAATGAGAAATATCGCATCACACTTAGACTGGTGGGTAAGACATCTGATAAGTGTTGAGAAACACTTGATGCAAGGGTAGTGTTGAAAAACACTATTTGGGATGGTGTTGAAAAATATTGGTTGTGAAATGCCCCAAGAGACAAATGCACCTAAAAGACCTATGCTAACAGTTATGCCCCCTAGACAAAAATAAAGACCAATTCTAGACTAAGCTAAATAAGGTCAAGGTATGATGGAGAAAGACTCAGTGTCGAGAATGCATGCTAACAAATAGGAGTGAAAAAGCCTCAAGTGGCGCCTGTTTCTAGGTTTTCACCACTTGGATTTTTATTGCAATTTTTTTCTTTTTTTTCATTTTTTTGTATTTTTGCTACCAAGGCGCCTATTTCCAAGTTTTCACCAAGGAACTTTTTCTTCTTTTTTTTGTATTTTTTGTATTTTTTTATTTTTTTGTATTTTTTCAAGACTTTTTATGCTTTTCAAGATTTTTAACAATATACAATTTTTTTGAATTTTTTCAGTATCAATAAGTATATACAAAGGATGCCCCCAGACAGAATGGGCATCAAACTCACAAGCAAGATCACATCATGTAGTCCTAATATCTAGCAATGTGGAGGACAAGATGGATTGACAAGCTGGTGGAAGAGATGAAAGAGAATGAAGGAAAATGAAGGGAAGAAATCCTCAAGGTCAAACTCCTCAAGAGTACCCAAGCTAGGGAAAAATTGTCATGCAAAGCACATTTGGATAAGCAATGAAAGGCTAGCATAGGATAAGTCACAAAAGCATAATGCCAAAGAAGGAAAGGATGAAGTCCAAAGGAGTAGACATGTCAAGAGACTTCATAGCATCATTTTTTTACTCTTTTTTATTAGATCAAGATCAAAGGGGAAAAGGATAGTGAAAGGCTAGAATGAATGGAAGAAAATGAAGATCATCGTAAGATAGCTCACAAGATAGCCAAATAGTCATGTATAATTCAATCTTGTCAAGATCAAAGAGAGAAGACGAAATGGATGAAAAATGTAGAAGAACTACACATGATGCCTGATTACTAGGTTTTCATCACAGTACTTATCCAAGGTGCCACAAGGGAGTGGTTTTCACCATAGGATGAATTTATTTCTCTTTACTTTTTCTACCAAGGTTCCTGTTTCTAGGTTTTCACCATGGTACATTTTCAATTTTTTCTTTTTTTTTTCTTTTCTTTTTTTTTTTCTATTTTTTTTTTTTTTTTTTTTTTTTTTTTGGAAGAAGGCAAGCTTTTTAGATAATGCTCCTTGAAAGGATAAACCATGATATACCAAGGATTCAAAATGATATTCTCAAAGATGTTGATAGGGAAATGAAGATGGAGGAGAAAAATGGAGGATAAGGCTTTATGTAAAGCGAGTGAAGTTAGAAGATAGGAAGAATAGGCAAATGAGAAAAAATGATAAAAAGTAGAAAAATAATGAATGGAAAGATTGTGAAATGGTAGATGAAAAGAAAGACAAGATCAACATCAACACACACCTTGAAGGGTGGCGAGAGGGTGGAGGAAATGTGAATGAAGGAATAGAAGAACGAATATGCTGAATGTTTAGCAGAGGTTGCGGTTCAGGCGCATGGAATTGAAGAATGTTTTTGGAAAAAGATGAAGTGGAAGCCTTTGGAAGCTTGAATGTCAACTTCACTTTTTGTTCAATTTTAAACTCTTTCAAGAGAGACTTTGGAATCCATATAGCTTTAGACTTTTTATTTCTTTTTGATGATTTAGAGAGAATATCTTCAATGATGAATTTTGGAACCCATACTTGTCTTGTAGTTTTCTTCTTAGATATCTCTTTTGACTTTATACCTCCATGTCGATTAGAGGAGACATGGTGATCTTCTTTTTTTAATGGATTCTTGTATTGCTTCTTTTTCTTGTATTGAACATTCAAGTTACTTCCAAAAGATTTAGGACTTGTGGAAGGAGTAGGATATAACTAGTTTAGATGGATGGATGCATGAAAAGGATTCAATGGTATGCATCTATGTTGATCTTGAAGGAAGATAGGAGATGGACGGACGTAAGGACCCAAGATGGATGATGAATTATGAGACTTAGGAGGGGAAAGTGAAGGGACATAAGGGCCCAATATGGAAGGTAGACATGAAGCCCTTAGTATTGGTGGAGGAGGTCCAAGGATGGACGTGGAAGATGCAAAAAGATAATCAATAAGTTCATCAGCATGTGTATGACAACCAAGAATATCAACATCTTTAGAGTGAGCATTAGCATTTGCAATATGATCATAAACATCTTGAATACGAGCAACTTTTTCGATAGGATTGTTCAAAGCTTGCAAAGACTTAGGAAGAGTAGAAAGTGAAAGCAAACATGGAGTGGTAGAATAAGAAGATGGAAGACTTTGATCTTAACAAGGATCTTTGGATAGCGTAAGCGTATCATTTTGATTTGGATTTTCAATAAGCTTAACATTGGAAGTAATGACACCATTTTTAATAATCTTAATGAAAGTATCATCTTTGGAAAGTGCAAGTGTGGTAAGGTTATCTTGATTATCAATAAGCTCAATGGTGTAAGTAGTAGCTCGATCTTGCTTAGAAGATGGTGGAATGAATGAGGAAGGGTATACAGGATCAAAAGAACCATGGAATGGATAAGAGACATCATGAAAAGAATTGGATGACATGGAGGGTCCTTGATCTTGATCTTTTTTTATGTTATTTTTTTAATCATTTTTAGATTCCTCTTGACATGGAGCCACTTCTAAGGACAAGGAAACATGTTGGAATTGTATGGAAGACATTGGAGGAGATGTTGAAAGACTAGATGAAATAGGCATTATAGCATTTAAGGGCTTAGGCTCTTTAGGTTTAGCATTATTGAAAGTATTTGCAGCCAAGTGAAGGTTAGCTTGAGTATCTTTAAGAGGTGGCCCTTGAGGATAACTATAGGGAACTACATGAAAAGCATTTGGATCTTTGTTGGATGAAGGATTTGTGAAAGATTCGGAAGCTTTAGGAGATGTATGGGAATTGGATGAAGTCGAGGATGGAAGGGAACTATCACAAGACAAAGGTTCAACATTAACATGATCTTTCTTGAGAGTGCAATCTTTATTTTCAGCATGAGAGTTCCTAGAGGAAGGATTCTTATAATATTTATGTTTCAAATCAGCACGGTGCATTTTATATTCCTCAACAGTAGTAGCTGGATTATAATCAAGGTATTGTTCACAAAACTCATCAAAAAAATTTTCAAAATCTGAATCATACGGATCACCATCACGATGTTTCCAATATGAGGACCTATTTCCAATAAGCACAAGGACATGACTAGGAGGACTCTTAGGAATAGAGGTGTCATAAGTATCACTACATTGTCCATCATCATAGTCATCATAGTCATCATAAGTGGGTGCATCACTCTTCATGGAAGAGGTATCATAAAGACTATCACGTTGCTCATTATGGTATGTCTTGTGAAGAGAAGTAAGACTCTTTGAAAAAGTAGAATAAGAATGAGATCGTGAAGAAGAAGAAATTGAAGACGTAGTGGAAGAAGAAGACTTGGATAATGAAGAATGCAAATAATATTTAGAAGAGTCATGGTAAGATTTTGAAGATGAGGAATAATGAGAAAACTCAAATGATGAAAAACATTTAGAAGGAGGTTGTGATATGATCATGTCTATGATCCTAGAAAAGGCATCTGATTTAATCATCTTTTCCTTTATTTTTGCCATAAGTTTCTCACCCATTAGATATTTGGAAGGACTATTGGAGGAATAAAGATATTCTTCAAATTGAGAAATGAGTTCAAGATCATCTATTCTCAAGAGAGGTTCCTTAATAAGATAGTTGAAATTCATGGTTCTAGAAGAGGAGGAATCAAGCGTGGAAGAAATGAATAGATGAATAGAAGAAGGTAGACTAGAAAATAAGAGGAAAAGAATCAAGAAGAAGAAGAAGAATTTCCCATGGGAATAGAAGACTTCACAAGAAAATGGGAAATGAAGAAGAAAGAAGAAGACTAAGATTCATCTTATGCAATTGATACCATAAAATTCATTGAGATGTTGAGCAACATGACAACACCTAGGATCTGAGATCTGGACTGACCAAGGAAGACCAAGCTTCTAAGGAGAACTGACTATAGCAGGATGAAACTCAGTTTCAATATTCCAATTAGATCTTTCAAAAGATTTTGCAATGATAATCAAACACATAGAACAGCAACCAGAGAGTTCAAACAAATAGTCTTCAAGCAATGAGCAAGGGGAAAAGCAACCTTGCACATGAACAAGTATAGTGACTTAGTATTTCTACTCCTTAAAAATTCTACTTGTGTATGTTCTTGACAATGTTTTAGCAGGCACTTAGAACACAACAACACCTTATCAAGCTGTCTACAAGGATATACATGGCTTTCTTAAAGGAGTCATCGATATACGGAAGGTACATGAGGCCCAAATCTGTAGATGAGAAGAATCCAAAATCACACAGCCAGGGGGAGATGGTAACCCAAATCTCCTCCTTCACTTCTCAAAGGTATAAAGTTCTTTGAGGCTTAGCCAAGAGTGATATCAAACTCAATTCCCAAGAGAGGTGTCTTTGGATTCACCTCCTGATATTTATACTCTGCCAAAACACAGGAGTTAAGGTCATCCCTTGAGGTGGTGTGTCCTCAAGCAGGCCTTCTAGAAATAAAAACTAAGTAATTCACTATAAAAAATATTTAGAGCACTAAAGGTGGAACACTTAACTCTTCAAGTAAATGCAAAGTGAGTCCAAAAGTGGGACACTTAACTCTTCAAGAGAATGTGAAGCGAGTCCAAAAGTGGAACATTTAACTCTTCACACCAACTCAAAGTGAGCCCAAAAATGGAACATTTAACTCCTCACATCAACTCAAAGTGAGTCCACACCTTAGAAAACAAGTGAGTTCCAAAAATCACAAAAGGGTTGCCTAGTGGAGCAATTAATGCTTCTTTCCTTTAGACCCCTCCCCTTTAATGTGGCGCTGATCTTGTAACCACGGGGCAGAAACAAGGGGCCGATGGATTAGCAAGTCCAATAACCCAAGATAGCAATCTAGATCAATCACAAGTAATCTAAAGTTGCTTATCAATACTAATCACAAATGACAAAGGGTTGAATCAATGGAATATTTAACTTTCCAAGCAAACATAGAGTGAGTCCACAAAGTCATGCATTTAACTCCTTATGTAAACAATGAATGAATCCATGCCCTCAATCACTCAATGAGATATTTGATATTGGAACCAAGAATTACTTAAGGTTTAAACACAAGCATTCACTTACATAAACTTGTATGAAAGAAAATCTATGTTCATTCATTTCCCATTAAGAGCATCAATTGAAATGTGTTCTATGAAAGCATGTAAAACACTCAAGCCAAACACATGAGATGTTCAATTTTAATCCCAAAATCCAAATGTTGTAGAGATGGAACAAAGTACCTTAAGTCCAATGCTTTGTTTTAAGCATTTTCCATGAAAGCAAGAGAACCTTCAAAAAAACTTGTTAAACCAACAAAATGTTAGGAAAATCCAAAATCTAACAATGGTTAGCACATGAAAAATTAGATAATCTACACAAATAACTGATCAAATGACAAAATCTGAAAATGAAACCATCATGGTTGGATTAGGCTCCGATAAACCTTTCCAATGATATATCACACTTTGATTTTCAATACCATTTGCAAAAATTTCTCAAAAATGGGTGCCCATTTTCCACAGTGGCACGGATTTGAAAACGCTGAAATTTTTTAAATTTTTTCAAAAAAATAGCAAAGAACCCAAAACTTGCAAGATAAAAAAAATAGCTCAAAAATAGCTCACTGCTAGGTACAAGCAACAATACAGTCACCAAAAATGTCGTGCGACACTTTTCGATATACGGGTACGACACTTTATCTCTGGGTGACAGTTCACGCTGTAGCAGGTGACAAAACTCCTCAAATAGTGTGACACTTTCTATCAAAGGGGGTGACACTTTTAACTGGTAAAGTGTCACTCCACTATACAGAGAACTATTGCACGACACTGTAAAAATGTCACGCGACACTCTGAGACAAAAAAATTAGAGACAGAAAAACAACACTAAAAATTAATGAAAAATTAGCAAAAATTGACGAAAATGCAGAAAATGAAGGGACAAAGTTAATGTCTTGCCCCACGGTGGGTGCTAAAAATGTACACACAAAAGTAGTGCACTTTTATGGATCCTTACATGCAAGGAAACTCAAGAATGAGCCCTCACAAATCGATCCATAGCTCTTTATGCATGGAGTTGCAAGATTATGAATTTGCTCCTAGCTAGAGCTATTGAGCTTGTGACCTTGCTAGTCAACCATACAATGAGAGATTCACAATGAAGACAAAGGCAAGAATGTCAATATCCCCAAGAATCACTATGAAAATGCAATGCAAACTAATATGTATATGCAAGGTTAATCTATCAAAATAAAAGTACAATGCAACTATGAAAGGAAATAGCAATGGATTACAATTCCCCTAATTAAGCTATGTGAAGCTAATCTATTGCATAAAAGGAAACTAAGCTATGAAATGAAGCTATGGATGCTAATATAATGCAAGAAATGAAGTCTAAACTATGGAGCAATGAGGAAATCCAAGAAGAGATTGATGTAGCAATGATCTCCAAAAGCTCCAAATGCACCTAGAAAACTTGCAGCATAACAATAGCATGAAAGAGATGGATATGCAAATGAAGGAGAGAGCTCTCCTTTTATAAGAAATGCAAAAGAATGGACCATGGAGATTAAGAGGAAAAAGTCTCAATCAATGGTGGAGCTTGAAAGAGGAGCAATTCATGTGCACAAATATCTTCTAATAGGAAAATAGGAGTTGACTTTATGTCCATATGAGACAAAAGGTGCTTTTCTCCTTTTTATAAAATAGGTATAATGCTTTATTTGTGCAACTTAGAATAAGAGGAAAAGGTGGAGCTTTTTATTTAAATAAAAGAGGAGGAAATATTTTTTTTAAGTAAATAAAAGCTTAGGATAAAATGGTTAATCCAAGGATAAAAATCCAATATATGATCGAAACTAAGATTTGATCAAGAATGTGAGGCCCACCTTCGGCCCACATAGTGATCCTGTGTTATGCATATCAGCCTATCTTTTTTATTATGTTTCTTTCAGAGATACTTGGACTCTGTCGACTACTGTTATATTATGTTTGACTCGTTGGACTGTTCTTTTGATGATTCTGCATATGGGATCCATGATGTGTAGATTTGGTTTATGTTTTTATATGATGTTTTGTGAACCTGATGATCTTGATGATATTTAAATTACGTTATAGAATTTCATTTGAATTATGCAATCAAATCATGAATATTACATGCAATTGAAGTATGAGTTGAATTATGCAATTGAATGATTAATTTTCGCTATATCATATATGGTTATTTTAATGGTTTTCTTTCTTGAATTACTGATGCTGCATTTAAGTATTGCAGGTGGAAGGACCATGGAAACACATTCGGGGAAATCACATTGAACGTAGGGTAACCAGTTAAACCAAGGCCCCATCTATTAAGAGACCTGAGGCCTCGTTGTTAAGTAATTTATTTCGTAACAGTAATTTGAATGATTGTGTGTTTTAATGTTGTGACATTGGATGTACCTTTCATGAAATGTTATTTTGTAAAGTGTCGCTTGACACTAATGTTAAATGTTATCAAGGTACATCGTGTATTGTGTGAGAGCACTTGCCAGGAGCTTTAGGGATATCTTAGCACACCTTTCTGCCATAGGAATCTTTATGCAGTCTCATTCCCCATTTTCGATGTTATTTCTCGACATGGGTTTAGAGGGTTAATAGTGGCCTTAGGAGATAGTTTTATGCTAAATTTGTTAACCCATTCAATGTACCCATGGGTTAGGGGTATTTTCACCTCTTTAGAAGCCTAAAAGTGACTTTAGGACCCTTTTAAAATTTCATTTTCCTTCTTGAGCGAAAATTGCAACTTGCTTGTTTGAACCTTATTTATGAGGTTAGGTGTAGAAGCCCTATTTAGAGGAATTTTTGGCTAAGGATGATTCATTCACCCATTCTCTATTTTTAGAGAGTTTCCAGAAAGTTAGAGGAAAAAGCTTGAAGCTTGGATTAGGGCTCAACAAAATTCTTCCATAGCTTTGGACTTGAGGTAGGAAATCATGTGCTCTCTCTGTTGTTATGAGTTGTTTGTAATTGTGATCATGTTCTTGGCTCCCCATGGTTGGTCATGGTGGAAGTTTGTATTGTTTTGTGTTGTGTTTTAAGCTCCCCATGGTTGGTCATGGTGAGAGCAAGCTTGCAAATGTGTTTTTCATGTAATTGGATTTTGGGTTGTTTACTCTTAGATTCTCTCACCCTTGGGAGGGAAGAGAAATCAAGAGGGGGTGTGGGAATGGAGGCAACTCCATGTGTAGAGTCTCCTCCATGTGTGGGGAAAGATGAACTTGGGTGAGTGATTTTCCCCAAGAAACCTTGCATTTAGCCCTTGTGGCTATGGGGGGCATAAGGAGGGAAAATTGGCCGTGTGTGCCTTGTATGTAAATGAGAAATATGGGTCCATGTGTGGCCTTGTTTTGTTATGGAATGGTTATCTCCATGGTTGTCTACCCACACCCTACAAAGGAAATTTATGGAATTCCTTAGTTATCTTCTTGAGGGAATTTGGGAATTTGTCAATGTTTGTTAATCTTGTTGTGACTGTGTGTGTGTGATTGTATCCTGTTCAATGTGTTCTCCCCAAGCTCGGGGGTGGTCTCATGAGAGACCTTGGATGGGAGGTGAGCTCCCATGGTCTTTTCCTTGTCATGTTTTCATTTGCAGATATTGAAGTATGGATGCATGATGATAAAGAAGATAAAGATTTTTTCCTTCATGTTTTGAATGAGGAATTCACTCCATGTTTTGAAGCATTTTTTTTTGTAAATTTGAATGGTGTATTCAATCTCCCTTTGGAGCACTTGTAAATTGTATTTAGAAAGGAAAATGAGAAAGATAAGCATGTTGCTATAATGAACTTTCATTGTCAAATTGATGTTTTTAGAAGATGTATTCATTATGGAATTCTAGTAAAGAAAATCAAGCTTCATTTTGAATATTGCAATGTTGTTTTGAAACCTAGGATGAAGTAAATTTCAATGGAAATATAGATAATGAAAAGTTTATGTAATTCATGTTATGGATAAGATGAATACTTGCTTGTCCCTTAAAAGACCTTAATCTCTCCCTACCATTGAAATTACTCTCTTTATCATTGCAATGAGTTCTTCAAGTTGATAGAATTATATGTTGAATAGTTATCAATAAGATCACTTAGTTGAATGAAATAAGAAGATTGTAGTTTCCAGTAGATGTTTCACATTGACTAAGAACAATGCAAATAAACTCTGAATATATGTTTGAAATCACTCCTTAGTCCTATGAAATGTCATGAAACAACTATGATACTTTGAGCATTTCAGTTATTCAAAAGAGGCCTTATTTGATTACAATTAAACTATGTTAAACTTTGTATGAAACACTACCTAATTTCAATATCCTAAACTCTTCATTCCATTTTAGAAATCATTAAATTTTCATTGCTATGCTCTCATAAGTTTTCAAAAAAATATTGAACTAGAAGTGCTAAAAAAAAATAGCACTTCCCAGAAAATTAAAGAGAGCAAAATGCTCTCTGGATTTTGTATGGGATAAAAATCCCATACAAAAATCCTTACCACAGTCATTTAATATTAATATATATCATGCCACCTTTTTGCCAAGCAATTAAATAAACATAAAATTCAAAATATCATTCTTACCTTTTTGAAAATCTTCCCCCCTAGGCGCAGGTGGTTGAATGCTAAGTCTTTGTCTTTAATACCAAACTTTTTCATGGATGGGATGGTGTCCTTAGTGACACATCAGCAAGTCCATTCTTATGGCTAACTTTTAAATTTGGTCTCCAACCCACGCAGCTTTTTGGAGGAGGTTGAAATCATGTTATAAAGTTTCCTTGTTGTTTTGAACTTGCTAAGGGTTGGTGGGCACTCTAAACTTTGCCATTTAATGAAACCCTCTCCCAAAGCATCTCATCCTCCTAGATTTGTGCCCCCTTAGCCTTTTAGAGATATAGACTCCTCATGGCACGTGGGTGAGGAGAGATTAGAGAAAGAGATGGGAGTTAATATGGAGGATAGGGTAGTTGTTAGATGTAGGATATTTAGAAGATTAAAAGATTGTTTTGGTAGATTGTTTAGTAGGATGTTTAGTAGATAAGTTTAATTAGTAGGTTGTTAAGATAGCTTAGAATATTAATTAAATATGTTATTTGAGATAATTTGTTATTAATAACATTAGATGGACTTTTATGAAAAACAATTTTATTATCATAAGGCTATTTTAGTTAAGTTAGATATTTAGATAGTTAGTTTGCTAAGCTAGTTTAGGGGTTAATAAAGGTTGTTAGATAACATATGATATTATGTTTGTTTTGTAAATTTTGTGTTATGCAATGTAATTCTTTTATTAATTAAATTATGTTATTTTGTTATTATGCAAATAATGATTGTCATGGATAGATGTATGTTTGCATTGTTTTGTTATTTTAATTTGTTAATGTTATTTAATTCAATGATGTAAATATTAGAACATGTTATGTTTTATAGGTTAATATATTATAATTTATTAATTAGTTAATAATTATATTAATTAATTAATATTTTATAATTATTAATTAATAATATACTTATATAATATTTAAGAATAGGTTGACCTGCATGGTACACCGTTAACATTAATCAACCATGTCCTCTTAGTCAACCTTTGAGATCTCTAGTTGACGGACGATAATTTTGATCGTCATAAAGATGGACGTACTTAACCTTAATTAATATTCCCCTAGCATCTTTTATAGACAACATTGTCGAGGTTGTTCACCTGATTCTTTGTAACCTCGTCGTTGAACTCACTAACCCGCATCTTGTGTGTAGAAACTTATCACCTTTTAAAAAATTTGTTGGTTGTGTTTTGACCCAACTTTTGGGCATCACAAAGAAATTGATAATGTTGAAAATATTGATTATTGATAAAAATGATTCAGGGTTGATAAATCAAATAAATGGGGCCCAAAGTCTAGGCGACCATTTTAGGGTGCATACAAGTCCCAGTTCTTCATGTTGTTCATCTGCCTAGCGGTTAAGTTCTTCAATCCATGACCTGGTCACTTGCGGTTATCTCCTAGTCTCCTAATTCTGGCAGTTAAGCCCTTAGCATCTAGTGACCTGGCTAGCGGTTAAGTTTTTCATAGCTGCACAATCATATAATGGTGGGCCTGGATCTTCAAGAGGCTTTTTCTCTATGACAGGCATGTCATCATAAAGAATATTCTCATCCCATGCGATTATGCGACCACCGTTCGATCTTCAGCTTGTAGAGAGTGGGTCCTGTGTCAGTATGACTTGGCGGTTGCAGCGAATGGTGGTGTGACATGTGGCAAGAAAGGCAGGCCCATTTGTGGGGTCTGGGTAGTTTGGCAGTCCCAATAAGTGTTTGGTGGCCTGACAAATTTTCTTCTTGTTCACTGGTTCGCATAATGTTTTGGCGATGCCCTAGTTTATTCGGTGATTCAGCGAATAGTGGTTGCGTGATCGCTAAGCTTTTTAGCGATGGTGTAAATTATTTCATGAATTGGTGAAAGTTCTTCAGTCGCCAGTTCACTAGATTTTGTGGGGCCGGTGTTTCGGTGATGTGGGCGATGAGGTGGTAGTCTTATGGCTTGTCTCATGTTCGCATAGCCCAATTTTTGGCCATGTGATCATGCGACAACTATTTGGCATCGCAGTTGTGGAGTTACGGGCAGGTCCATAGTGTCGGTGTGGCTGAGGTGTTCTTTTTTGATTGGCTGTTGACTTTTTGAGGGGCCCGTGACTATTGTGAATTAAGTGTGACTACCTGATTTGCCAGGAAAAGAAAGAGATTGATGACCACATTTTAAATTTTACCTGGTAGCCGTTGCAGTTCAAAATTCAAATTTTCTAAGGGTTTACAGCGACAAGAAGTACTAGTTTAAATGACTTTTCTAGCAGATTTTCTTGCTGGTTTGATGGCGATAGGTGTTGCAATGTGGTCCAAGGTCTATGCAATTGATTACAAAGGGGTTTTGTACCTAGTGGAGTGTGGTTTTGTGCTCAAGGTGTATTTGCAGGTGGGTGAAAGGACTATTTGGCATGACAAATTCTTGGTCCTTGGTACATTTTCAAAAGATTGGCATAAATGAAGATCATTTTTGGATCTGTTCTTACCAGGTTGCCTATGTTTCCTGCCCCTGTAGTAAATTTTGATGTTTTTCTGGTTGTTCTAGTGGGTGAAACCCTAACCCTTACCATGGTTACCCATAGCTTGTTGCATCCTAACTTGTTTGGGATTCCAAGGTAACCAGGGGTATAAGTAGTTCCGAAGTGTTCCTAGTCCTGGATCCAAGATTGTAACACTTTTGCATTCGATATTTTGTTGATGATAGAGAAAAAGTTGTAGGTCTAAGCTATAATTTGCAAGCTTGACTCCTCTGGATTGATTGTTTACACTTAAGGATTCTTCATACTTAATACAAGTACATGACTCTTATCTCTCATTTGTGTCAACTTAGATAGATTTTGTACTTTCTAGTCCTCTACATATTGTTTTATGTATATGTATCCATTCTTGAGTTATAATCCAGGATTAGATGAAATGATGCTTTAGATGGGACATAGATCTATCTTATTGTCTATGTAAGGATATCTCATAAGTAGTAAAGAGGATTGTAGGTGTGTTTATGGCTTGAAATCTCAGCTATTGTCTGGTGTGTGTAGCATTCATGTTCTAGGAGATCTTGCCCAATGGATGAGACACTGTCCTAAATGATTATCTCTTTATCAAAAAATACTGATTGTTGTTGTTATGATCCCAAAAGCATAAGTTAAGAACCATCCTTTTAAGTTTTGAGTATTTGGTTGTATGTGGTTCTACCCATAGTAATGGAGAGTCAATGAGTGTGGTTAGCACTTAGCACTTTCTTACTATCCTTTCATTTATTATTCAAACCCAGTCTTTGGTGTGTAAAGTATAATTTATACTAGGTTAGGTGCACCCACCTTGGTTTTGCAGAGCCAGAAGTAGAAGAGGGTAGTCTTGTCCCTATAGTTGGTCAAGTTACCCTAAGACCTCATAACATTTTGGAGTTAACCATTCCTAAAATCTATCTGAGGGTATAGTGGCATCCTAAAGAGCATAAGTGTCATTTTGGACACCAACAAGATGGTGACTCTACTAGGGAAGAATTAAAAGGTAGCAAGCTTCCTTGCTTGGCTAGATCATCCCAGAGTCCTGGTTGAAGATCATAGTTATAGAGTCTGATATAAAAACACATTTGCTAATTTTCTCACCTAGTTGTGAGTGGTGACTCTAAAGTCGTTGTTTGATTAGTGCACTCCCTAATAAATAGTGTATAAATCCTAGTTAAGTTTTGGTTGGAAGAAGAAACAAAGACATACTTTCCTCTCCAAGGAGGTGGTGGCTCTACAAAGTGTTAAGGGTGATTTGAAGGTGACTCCAAATCACACATTTCTTGCAACTGCTCCAATACATCCAAGTGTTTCTCAAGAGTTGAAATGTATCCCTATCAAGTGTTAAGCACTGCATAAAGGGATGAGTATTAGTGGGGGTAGTTCTTTGTTGATCCCATCATGAGTGATACTGACTATGAGAATCTTCTCATCAAGATTGCTACTCTTAAGAAGAAGATTGCAAAGAGAAATGTTGAGATTTGATAGTTAGAGGAGGACAAGAGATTGCTAGGACTGGTGGTTCCTTATGATGATCATGAGGAGGCTAGTGTTTCTGATGTTTAGTCTCATTATGTAGAAAGTGTTGATTATGAAGCTGATGTTGAGGTCAGTGCATATGCGAGTATTGAAGATGAATTTGAGGTTGACAATATTTCCAATTTGTCTACAAATTTTTCTTCTGTTCAATATCAGAGGGTAGCTTTGTTGTCCCAGTTTGATGATGTTTTGTGTGAAGAGGAGAATATTGAATATGATGCAGATGATGATTCCTACATAGATTGCTTCACACAAGATGATCTAAGGTCAAAAATGTGTATCCTTGTTCCTCACAAAGATGATATTTGCAACACTAGGGGTGAGGCTAAGGGAGATGAAGAAAAGGCCCAAAGTCCATTAAGCAGTGAAAAGATTTCAGCACTCTTGGCTAAAGAATTTTAGAGGTATGCCCCTACTTTGGATTTTGATTTGCAGCTCCCCTATGATGTAGTCTTTGACACTGATAATGAGGCCAATGTTCAAAGTGATAGTGATGAACCTTTTTCATCAGAGATCCCCTCATGTAATGACCCTACAAAAGAAGAGGTAGAAGGACATGACAGTGTGTTGTCCTATCATCAAGATTATAGTGATGAACAAGTTTCTTGTTCATATCCTTTTCCTTCTTTTGCCAAATATGATATTGATTGTGATAGTTTTGAAGACTTTGCTTTCAGCAGTTGGGACAGAACTTGTTTTGATGGAAATAGTGATGAAGATCAGTTGTTCCCCTATCACAAAAAATTTAAAGAGGACCTTCACTTGGTTCATGATCCAATTCATGAAGACATCATTGGTGAACTAGGTTGCTTAGTGGCTGAAGCAATACATGAAGATAAACCAGAGGATTCAAGTTCTTTTTAGCCAGGTAACTCTGATGTAGTGCATGGTAATCAATATGCTGCATTTTCTAATGTATTACTAGATCAAATTTTTGTTTCTAGTCATCAAGGAGAAGTAGATGATGTTCCCTACTTCTTGGAATTTGAATATGAATATGGTGGTTGTGACTGGGAAGACATGGGTAGTTATCATTATGGTTTCATTCTTCAGCCCATGAATATTCACATATGTTTGCAGCAAGGTGGTCATGAAATTTTTAGGTGGCTGGTTGCATATGTGGATGAAAATCAGACCTTTGATTTAGGATGGTTTTTGATTTTCTTTTGGTGGCCTGGGGCCATCAAGTAAATTTGTAAAGTTTTGATCTTGTAAATTTTGTAAATATTATTTTCCTTTCTGTTGTGTGTTTCCCTTCTTATTTTTTTGGTTCGGTTGCTAGTTTTTGAGTTCCCTATTTTTGTCCAGTGAGTGGTCTACTCTCCCAAAAATCTTGAATTCTCGCATGGGCATAAGTTACCCATCATCCCCAGCTAGAGCCACTGTTAGGCCATTTTTTTGTCATGACAAAAATCCTTTGAAAATGGCCTCTTCCACGCAAATTTTGAAGTTATCTCACCTTTCTACATAGTTTTAACTTGAGAAGAAAATCTATAATGTTTCATGGTGTGTGCCCTTAGCCCTGTGTTCTTCATGTTGTCACCATGCTCCAATCTAGATCACATAAGCTAAATCGCAAAACCCAGGGAGATTCAAGTTCTAAGGTCTACAGGAAACAAATTTTAAATCTACCTAAGTGTCGAAAACCCACAATGTTTTTGAAAATCCATGATGTTTTTAGTCTCCCTGCTACCTTTTTGGTCTGCATGAAAACCTATGTGTTTTCGCATCCCTTGCTTGCTTTGTGTCAATATCAAAAACCCTGTGTGTTTTCGATCCTTCACTGTTGTGAAAACTTTGTGTATTTTTGACCTCGCACTCTTTCCTCTTTGACAACATTTCCTATGTGCTCAAGTGTGATCGTTGGTGGGTCCCAGTTCTTCTCAGTTGACCGGTGTGGTTAAAGTTCAGATAGAATCAATGGTTGTCACATGTTCACATGGTGAAGATGCATGATGTTTAACATTTACACTTTTGTGATAGCCGTTTGATTTTCTTGTATGGGCGTGAAGTTGGTCTAGGTCTACAGGCTCTTCACTGATTAGTTGTCACATGGCTGCATGTTAGACTTTTCTGACATGCGATCATGCAACTGCTTGCCACCTATCCATGTTGGTCCCAGTTTTTCATGTTGTTCATCTACCTGGTGGTTAAGTTCTTCATTCTGTAACCTATCGACTCACGATTATCTCCTAGTCTCCTAATTTTGGTGGTTAAACCCTTAACATCTGGCGACCTAGCTAGCGGTTAAGTTTTTCATAGTTGCGTGATTGCGTAATGGTGGGCTCAAGTCTTGAAGAGGCTTTTGATCTATGATGGGTGTGTGATCGTAAAGAATATTCTCATCCCATGCGATCATGTGACCACCGTTCGATCTTGAGCTTGTAGCGAGTGGGTCTTGTGTTAGTATGACTTAGTGGCTGCAGTGAATGGTGGTGTGACATGTGGCAAGAAAGGCAAGCCCATTTGTGGGGTCTGAGTAGTTTGGTGGTCCTGATAAGTGTTTGGTGGCCTGAAAAAATTTCTTCCTATTCGCTAGTTCACGTAATGTTTTGGCAATGCCCTAGTTTATTCGATGATTCAGCGAACAGTGGTCACATGATCGCTAAGTTTTTTAGCGATGGTGTAAAGTATTTCGCGAACTGGAAAAAGTGCTTCCGTCCTGATGAAGGGTGCTCCCCTTAATACCACAAGCACATAACAGAAATAGAGAAACAACAACAATAATATGCAAGAACAAAAAATTGGCTTCTTATTATCTCCACAAATGTGGAATTACAAACTTTCAAAATTACAATATGCAAAGCCACATGGGCATTCCCTTACAATATTCTGTAGGACAAAGCCTTGAATCAATACCCAGATCTACTACCCAGAACTATTCTGTACTGCCTAAGACAATAATACAGCCTTCCTTATATAGGCAATTTTCCACCGCCTGGGAAGGTTCTAGAATTTTAGCCAATAAGGCCGACCAAACTTAGAATTATTTTATTTTACATTTTATTACATCATAGTCAGCTCAAGATAACCTTTGAAACCCAAACATAAATTTTGAAGAAAATTAATTTCCGCCATTTCAGGTGACCCAACTTCTGAAGACCATAAGTCATCACCAGTTGACCCGATCGGCTATTATAACCCCATTTTAGAAATGCCATGAAGTGCTCTACAAGCTTGACTAGCGCAAGCGCTTGTCACCCAAATTTTCAACCTCATCCGGGGCCTCTAAAGCCTTCAAAATTGAGCTCAAAGTTTCTGTACCCTGCTACCAATACCGAAAATCTTCAATATCTTCAAAACTACACCTGATCTAGCCATGAAATTTTGTTGGCAGACTTATATGACCAAAATGAACCTCCAAGAAAGAAATCAGATCATTCTGAGCACATATAAAAATTACCAAAAATAGTAACTTTCCATAAATAGCAGCTCTACACAAAATAACCCTTATTGAATACAAAAATAGAAATATTTTTGGGTGATGCAAGATTGTTCTTACACCCAGGATGCTCCTGCATCAGACACCCAGGATAATTTGAGAAGTGACCCTGTCACGACTCAGGTGTGCAAAGGAAAACTAAGACGGCTAACCTCTTCCTTTGTCAGCCATGATGAATCTTCAACAGGTCATCCTTTCCACTTGACCAAATATTCTTCATATGTCCTGTTCCTTGTGCTTCTACCAACATGACTGTCCAGTATATCTTCAATCTCCTTAGTGTCTGAACTAGTTGCTGGAATACTCCACTGTGCTGCTGTGATCTCATCTTCAACACCTCCTTCATGATACTCTGTCAGATCTGAAATGTTAAAAACTGGTGAAATATTTATCTCAGTAGGCAATTCTACCTCATATGGGTTTCTTGAATCATGTTTCTTTAGTATACTACATGGTCCAAACTTCTTCATTTTTCAGCTTGTTATATGTACCAACTAGAAACCGCTCCTTCTGCAAATGAACCATGACTTCATCACCAACCTGATATTCCTTATGCCTCCTTTTCTCATCTGCCTTAGCCTTATACTATGCATTCATCTTGGTAATATGCTTCCTCATCTCCTCATGGATGTTCTTCAAGTGTTCTGCAAAATCTTTAGCTTCAGCACTACTTATTTCTCCTTTATCTATCTTCCTCAATTCAGATGCATTTCTCAGACTACTTCCATATACAATCTGGAATGGTGATTTACCAGTGCTCCTGTTGACAGAATTATTGTATGCAAATTCCGCTTGTGGTAAAGTCAAATCCCATCCTATTGGCTTATCTCCAACCAAACATCTCAGCAAATTTCCCAAACTTCTATTCACCACCTCTATCTATCCATCAGTCTGGGGATGATATGATGAACTGAACTTCAAATCTATCTATAACTTCTTCCACAATGTATGCCAGAAATATCCAACAAACTTTGTCCTGATCTGAAACTATGGTCTTTGGCAAACCATGAAGTCTCACTACTTCTCTGAAAAATAATTCTGCTACATGAACAACATCATTAGTCTTCTTGCAGGGAATGAAATGTGTCATCTTTGAAAATCTATCAACCACCACAAAAATTGAATCATGTCCCTGCTGAGTCCTCGGTAAACCAAGAACAAAGTCCATGCTGATATCCTCCCAAGGCTTCTCTGGTACAGGTAATGGCTGATACAACCCTGTATTCTGCTTCACTCCTTTCGCCATCTGACATACTCTATAACTCTATACAAACTTCTTCACATCTTGCTGCAACTATGGCCAATAATAATTCTCACTAACCAAAGAAAGGGTTTTATCACAACCAAAATGTCTAGCCAATCCTTTGCTATGCTTCTCCTTGATGAGATTCTCCCTCATAGAACTTCGTGGAATGTACAATTGACTCCCTCTGAATAGCATATCATCTTGGATGATAAAATCCAACCATTTTGTCCTGTCTAGAGTAACAGGTTCTGTACAAGCTTTCCAAGCTTCACCAAAATCAAGATCCTCTGGATATAAATTCTTGAGTTCCTTGAACCCAACCACTTCAATCTACATCTCTGTTAGCAATAGTTGCCTTCTGCTAAGAGCTTCTGCAACCTTGTTAGACTTTCCACTTCTGTGTTTCAAAACAAATGTATAACTCTGCAAAAACTCAACCCATTTCAAATACCTCTGATTCAACTTTCCTTGACTATTCAAATATTGCAAAGCTTGATGATCAGTATACAAAAAAAACTCCTTAGGAAGCAGATAGTGTCTCCACTTCTTCAATGCTTGAACTATAGCATAAAATTCCTGATCATAAATAGAATATTTTCTCTTGGCATCATTTAACTTCTCACTAAAATAAGCAACAGGTTTACCTTCTTGGCTCATAACAGCTCCTATTGCAGTACCACTAGCATCACAATCTACTTGAAACACCTTATTAAAATCTGGAAGTGCTAAAATAAGTTATTCTGTAACTTTGTGTTTCAACAATTGAAAGCTCTTTTCTGCCTCATTAGTCCACTTAAACTATTTTCTATCCCCTCTCATTGTTTCAGTCAAGGGACTACAAATACTGATAAATTTTTTGATAAAATTTCTGTAAAAGCTAGCTAGACCATGAAAAGATCTTACCTCAATAGCATTCCTTGGAGTAGGCCATTCAAGGATAGCCTGTACCTTCTCTGGGTCCATTTTTAGACCTTCTGCTAAGACTAAAAATTCCAAATACACTAACTCTTTCTTCACAAAACTGCACTTCTTCAAATTAATCAATAATTTCTCATCTCTCAACTTCTCAAACACCATACAAATATGCATCATATGCTCCTCCAATGTCTTACTAAAGATCAAAATATCATCTAGGTAAAAAATGACAAACTTACCTAGAAATTCTTTCAGAACCTTGTTCATGAGCCGCATGAAAGTGCTCGGTGCATTGGTTAGCCCAAAAGGCATGACTAACCACTCATACAGTCCTTCCTTTGTCTTGAAGGTAGTCTTCCATTCATCTCCTTCTCTGATCCAAATCTGGTGATATCCACTCTTCAGATCTATCTTTGAGAAATACACAGCTCCACTCAAATAATCCATAATATCATCCATTCGTGGCAATGGAAACCTATACTTGATTGTGATCTTGTTTATTGCTCTGGAATCTGTACACATCCTCCACTCTCCATTCTTCTTTGGTGCTAATACTGCTGGTACAGCACAGGGACTCAGACTCTCACAGATCAATCCTTTATGTAACAGTTCATGTACTTGTCTGTTCAACTCTTCACTTTCTGCAGGTGTCATTCTGTGTGCTGCCTTATTTGGAAAACTTGCTCCTAGGATCAAGTCCATCTGATGACTGATCTTCCTGACTGGTGGTAATCCATCAGGCATGTTATCAGATACAATATCTTGAAACTCATTCAACAAATCTGCAACTTCTACAGGGACATCTTCTACTTCCTCTTTACCAGCTTTTGGAATTAAAGCAAAACATACATGCTCATGCCTCATACCATCTAGAAAATTTCTTCCATCAACAAAAGTTATCCTTGCATTACCACATACCTTTTCTTCAGTCTCCTTCAATGGTTTTAGCTTATGTCGCACTCCATCCTTTGTCAGGGAATAGGTATTCACACGACCATCATGTACAACACATCTGTCAAACTGTCATGGTCTACCCAACAACATGTGACATGCATCCATAGATATGATATCACACAATACCTCATCTTGGTATCCGCCAACCTTGAACTTCACTAGGCATTGTTCATTGACCATGACCTTGTGGTCATCCTGTACCAAGGCAATCTGATATGGATGTGGGTGTTTCTATCTCTTGAGCTTCAACTTTGTCACCATCTCTTCTGACACCAAATTGTCAGTGCTTCCACTATCAATAATCACATCACAACATTTACCTTCACACTTGCACCTGGTGCAAAATAGGCTCCTCCTTTACTCAGGTTCATTCTCACCACTCAACAGGACTCTTCTGTTAATCAACGTTTCTCCTCTTTCAGCATCTTCAGAATTTGATGATCTAGCATCTTCATCTACATGTGCAACTCTGGCCTGGCCTTCATTTCTCATGTCTGTTCTTCCTTGGCGCTGAGGACATTCAAATGCCCTATGACCTTCTTCTCCACAGTGAAAACATGTTCCACAGAAGCCTCCTCTTCCAGATCCTTGTCCTCTTCCTCTTCCTCTCTGATCTCTATTATTCTGATCCTGGAAGCGACTGGAATTATTTCCTCGCTGATTCTGACTGCTACTAGCCTCATCCTTCTTTTTCAGATCTTCATTTCAGCCACCATATGACCATCCACCAGATCGTCCACCGCGACCTCTTCCATTTTGTTTGCTCTTGAACTTCTTGTTCAACTTTTCCTCTACTTTTAGGGAAAATTGGTATGCCTCTTCAATACTATTCATTCAGACCAGATTCAGCTCCTCCTGAATGCTTGGCCTTAACCCATTAAGGTATCGGGCAACTTTCTCTTTATCAACTTCTGCATGGCCTGTTCTGATGAGAAGTCGATAGAACTCCTCTATATACTCCTGAACAGATCTTCCCGTTTGCTTCAAACTCTGCATTTTCTTCAATAGGTCAAGCTCATAATCAACAGGAATGAACTGTCACTTCAATTTATCCACCATTTGATCCCATCTTGTGATTTTCTCCTTTCCCCTTCTATTTCACTCCAACTGAATCTCTTGCCACCATATCTTCGCATGACCTTTCAGTCTGGCCTTCACAAATTTGACCCTATCAGGATCCTCAACATCTTCATACTCAAAATATTCCTCACATTCATTGATCTAGTCGATCAATTCTTCTAGGTTAAGATTTCCAAAAAATGTAGGAACCTCAATCTTAGGTCTTTTTCCAATCTTAGAAATAGCCCGAAAAAGTCTTTCTTCCTCCTGGTTCACAATTTTGACTTCTCCTTCTTGATATTCTTCTTCAGCTTCATCCTCACTTTCATCTCTGACATTAAGATTCATTCCTCTGTGAATCTCTTCTTGCAATGCTCGCACTTGTCTCTGCAGCTCTCTAACCTCAGGTGTCACAACACCAACTCTTCCACCGCATTCTCTTCATGGAGGCATATTCGCGATGCGTGCTGAAACCCTAGCCACAGTCCTAGTGCAAACTGCCTCACAGTCGGTGATCTATTTACACACTCAAAACTCCTGCTCTGATACCACTTGATGAAGGGTGCTCCCCTTAATACCATAAGCACATAACAGAAATAGAGAAACAACAACAATAATATGCAAGAACAGAAAATTGGCTTCTTATTATCTCCACAAATGTGGAATTACAAACTTTCAGAATTACAATATGCAAAGCCACATGGGCATTCCCTTACAATATTCTATAGGACAAAGCCTCGAATCAATACCAGATCTACTACCCAGAACTATTTTGAACTACCTAAGACAATAATACAGCCTTCCTTATATAGGCAATTTTCCACCGCCTGGGAAGGTTCCAGAATTTTAGCCAATAAGGCCGACCAAAATTAGAATTATTTTATTTTACATTTTATTACATCATAGTCGGCTCAAGATAACTTTTGAAACCCGAACAGAAATTTTGAAGAAAATTATTTTCTGCCATTTCAGGTGACCCAACTTCCGAAGACCATAAGTCATTACCAGTTGACCCGATCGGCTATTATAACCCCATTTCAGAAATGCCACGAAGTGCTCTACAAGCTTGACCCGTGCAAGCACCCGTCACCCAAATTTTTGACCTCATTTGGGGCCTCTAAAGCCTTCAAAACTAAGCTCAAAGTTTCTGTACCTTGCTGCCAATACCGAAAATCTTCAATATCTTCAAAACTACACCTCATCTAGCCATGAAACTTTGCTGGCAGACTTATATGACCAAAATGAACCTTCAAGAAAGAAATCAGATCATTTTGAGCACATACAAAAATTACCAAAAATAGTAACTTTCCATAAATAGCAGGTCTGCACAAAATAGCCCTTATTGAATACAAAAACATAAATATTTTTGGGTGATGCAAGATTGTTCTTACACCCAGGATGCTCCTGCATCACATCCCCAATTCACTAGATTTTATGGGGCCGATGTTTCGGTGATGAGGTGGTAGTCTCATGGCTTGTCGCATGTTTTCATAGCCCATTTTTTGGCCATGTGATCATGTGACAACTGTTTGGCATCGTAGTTGTAGAGTTACAAGTGGGTCCACAGTACTGGTGTGGTTAAGGTGTTATTTTTTGATTAGCTGTTGACTTTTTGAGGGGCCTGTGACTGTTGAGAATTAAGTGTGACCACCCAATTTGTCAGGAAAAGAAAGAGATTGATGGCCATGTTTTAAATTTTGTCAGGTAGCCATTGCAGTTCAAAATTCAAATTTTTTGAGGGTTTGCAGCGACAAGAAGTACTGATTTAAATAGCTTTTTTAGTAGATTTTATTGCTGGTATGATGGCGGTAGGTCTTGCAATGTGGTCCAGGGTCTATGCGGTTGATTGTAAAGAGGTTTTGTACCTAGTGGAGTGTGGTTTTGTGCTCAAGGTGTATTTGTAGGTGGGTGAAAGGACTATTTGGCATGACAAATTCTTGGTCCTTGGTACATTTTCAAAAGATTGGCATAAATGAAGATCATTTTTGGATCTATTCTTACCAGGTTGCATGTGTTTCCTACCCCTGTAGTAAATTTTGATATTTTTTTGGTTGTTCTAGTGGGTGAAACCCTAACCCTTACCATGGTTACCCATAGCTTGTTGCATCCTAACTTGTTTGGGATTCCAAGGTAACTAGGAGTATAAGTAGTCAAGTTTTTGACTTTGTAGTGGTTCCAACTTCGAAGTTCCAAAGTGTTCCTAGTCCTGGATCCAAGATTATAAAACTTTTGCATTCGGTATTCTATTGATGATAGAGAAAAATTTGCAGGTCTAAGCTATAATTTGCAAGCTTGACTCCTCTGGATTGATTGTTTACACTTAAGGATTCTTCATACTTAATATAAGTACATGACTAGGACATAGTGATGACATGTGGTGTTTTCATTCGTTGATCAGAGAGGTGACTAGGACGTGTCAGTGGGCCAAAATATTTTAAAGGGGCTGGCAGATGCAAGATCTACAGATGTCATGTGATCACATAGAATCTATTCAGGCCATGTGATCATGCGACAACCATTCAATCAAAGGTTCATACTTTGTGGGTCCCATCTGCTACGTAGAGCTGTTGTGCAAGATTTTTATTGGCTATGGTGTGTTGACTGGGCCGATGACTTTTCTAAATGGTTCGTGACTGTTGAAGGATTTTTGCTAGTCACCTGATCTGCTAGGAATATTAAGGATCGATGGTCGCATTTTAAACTCTATCAAGATAACCGTTGTGGTTTGAATTTGAATTTTTGAATGGGGTTTCCAATGATAGGAAGTACCAAAATTTATGGTTTTAGCAGCTGATTTCGATTGGTTTGGTGGTGCTAGTTGTTATCGACTAATCTGAGGGTCTCTATGGTTAGTGGCATGATGTTTTTGTACCAGGAGAAGTGTGGTTTTGTGCTCGAGGCATGTTGCAGGTGGCCGAACAGGTTGACAATTTTGGCATTTTCATGGTTCTCAGTACCTTCTCAGTGAAATTGTCATGATTGAGGATCACTCCAGGATCTGTCTTCTCTTGGTTGCATGGGTTTCTTCCCCTATAATAAATTTTTTATTGTTTCTAGTTGGTCTGGTGGGTGAAACCCTAACCCTAGTCATCTGTAGCTTGTTGCATCATGTTTTGGGATTTCAAGAGGATTAGGGGGGTATATATTGTTGTATTTTTGACTTAGTGGGGGTTCCAAAACTTTCTTTTTGGTGCTTGGTTGTTGTTGATGGTATTATACTAAACAAGGAGAGCTTGGATTTAGGGTTTTTGTTTCTCTTTGCATATTGTTGTCTGAATAATGTATTGATTCTATAAGTTTTGATGATACTATAGTTGAATTCCAATCTCATAGTGGTGTATGTCTTGTTGTTTTGATATTGAGCTCATATATGTTAATGTCACAAAGTGAGTTAGCATATGGTAAACAAAGAGTATTGTGAAATTATCTTTGAGTTCTTAACAAGGTTAAGATTAAAGTCTTTCAAGTAATTTTAGTGAGTCCATGGCTTGATAAGAATTTGATGTCCTGGTATGTGAGTGAGAGGGATAATAGGAAAAGCACTTATCCTTAATTCAAGTATGTTTGAGTTAGAATTTTTAGTTGGTATAAGTTATTTAGTGACTCTATGCCCTGGGTTAAGGCACTGATCTATTTCTCTAGAAGCAGTCCATCGTCATCAATCACACACACATATAAATGATAAAATCTTTAATCAATAAATAAGGGGTATAATTGTCTATTAGTTAGTGATTCCTTTCAAGAAGTGAATCAAGGGTACACCCACCTGAGCATCTTAGCTCAAAGTGTAGGAGGATCTCTTTGATCCTTGTTAATTGGCCCTCTTCCTTGTGGACTTTGGAGTGGTGATAGAGTCAAAGTATCATTAAAGTTATCCATCAAAGTATAAATCTACAAGTTGAAGATCAAAGGGAAAAACCAACATGTTTAAGGGGAAAAATCAATGAATATGGTTAAGCAGCAAAATCTGATGGAGTAGAAGAAAATGGTTTACATGTTTATATAAGAGACTGAGATTTCACTACAAGGTGGTGATGTCAGAAGAGAAGAGAACTGCAGAATCATCACGTGAACAAGTTTTCATGCATTTTGATCATACTGGTGAAGAAAAACCCTATTGTAGAGCATTACTGAGTGAAAAAGAGTGATTACCGATAGAGAGTAAGTTGTTATATTGTTGAATCATAAATGTTACATTGATTAGAAAGATTTGTATGAGCTGAATAATGATGTTTAATTTTCAATTGTAGTTGTATTAAGTCAGATCACCTACTGTTACATATTTAACCATTGTACATAGTCAAATCTCTGAACTGAGTGGACTAAGAAAGTCTTATTATGTATCATTCATAGAATGGACATTATTATCATGTCAACCCCAGAGTGACTACTATTTGGATGATAATGGTTGGTCTTAAATCCTCTAACAAGGTCACACCTAATAGTGTGTTTGTAACTTTTAACAGGGTTGGGTCTTCACCAACCTCACTTCAGAAGACTGGATATTTTGGGTTGCCAGTCCTAGGTGCTTTTTCCCTTCATAGGGTTTCCACATTAAATCTATTATGTTATGTGTTGATTGTGATGTTAGTTTTGATGTCATATTTACATGTTGCATATTTGATTTGATTGGTAACTATTATAAGTTTTAGACTGATAATCGGTAAATGCATAGATAGTAAAGTATTTTAAGTTACTAAGCAGTAGAAATTGAAGTATTTGTTTTTGGATTATAAATTTTGTATTGGGATAGTGATTAAATGATTCACCCCTCTCTCAATTATTCTAACAAACAATGTAAAATGGTGACTCATGATAATGCGCTGAGGAATATAAGACCTCCAGTCATTTATCACTTTTGTAACAAGGCTGGACTTATCTCAAAGTTTTGTAGATCAAGGACGCAAGGCCAGGAAAGCCTTAAAAAGGCCGAGGAATTAGTATTGGATCCTGAAGGAGAAGTTAATTTTGTCAAAGCCTTAGATGATGTAAGCTTGATTTGGTCAAAGAAAAAGAAGGAAAAGACTGATGAGTATGTATTGGATGCATCCACAGTGAACACACCCTCTACATCTGGATGAATGGCCCTTAGGGTCATAGGGGGAGCTAATTTAGCTCTAGACCCCTGCGTGGCTGGTATACTCACTCTCAGAGTATGTGCCTTTGGACTTAAGCTTTTGGAGTATAAAGTAACCTTTGTGCAAGAGCGCACATACTGATTGTTAACAAAACAAAAGTTGGAAATGTTTAAGTGACACCCTAGTATATGCGACAATCATTAATGGCAGAATATTCACTTTAAGTACACAAAAAATTGTTTGATTACTCATTGTATTCAAATTAAGAGCGATTAGAAAGTAGAAGGAGCCTTAGAATTTTTTGTGAAGACTTGTAGAGTGATCTATCAGTTATTTGTAGTAATTAGCAGTGCATTTTGTCAGTTGCAAAAACCCTAGTTCATCGTGTCAATTTAGAAGTCTTCAGATTATCTCAGAGATTAGTTGGAAAGTGATTAAACAATTAAGTCATGGTCACTCCCATAGTTTTTGATGTTGCAGAGAAGAAAAGATATGTATTTAAGAAGCATCCATTTAAGTCAACACTAGATGATTTAGAGGGAGCATTCTCCTACACGCCTATGGATGTTATGCATGTTGAGGAGATTAGGGCTTACATCTACTACAAGAAAGAAGTAGTAGGGTTGGATAGGTTAAGGGTGCACATGGATACCATATTGAAACTAGATAAAACATTCATGGATGAATATTTTAAGTGGAATGATCACCCTATAGTTGAGTATGCTACAACATATGAATTTTATGAGATTGAATGGATTAAGATATTATTGAGCAAAATTCATGATGATTTATTATGGATAGGTGATGTGCCAGTCAAAATTACTAGTGACTTGGTATATTAGATGACAGGCCTATCTAAGATAGGAAACATCCTTCCAGTAGGCAAGGATGTTAGGAAAATTGTTGAGAAAACTTGTAAGTCAAGGAGTGATAGGTGCGGGATGACAATTGAGCCTATTGAGAAAGCTGACATCAAATTGATGTTTATGATACTTAGATACAATTTTCATCACACTAGTAGGGTGAATAGTGTGTCTGTGGGCACAATTATAGCAGCCATTAGACTTGTAAAGGAAGTTGTAGAGTTCAACTTTTCTCGTGCACAAAGTTGATTGATAACATCAAGGCAATCAATAATGACAAGACCAAGATATTCAAGTTTGGGTCTTTGATCATTTACATGTATCTACATATAGTTGGAAAAGTATCAGATTCATATATGGACAAGTCCATTCCAACCATGCCACAGATATCTTACAAAGAAACCACTAAAATTAATTTGAGAGATTACATAACATTGGAGTTGAAGACCTTCAGGGTCAAGATGTAAATGAGGTTTAGAATTCCAGAGAGCATTATGGAAAAGTATAAGGATACTATTTTCTATATGGTAGAGATAGACACAACTTGTATGGAAGCTATTGAGCTGAGAACTAAGTGGATTCATCCACTTGGTTATGAGTTAGAGGAACAAGTCCTTGAAGAATATGTGCAGGTTCTACTATCAGCCCCGAAAGATCCTAATGAACCTAGGTGGGGAACTTATGAGGAGAAGACAATAGAAGTAGATGCCAAGCTAAATAGTGCAACAATGAAAAGAAAGGGTGCTAAAGTCACATCAGAGATCTTGAGAATACATGGTGTGTCTTAAGAAGATCTTGACAAAGAAAAAAAACAAAAGATTACATTGGAACTAAAGAGCACAAATGCAGCAAAGGTAGAATCACTTGATCCCAAGTTGAAGAAGGTAAATATAGAGAAATTAGATGAGAAGAAGGATATACCTAATGATACTCCTTATGTGCCCAAGGAAACCATTGACCTTATTTCTCCTCCTATGTATAAGGCAATGCCAAAGAGGAAGAAAGAGGTGGGCACCATTCATCCATCCTCACAAGAAACAAGAAGCAAAAAGAACACTCAAGCACCTCCTGAAGTAAGTTTCAAACCTAGTCTCATTGTGCTAAGTGCCAGAATAATTGATGAGGGAATAATTGATCAAGTAGAGAAGTTTTATAATAAATATAGTAAAATAGATAAATCAGAGATTCATAGCATGATCATAAAGCGCATGATCAAGTTGAAAAGGATAGTCTTGGAACTAAAAACAATGATCCCTGATAATGTATGGAATATCCTAGAATTCCAAAAGAGATAGGCTATTGAAGAAGATCTACATATAAGGGAAAAGATCTTAGATGAAAATCTTCCTGTATGTGAGCTAGAAGAGAAGAATTTTTTGTTAGATCTGGTGAAGCCTCACCTCAGAACCAAGACAAGAACTTTGAATATAATGGATAAAAACTATGAATTAGTTTCCGAAGAGATAGAGAAAGCCTTCGAGAAGGTTTTTATGAACAAAAACATGTATCCACCTACTGCACCCAGAACACATGTACCCACAATGGTTACCAAAGGGTCAGAGACCATCAAGGTACAAACTATATATCCTCAGGATTTAGTGCCTACGGTGGAAGCACAAACAAAGTTAGATAAGTCTCAACCCATGATAGAGTCACTCAAGGATAGCACCATTATCATTGATAATGTTGAGATAGCCATGGCAGCCACTAACATTGAGTTGGACAAGTTTGAGGAAGTTTTTGTGAGCACACAAGAAGCTAAAATGCTATGCAGCAACACACCACCTAGTCATCAAGAAGAAGATTTGATTGATGATGACAAAGAAGAAGAAAATATGGAAGGAAAGAAAGAACAAGAAAAAGAAATAGAAAAAGAAAAAATTGAAAAAGAGGAAGAAAAGAAAGAAGAAGAAAAGGTAAAAGAAAGTGAGAAAAGAATGAAATGTCAGTAGAACAAGAAGTGTTGGACAACACTCCCATCACTCCTTCAACAACATTGTTCTCAAGTTTGACACCTGACACATCTAGTTTGGAATCATGGAGAGAGAAAGACCTGATTAAGTTCAACATCTTAGCTATGGAGAAGGCCAAAGAAAAACAAGTAATGAGGAATCCCCTCCTAGTAGAATTAGTAAAAATTCTAAACAATTTATTGCCAAAGGACAAGAAAGTGTCAAAGATACACTCTGTTGACAATGTGAGTATAGTCATCTCACATTTGAAAAGAAATTTCTCAAGCCTTGAAGAATCTGCATCCCTAGTTGTAGAAGAAGATTATCTGAAGAAGAGATTGAATGAATTGATCAGTAACTTTGCACTTGACCTTAGCTCCCTCAAGACTGGTCAAGCATCCCTAAAAGAATTTGTAGATCAAGGAAGAAGAATCATTACAGAATGTATGGATCAAGATAAGCTCATTGATGCTCATTTCAAGAAAATAAAAGAGGTTGAAGATATGATTGAGCAAGTGAAGATTTTAGTGAAAGACACATCCACAAATGTGAACATGTGCAATAATTTCTACCAAAGATAGATAGACAAAATTGTGAAGGCAAAAAAAGATATGACAAAGTTAAGGGCTAGACAGACTCAATTGAGGAATTCTCTTGCGCCCTAAATAGACATTCTAAATTAGAACATTAAGGAGATCGATTCCACCATGATAACCTATGATCAAGGTCCTTCCAAATATTTGAAGAAGATGGAGAAGCTTTAGTATGCATTATGCACCCATCTCTAGATAGTAAACTATTTGATCACATTTTGGAAGAAGGAGATCCAGAACCTAAAGATTGCATATCCAAATGTTTTCCCTCAGTAAGTATGTATAGATATAATTTTTGTAACACCTTTATCATTAATGTCAAAGGGGGATTTTTGTATAGAATATGAATCATAATATGTATAGGGACATATAAGTATATGTATAGAAGACAAAAAGTTTTTTGTATTAAGAAAAGTTTGCAACTTGGCCATATTCCTTTGTTGCCATCAATGGAAAAGGGGGAGATTGTTGGAAAGTTGGATATACTAATGTATATGACTTGATATAGTATTTTCATTATGGAATCAAATTCATATAGCAGTTTGGAGTCAGTGCACTTGATGAGGAGATTAGAAAATGGTTAAGTGTTGAAGATTGGACAGTGTACAGAGTTCTTGCAGCTCAGAGCATCAGCGCACGTGCATACAGAAGAATTATGGTATGCACCCTAGAATTTAAGTTGATTAGACTATATTCATGCTTATTTTATGAGTGCATGATCATATGTACAAGTATGAGAAAGATACAGTCAATTGAAGTTGCACAACCAGTGTGTGCTAGTGAAGAACCGAGTAAGAAGCTAATAGTTATCATTTTAAGTTGTGACTATATTGTAATGTTGTAAAGGCTATGCACTTATTATAATTAGGTTACCAACATGTTTATATGTTTTATTGTAAACATTCTTAAGCCAATTCATTTGGAAGCATTGTATGTAATAGGTTTAAGGGCTGACCTAGTTGTTTATTTTGTATGCGCATATAAATATAAGATGCACCCACTATATTTGGAATGGAAGTTGATAGAGAGTTGTAATAAGAAAAGAAGAAGTGTGAAAAGATTTTATAAGATGTGTTAGATATTTTAAAGAGGTCAAAGAATCAACACATCAAAGGAATTGATCTAACAAGTAGTGTAATGTCCCTGCCAGGGAACCCATGAGGAATCAGGTCTATGACCTAAAATTACAACTAATTTTTTTTTAACACTCTAACATATCATCATTACCATCCACAAGTACATTCCTTATGGTTTCCTTAATGAATTTAATTACCATTAACAAGTATTTCATTTAATTACTTAATCTAACAAATTCTATTTTCATTAGAACTTTAATTAACATTAATTCCATTTCACATCATAACTAATTACATTAATGAACTAGTGGAAATTAATTTACCTTACTGACTAACATGTAATTTACCTTCAAAATTGAAACAAGCACACATTACTTATCACATCCACCAAGTGCATTTATTCTTTCATATTTATTTACCCCTTAGCCATAACTATGCTCAACTCAAAGGCACCATCAAACTTATTTAAGATTTTCCACTAAGAGTCCTTAATCATATATTGGCAACCAACATAAATCATTAAATGAATCATTTTTTCCATAAGTTTAACTTCCATAAATTATTAACCATAACCTTGTAAACATATAGTAAAGGATTTATATTAAACCTAGTTGAATAACCTGACATCAGTCACATTCAAATATACATTTAATAAATCACGTCCCATTACTTCTTTTGATAACATACATGTTCCTTTTTCCCTTATTATTTCACCTAGAGATACCCTTGAACCCTTAGCACATCTTTTCACTAACCAAGTATCAAAACAAGTTCCCTTCTAAAGAAGTTTACATCCATAAGTACTTTCATTACAAAGGTTTGCATAGAACCATTACTTTCAATTTCATTTAAAATTCACAAGAGATATAAGGTAAGAAATTACTCATTGATTTAACCATATTCAATCCCTTCTTTAGATTCACGATTCTACCCTTCACATATACATAACTTATTCCTTACAATTTTCTTTTACAAACATAATTACAGTTACTACACATTGCCTGAAGGCATATAGAAAAATAATTACATCAAGTTGCCCAAGGACTTGTAATACATCTTTACATCTTGATAAAAAAATATAGAGATACATGATATGAGAACATAATCTTCACCACTGAACAACTCAGAATCTTAGCCATGACACGAACCATGAAAAATACCTCGAAAGAGATTTTCCACCCAACCATGTGAAACTGATAAAGTTCCACCCCCCGTGCTAGGAGATAGAACCAAGGTACTCTCAAGACCTTAAGGCAATCTAAATCTCAAATACCAATAAATCCAAGACTCAAAAGAACAATAATAAATCACATAAAATATCATCATACTATAACACTGAGGTTAAGGTTCTAGGAGACCACCTAAGTGAGTGTCATCACACAACCTATATATTGGGATCCACCCTAGCAACCATGTAACCTCGATCCCCCCTTTATGAATAGGCATCCACCCTGGTAGTTATCCCTAGTCCTGGTACTCCAATCAAATCTGTGTGGCCATTATTATGTTTTCTTTCATTATTTTTTGAATCCCCCCTTCCTAGGTTAATTTTTTTAGGTTATCACTTTTTACAAACCCACCCATAGGATCCTCTAGCAACCACTTTAGGGTTCCAGCACCTATGGTGAGCCACTCACTTAAGGTTCCTATTCCCTTACCCCATCACAAGTCACAAAACTAGATAACACTTCCAAGTCTTGATTCATAGGTTTAGGAAACTCCCCTGTGCACTGAGGCCCTCAGAATGAGTCCTAACCTTAGCCATATTCATAACAAGAACCATTGGAAGAATGTCCATCACAAGACATCTCAAGGAAAAAAATTTCACATGCACAAGTAAAACTTGTCGAGGCTCATTTATAGGTCTAAGGAACCCTCTCGTGCACACAGGCCACCAAGATAAGTCCTAGCCTCATAAACTTAAACTCAAGTCGATGCCAAAATCATCATAAGTAAACCATACAACCTCAAAAAAACAAGTAATGAATGTACATAGGTGCTACAAACTTCACCCATCACAAATATATCATACATGAAATAAAATACATCATAAACACTTTCAAGAACTAGAATCAAAGCATAGAAAAGAATAGGAAAGTTTAGGAATGTTTGGGGAACATTTAGGAGGCCTTAGAGTAGTCCTAGTCCATTGGACAACCCAAACCCTAAAACACATCCTAACCTTATTCAAGCATCTAAATGCACCATATAATCCCAACAAAAACAAGAAATGAACATATTTAAAGTTTACACAAAATTTCATATACCAAAACACAATGCTCTACAAAATCTCACATGCCTAAAAATAACTAAGTTTGATTTTTTTGAGAAAACTCAAAATTAGAAATTGCATCTTAACTCCTATAAATCTGGAACCTATCTCAATCATCTCAGAAGGTACCTAAACCCTTTATACAAGTATAGCTTAAAGTATAAGAAATTAAAGTATGTAAACAATTGTATAAAGCCTATTTTTCCTGTCTAGCTCAGTTCACACTAGCATTCCTCTCTTGCTTGGTTAACACTACACTGACCACCCTCAGTTAATACAACACTAAACTCCCTTGGTTAACACAACACCGACCACCCTCGGTTAACACTACACCAACCTCCCTTGGTTAACACTGAACAGACCTGGCTCGGTCAACACTGAACCAACCTGGCTCGGTCAACACTGAACTGACCTAGCTTGGTCAACACTGAACTGACCTAGCTTGGTCAACACTGAATTGACCTACTTGGTTAATACTAGACCAACAGAAACTGCAAAATGTGACAGTCAACTATGTCTTGTGGGTAAAATTGGGCATTATGGGGACTGTGGTTGCCTAATCTGAGCATGACCCATTTGAGATCTTCCAATTTCACTACAGAAATAGCTCATCAATCTATCTTATCTATCTAACAAAACTATTCTAGATCTGGACAAGAAAAGGTGGTGCATAAACCAACATGGACTAGTAAGGTTGATATAATAGTTCTAAATTTTGGAAGCATTCATAATACATTCAATAACAACATAACACACTATCCTACATGATCGAAACCACTTCTACCCTCCCAAGGAGGTTTCACAATAGTGAACATACAAACATTCATAAAATAACTTTTTGCAAACACATTTCAAATACACAGAAAATAAAACATATATATATAGTTCCCAATTCCAAACAAAAATTAAACAATCATAATCTCATCGAGTAATAGATCATTCATATACACAGTCATACTCATGGGAAGAATGGAGATTCTTCCCAGGTTAGACCCTACGTGGGGTCCTGCGGAGAATCATCTATCCCTTGGTTGGAGACTCTCTACAAAATTTACAGCCTTGAGTAGATATCCTCCTAAAATACTCCTTTGGCAATCAACTCCAGGCAATCCTCACACAGATGACTTCACCAACCAAAAACTCTCAACCTCACATAAACATTCACCAAATTTTTTTGGAGTAATCAATCATAGACAATCTCAAAAGAAAATCCATCTTCCAAAAATTATCCCCTACCGCACACAAAATCTTCAATTACTTATCCTCCCACTATGCGGTTAGAGGAGTTGCTTTACGGGAAGCAACTTCTCCAACTTTCATAGTTGGTTGAATAACCAATAAATCATTCTTGTAAAATACTTAATCAAGTTTTTAATAAATTTAATTAAAAATAGTCTCAAAATAAAACCATAACAAGAAAACTCAACAATTAACTATCAAGGAAAACACATAGCACACACAGAAACTAGCTAGCCTAACTTCTAGGAGGTCTTGAGTTCAACTCCCTCCTAGATAGCTAATTTTACTAAAAATAGCATTTGTTTTATTATTACTATTATTAATATTATTTTCACTTTTTAATATATTTATTTAATAAAATTCATTGAATTCACTTTAAATAACATACCACTAAAACAATTGATAAATCCATAAAAATATTATTATTTATATAAGCATGGGTATATGCATGTGCACCCACATATAAACATACCTATATAACATACAATCAATATAACTCATAAAATAAACATATATACATGTACTAACAAGGATAATTCTAACTCACATCCAAAATCACAAAACAACATCACATCAAAATTCACATGACCATAACATGAACGGTATTCAAATCCCCTAACTAGGGTAACCTCCTAAATATAAATCTAAATCCATGGGTAACCTTGAGAGTAATCTTGGTAATATCTCCACACAACAACAGTTTGAGGATTTTAAAGGCACGCTCAGACCTGTGTAGCCAGGTGGAGTTGATGCCTGGTACCTGCATCCTGCAACACCAACCGAGTACACCAATATATATGTACATATGTACAAGCAATTGAAAACAAGGAGGGAGAGTGTGACATCATGTGGACCTCCTGTAGGAGTAACTATGATTGCCTCCCCTCTTCCAATAGTCACATCAGACAGTCGCATTAACAAGGCATGATTGGATTAGTGTGGTTAGTATAAAAAATGATCTCTTTTTTATATTGTATAACAATAATGAGTCATAACATAATCATGTAAATATAAACCATCTATTATCTTTGGCAAACCCATTTAACCATCAGACATGTACTCAGGATGTCCCATTATCAAATCAAGATAAACAAATCGTATAACCCTAAATGCATTAATCATCTCTAATCCCAAGTAACCTTATTAGAGAAGATAACAGATCTAACCCTTAAGTGATTATAATCAATTAACCTAAGGTAACCATGAACATTTCTAAAAGAAACATATAATTCTATCAGGTGATCCTATCACTAACACACACATGAAGATATAAAGGAACATACTTACACAATATTATTATTTCCCACATTAACATGTCAAGTTTTAATGATTAGGAAGAAACCATCTCAAGAAGGATCATTCTCACATATAGTCTTTCCTAATTTCAAGTGAACATAATCAAGACTTGATAGGGTTGGAGGGGCATTACAAGCAGTGTCATAGTGACATTTCATCTAGCATATATAGTGTGTATCTGAGATCCGAAGGTTGTAGCCTTCACCACTTAAGTAGTGAGCTCTAGGATAGTTCATCCACTCCTCTAATAGGGACTATTGTAAAAGACTCCTAATAGGGTCCAACCCTTGACAAGGTCTATTATACTTAAAGAATTGTAAAGCAACTCCTAACAGGGTTAAGGATCTTCTAACAAGGATCACAAAACACTAGTGCAGAATATTAGTGGGTGTCAATTCCCACCGGGGTATTTACCTATTTGGGTTTCCCTATAACCATATTGGTGTCATGTGTTGATTTCATGTTTCATGTTTATGTGAATGTTTAATTTAGTACTTAAGCATTTATGTTCGGTAGAAAGATTAAAGTGAAAATTTAAAATATAGTGAACACTGATTCAGCCCCCCCTCTTAGTGTTCCCATTCCTAACACAATATAGGTACATCCTAGCAGCCATTGATTATTGCACTCACTGGTCAAAAGCTTTAGTATTAGAAAATTGCATGACAACAGTTTTCATCAAGTTCCTTGAAGATAATATTATCACAAGATTCAGATGTCCACATGCTCTTGTATGTGATAATGGTACTGCATTTAAATCTCTAAAGTTTTCAAACTGGGCATTTGATTATGGAATTACCCTGAAGTTTTCATCAAATTACTATTCTCAAGGAAATGGGCTAGCTGAGTCAACAAATAATAATCTGTAAAGTGTCATCAAGAAGTTGTTGGACAAGAATCCCAAGGACTAGCATACATAGCTGACATTTTCACTTTGGGTAGATAGAATAAGAATCAAGAGCTCTATAGGGACATCTCCCTATCATCTGGTTTATAGATAAGATCCAATTTTTCCCATTTAGTTGAGAATCCTAACGTTGGAGTTTATGCAAGAATACATGGAAGGTGAAGACATAGCATGCAAACGATTGACAAAATTGCTTCTCCTAGAATAGAAAAGAGATCAAGCACTAGAAAAGTTTGAAAAACACCACGCTGTGGTAAAGACATGGTTCAACAAAATGGCCAAAGTTAAGGATTTTCAAATTTCAGATCTAGTACTTTGCTAGGATAAGGCCCATGAAAAGAAAGGTGATCATGAAAATTTTGATAATCTATGGATGTGGCATTTTAAAATTTATGAGATACTAGGAGATAATGCATTCAAGATGAGAACTTTGACAAGAAAGGAAGTCCCGATGCCCATCAATGGGAAATTCCTCAAGCATTATTTTCACCCTTAGCTTTCCCTCTAGAATTCTACCCTATATATAGTTAGTTTAGGTTTCCCTTCCTTTCCTTCATTTTGGTTTTCCTTTTTCTTCATGATTTCATTGGTTTTCTTATAGTTTAGAGGGGATTTTTGTTTTCTTCCCTTGTTTCCTTTCCCTTCATTTGTTTCCAGTTGGTGGGATTTTGTCTTTTTGTAGTTTAAGTTGTTTTGGTTTTCTTTTCATTTTGGTTGGTTTTGGTTTTCACCAAGTGGCTTGGAGGTTTGGGTGTTCCCATTTATGTAGAGGCATTGTGTGATTTCAAAGTTCATTTGAAGATTCCACCAATTCTTGTTTATCTCATTTCCTAGATAACTGTTTATCAAGATCCCCAGGAGCTAAGGTTGTCTTTCCTATGTTCATCATTAGGTTGGAACATAGACTTGACTTGGGAGGTTAATCATGCATTGTGTCTTGATACTCGAACTCAGAGATTGCTATATTTTTCAAGCCTAACTATTTCTCTGAGTCCATCTTAGTTTCTTTAGGAGAGGTCATGGCTTGTGAAAATTTTAAAATCTTGCTTTAGTGCCATTGTAATTCCTAAACCCATAGTGAGCTTCACTACTCATGAGCTGAAAGAAAAGAAAGAAATGCAATATCAATTGAAAAGGATAAAAGAGAAAATAAAAGAAAACATGAAATAATTGGCTTCTGGGGGTATATGGAAATCTTCACAGGTGTTAAAAAGAATAATTCACTGGAAGTGGAGAAATCTCCATTGGTTTTACAATGACATCTCCATCAGGGCTATGGATGCCTAACTGGTAGTGGGGCAATGTATAGAATGCTTTTGGAATTAAGAGGAATATATAGCTTCCCATGCTTGATCTTAGGGTTTCTGAGTGGTCTTGTTGAGTGGGAGTTAACGCATTTGCACAGACATAGGTAATTGAAGGATGAAGGTGTCTTGATCCAATATATGATTCTCCTCCCCTTTTGAGTTATGTTTTCTCTCTTCATGATAGCGTAAGTTTGTTAACCAAGGAATCTAGGTTCCAAGTAATTTTTTATCCTTGAAATGCTTTCAACATTTCACTTGTGGAGTCGCCAGATATTATGACTAGTTTCACAACTCATCCATCCGTGATGGGACCCCTCTCCCTCTTGTCTAGCCTAGCCCCTTTTGATCTCATTCTCTATTAGCAATGGTCTCAAACAACACATTGTATCCTGAGAATAGTGGAGTCATAGAGTGGAAGGGGGAAGGAATGTGTCAACAAACTAATATGCAAAAGAAGAAATACTTCACTATGCCAAAATCCCACTTCCATAATTGTTGGATCACAAGTAAATGAGGTCAACAAAGGATTGCAAAGTAATATAATCCATGACCACCTCCCAATCCCACTCTAGAATTCTCTTGAGTGCAAAAGGAACTTGCTAATAGATTTGTTGTTGAAGACAAATTCTGCAACATGCCCAGAATCATGCTCCAAAGAATGTCGAGATGCATTTTCAAATACATGACGGAATGAGTCCTAAGGAAAAAGTCAGTGACACAAGAAGAATCCCACTCCAAGGAGAGTGGAAGAACAGGTCAGCAATGGAGGGATGTAAAGTAAACAAATCTGACACCTGCTAGTAATCCCACTCCCGCACTTGTTGGAGAGCAAGTTTCATGACATAGTGGAATGAATGCTCAAAACAACAATCAAATACCCATCCAAAATCTCACTCCCCTTTCCTTGAAAGTGCAAATATTATGGGGTCATGAAATCCATACAAAGGAAATAATCCTCAACTCACCAAAAATCTTGCTCTGATGTTTTCTCAAACACGAACAAGGATAGTCACAGAATGTGACATAAGACAAAATCCCTAGCATGTGATAAGATGTGCCCAAAGCACAAAATTAAGGAATTCAAGAATTGTGTGAAAGAATAAATTCATAAACTCACACCCAAATGCACTCAGAAGATAAAACACATCAAGTCACAAATCGATCATCAAGGCGAAATTAGGAAGCATGGAAAATCTTGGAAGATTTTAAAAATTTCAAATCTTGAAAGTTCTTAAATTCTTGGAAATGGAAAATTCAGAAGACTCATGGAAATTGAAAATTTCAAATCTGGAGAATTCTAAAATCTTAAAAATTGAAAATATTGAAAATATAAATTGTCAGAATTTTGGAGAATTAAGAAAAAATAAAAATCTTAAAATTTCCAAAGCATGACAAAGTGAATTTAAAACATGATAAGAGGAAGGTGTGGATTTTTGAAGAGAGAGAAGGAGATTTTTTGTAGAGATAAAAGGTCTTTCTAGAGAGAGATCGACTTGTGAAGAGTTTGAAGAATCATAGAAAAAGGCATGAGAATGTTAGAGAGGATTATTTTGTTAAGAGGGGGGAAAGTTTCAAAGAGAAAATATGAAAGAATTTTTATGTGATTCTTATGTTGATTATTTCATTTTGCAAGAGGAAGGATTCCAATCCCACATGATCAAGGATGATATTCAAGTTCTATGTCTCCAATTGCAGTGTTGAAGACACCACGATCCAAGTGATCAAGTTCAAGGCGTCCAAGGTTGAAAGATCACAATTCAAGTGTAAATATACAAAGGGAAGAATGTCACATCTTGAAATTCCTTCTCAAATTCCAAGAACATGACCAAGGAATTTCCATGTGAATAAAATCCAAATTGGTAGAATCATCAATGGAGTTCGATCCATTTCCAAAAGATGAAGTCTCAAGCAAGTACATGGAATGAAGTGATCAAAGGAAGATATCTTCAGAAGAAGTAATCAAAATGCAACTTAGTTACAAAATGATGCAATTAAAAATATTCCCCAAATCTCAGTAAGCTAACATGGCACTCAATCATCTTCATCGGTTAGTCAAAGATTCTTCAATTCAAAGTCAATGTATTTAAGGAAGGGTATCAATAATAATCCATTCAAGGAAAATTATGCATTTAATGCATAGTGGATATGCATATTGGGCATTCATTTCACCCCACTCTCTTCCTAAATGAGCATGCATGGTGGGCATTTATTACCCACTACGGTAGTGGATTCTTTTTGCATTGATGTAGATTCCTTTTCTATGCCCTAATCCTAGTTAGGGCTGAGGTGGCAAAATATGGGCCATCGGTTATTGTTTTGATCTAGGCCTTTCATTTTTTTCAAGGACCTATATAAAGGCCTCTTCTTCTCAATTGTAAGGGGGTGAATTTTGAGATTATTTCTTATGAGCTATTGAGACAATAAAATTTTCATTGAAGTGTGGTGATCATTTGATGTGTCTTAATGCTTGATTGGTCTCATTATTCTCTCAAGTAGATTAAGTTTAATAGATAAAATATAATGAATGTTTTGAAGAATATGATGATGTTTTGATGATTTTATTTGGTTCATACTTTTTATGCTTTGGTGATTCTAAAATTTTGTGCAAATTTAGCATGAACCCTTATCTATGTGCCTAAATTTTATCATTCGCACAAACCTTTGAAGATTGCACCAGTCTACATGTAGTTGTAGCTTGAATTGGTGAAGCAAGACTTGGTAATTAAGGAAATCATCCATAAACATACTTTCTTGGCTATCATTACCCTTAGGATTAGATTAGGATCTCTGAACCCTAAACCCCTTTTTATTTCTGCATATCTAGTGAAAAAACCAAAAAAAAAAGGTACTTCATTGAAGATCTTTTGATAGTACCCGTATTCATCATGACATAAAGGATTGAAAATGTAAGGCCCCTTGTGATCATCATCAAATCACATCAACACTGAGCATATCCACAAGTCAAGGAACCTTGGAGTTATCATATGATCTTTTTGCAATCTTAGCATATGTGGTACTTTGTTCAAGATATGATAATATATCTCAGTATTTTGTTCTACTATTTGGTGAGTCATAAAAAATACATAAAAAAGTTCCTATAACATTTTTATCTTTAGGTCTAGGGACCAACTCCCAATTATTGTTCTTTTCAATTTGATCTAGTTCTTCCTTCACTACTTGAATCTAATTATCATCTTTATAGGCTTCATCTGTAGTTTTAGGTTCAATTTAAGAAATCATACATAGATATTCTTGTACCTTATTCCTTGTCATAACTCCTTTTTCTTTTCTCCCAATAATCTAATTAGTAGGATGATTCCTCATTAGATTCTTATTAAGTGTCACTATCTTAGTTCTTGCCTAAATTCTAGGTTCTAGTCTAGGTTCTTCTCTTATTTTCTCAATATGAATCCCATTCTAAAAATTATTGTTAGTTTCATAAAATAATTCAACATTTTCTTGATCAATTCTAGCGCAAACTTCTTCATCTCAATCTTAATCAAGTATTCTTTCTTGATTTCTAAATTTATCATCTACTTTAATAATTTCACTCTCAATAATAGTCTTAGTTCTTTTATTAAAATATTTATAAGGTTTTATTTTCAATGAATATCCAAGAAATATACCTTCATCACTTCTAGGATCAAACTTACCAATGTCATCATCTCTCGTAATATAATACTTACTTCCAAAAATTCTGAAATACCTAACTAATGGTGTATGTCCAAACCATAGTTCATAAGGTATATTGTTTGTCTCTTCTATAATTTGTATTATGTTCATTGTATACACTGTTGTATTCACTTCTTCTCTCTAGAATGTCTTTTCTATATCGTTCTCAAATAACATAGCTCTTGTTGCCTCAGTTACTGATATGTTTCTTCTTTCTGCAATACCATTGTGTTCAGGTGTTCTAGAGGATGAAAGCTATCTCTTAATACCATTCAATTCACAAAAAGTATTAAATTATTTTGAAGTAAATTATCCACCTCTATTAGATCTTAAACATTTAATATTTATTCCTGATTCATTCTCAACTTTATTTTTTATTAATCTAAACTTGTCAAATACTTCTAATTTTTCTTTGAGAAATGTTACTGACATCATTCTAGTAAAGTCATCAACTAGAATCATAAAATACCTTTCACCATAGAGTCCTCTAGTCCTTGTGGGACCACTCAGATTTGTATGAACAATCTCTAGTTTTGTTGCTATGGTGAACTTCTTACTAGGAAAAGAACTTCTTTTGTAATTTTCAATAACACATTCTTTGCATATCATGTTAGTAGGTTTCATAATCTTCAGAAAATCTCTTGCTGAAAATTTAGTGCTTGCTTTCACAATGTTATCAAAGTTTATGTATCAAAACCTTTTGTACCATAACCAACTTTCATCAATCTTAGTAATCAAACATGTCATCTTAGCAGGACTCAACTGAAATACATTATCTCTAGTTCTTGCTCATGTTCTAATCATCTTACCATTCTTATCCTTGATCACACAAGTCTTCTCAGTAAACCAAACTTGATATCCCTTCTCCACTAACTTCCCAAAACTTAGAATATTATGTTTCAATCCATTCACAAAGTGAACATCATCAGTGTTATTATTTCCATCAAGACTAATAGATCCTATTTTTTTAATCAAGCAAGGTGCATAGTTTCTGACTCTAACAATTCCTTCATCATAATTGTTAAACTTTATAAAAAACATTATATCTCTAGTCATATGATGTGAACAACCACTATCTATAATCCAATAATTTTTATTTTCAACTTGAGAAACCAAAGCTTTTTCTTCTCTAACTTCAGTTTCAAATTTTTCTTCTTTTATTGCAAAAAACCCTATGTCATCACTTTCATTATCACTTTCACTTAAGATTTTCTCAATGTTGGCCATCAATTATTTATCATTAGCATAATAACATTATTTAGACCTACTAGTTTTACAGTTCCTCTTATATTTCTTTACTCTCTTAGGACATTTAGATGCGAAATGACCATATTCTTGATATGTCCAATATTTAAAGATTTCCTTACCTTCTGGTTCTCTTTTCACAAGCAATAAAATTTCTTCATCAATCTTTTTATCTTCTTCACTCATAGAACTATTTCTATTGGCATGATCTCTACTAACACTTATACTTCTTGAAAAATTAGGGCAAACACTAAGTGCATTGAATGTTGTTTCAATTTTGGGTAAATCTCCAGACTATCTCAAGCCTATCTTTGTTGCTTCTAAAATTCCAAGAAGAGTTTCTCTAGTAAATTTTTTAGTACAAGGTATAACTTGCTCAATCATCTACATTGTATTCTTAAACATAGGGGTCAGTATCTTTAAGATCTTCCATATGATTTCATCTTCAGTTCTGTTTCCTTCACAAGCTTTGATACTTGTAACAATCTCCGATATCCTACCAATATAACTTATAATAGATTCATCTTCCATCACCTTTTCATCTTGAAATAAACATATCCAATTCTATAATCTAGTTCTCTTAGCATGTATATCACCTTCAAAAATAGATTATAAAGTTAACCAAATTTTATGAGATGTTCTTAGAGTTTTTACTTGGTTGTATTCATTCTCAAGAAGAGATAAAAAATGTGCTTCTCTAGAAATTATGTTACACATAAATATATCTCTTTCTTTATCAGTGTAGTCTTTGATTTTGTCTTTTGCAATGATAGTTTTGTCATTATTTGTAATCAACAAATATCCTAGTCCTTAACATAGAAAATGCATCTTCATCTTTTCTTTACAACTATCATAGTTCACTCCATCAAACTTAGGACTTTCTTTTCTAAAATGACTTGCCAATGATCTCCTTAAGTTGTTAAACTTTTCCTTCAAGGACCTGTTGCTTTGACACAAATTGTTAGAAAGTAAAGTCTACCAAGATAACTGAGAGGGGGAGGTGAATCAATTATCAAATAATTTTTTTTTTAATAACTTTAATGGATCTCAAACATGTAACCAACATAAAAAACTGTTAGAAAGTAAAGACCACCAAGATAACTGAGAGGGGGGGGGGGGTGAATCAGTTATCTCATAATTAAACCATTTATCATTATTAACTTCAATATCAAATTCAATAGCCTTAAACCATATAATTAATGTAGTAACCAACCATATAAGGATAATCATACACAATGACACAATAACACAAGATATGTTAACTAGGGAACCTCTTGATCAAAGAGTAAACCCCGGTGGGAATGATGCCCACAAAATGATGTACTAATATGAAAGTTCCTTGTTAGAGGATGGACCTTGTTAGGAGTCTTAAGAAATACATTTAGTACATATGAATATCTGTTAGGAGATTTTGAATCCCTGTTAAAATATTCTAACCCTATTAGGAGTTATGGAAGACAGAAGGACCCACTGCCCAAACAACTTCAAGGAAAGATCTTTGAACTCACTGTCCAATAGATCTTAGGATTATTCAATAGAATAATGTGAAATATGTTACCTCCTTCACACTGTGCCAAAACTACACTCTCTGCTACAAAAGATCACAAATCCAAATTTTTATACTTCACAAGTCTTCCTTCATCACTGAATTAGCTCTTTTCTTCACTTCATGCATACATTCGCCTCACAACTATTACAATCCTCTCATATAACAAGTAAAAAATTCCTTCCTTTATACCACACTCAAATAATTACAAATGAGTCAGCATGCAAATACAAAAATAATAATTTCAACATGCTACATCAAAATTACATAAAATTGTCAGCTTCTAGATATAATAACTTTCCAATCGTGTGACCTCAAAGTTTGCACTATGAACCACATCACCAAAAATGAGTCTCAAACTTCCCTTTAACTACATAGAATCAGATTCCATCCTGGTTAGGATATATCCTCCAATCACCAAAAACCGCTACACAGGAACACTGCCAGAATACTGCTTCTACCAAAATGCTTATAACTTTCATGAATAAATGAATTTATTTTTGCACTCTTAACCATAGGCCAATAACACACCAAATAATATACCATCAACTTCACATAACTCAATCTACAATATAACATGTGCACAAAATAAAATTGTGCCTGCTACTCTGCTAAACTCCAGAATATCACTGTGTTGACATCAATGACAATCATAGTCATGAATGCAACAACTACTGCTACAAAATGACTTCGAAAGGCTTTAGCATTCATTCTTAACAATATCCCCCATTAGCATTGATGGAAAACATAGATGAAAAGCATCCAATATTCCAAAATCTAATCACTACTGCTCAACTGCACTACTACTTATCATCAATCAAATCTTGCTTTGTTATCCTATTCAATCTCTCAAAAAATGTAGTTCCTTAATGTTTCCTCAATGTTTTTCATGATTCTCTCCCCTATTGAAATCAATGACAGAAATTCTATCACTATGTCAAACAATAGCTCAATGTCAAAAGACACTATTCAAAAAAATACATTCACAAGAGTCCTTAATGACTCAGCTCAAATACACATACTCCCCTATAGAGGAAGTACCAACATCCAATCAAAAAAATAGATAGGGTTGTAAACCACTAGACGGATGCAACCAACTACATCATTACTCAAAAGTAGGTTGGGGCATAACCCCAAGCATACCTCTCAGATACTCAAATGTATCCTTAGGCAAAGGCTTAGTAAATATATCTACTATCTACTCTTTTGTGCTTATGTACTCTAGTCTGACTTCTTTATCTGCAACTTTCTCTCTTACAACATGATACTTGATCTCTATATGCTTTGTTATAGAATGTAAAATTAGATTTTTAGACATACCAATTGTACTTGTATTGTCAAAATCTATGGCAATAGGCTCATCAAACTTGATTCCAATGTCCATCAATATCTGCTTCATCCATATTATCTAATTACAATTGTTTGCTGCTACTACATATTCTGCTTCTACTGTACTCTATGAGATATAATTATGCTTTTTTCTCAACCAAGAAACTAATCTTCCTCCAAGAAAAAAGGCTCCACCACTGGTGCTTTTCTTGTCATCAATGCTACCTCCCCAATCAGCATCAGTATATGCACATAGGGTAAAATCATCAGAATTTTCATACCACAGTCCATAGTCCATTGTGCCTCTAAGATATCTCAATATCCTTTTTACTAATGCATAATGTGACTCTCTAGGTTCAGCTTGAAATCTTGCTACCATCCCAACTGAATGTTGTATATCTGGTCTAGTGTGTGTCAAGTACTACAATCCACTAATCATAGATCTGTATTTCTTTTGCTCAACTTCTGGTGTCTCATCTTTACTAGATAGTTTATGTCTTGTAGCCATAGGTGTTCCATCTGGTTTACAATTCTCCATACCAAATCTTTTCAACAAATCATTCAAGTACTTTGTCTGACTTATAAAGATACCATCTTTGTTTTGTGTTATTTGTAATCCCAGAAAGTATTTCATTTCTCCAATCATACTCACTTCAAATTTTGTCTTCATTTCATCAGTAAATTTGTGACTAGCTTCATCTTCTCCTCCAAAAATAATCAAAACTAACAATCCATTCTCAATTTCTTTTGTGTATAAGTTACTATCAGCTCTTCCTTTTGTAGATCCCAATTTTAACAAATACTTATCTAATCTAGCATACCAAGTTCTAGGTGCTTGCTTTAGTCCATACAATGCTTTCTTTATTTTACATACCATGTCTCCTTCTTGAGTCAAAGGAAAACCTTCAAGCTGCTCAATGTAGACTTCTTTCTCTAATTCACCATTCAAAAATGCTAACTTCACATCCATCTGATACACTTTGAATTTCTTAAATGCTGCATAAGCCAAAAACATTTGCACCACTTCAAGTCTTGCCATAGGGGCAAAAGTCTCTTCATAGTCAATTCCTTCTTACTGTGAGTAACCCTTACATACCAATCTTGCTTTGTTTCTAATTACTTCTCCTTGTTCATTCATCTTGTTCCTGAATACCCATTTAGTTCCAATCACATTTTTGTCTTTAGGTCTAGGGACCAATTCCCATGTCTTATTCTTTTCAATCTGATCCAATTCTTCTTTCATAGCTTTAATCCAATGTTCATCTTCACAAGCTTCATTAGTAGACTTAGGTTCAAATTGAGAAATCAAACATAAATGTACCTTCTTTCTAGTCATAACTCCTCTGTCCAAACTTCCAATAACTTTCTCAATAGGATGATGTCTTGATATATACCTATTAGGTGTCATAGTCACTGATCTTTCTTCAACTATAGATTCTTCTCTATTTTCTTCAGCATGACTTTCATTCAACAATTCACTGTTAGTCTCAAAAAATTGTTCAGTAGTTTCAATGTTAGGCCGAGGGTTAGTTCCTTCATCAGATTCATAATCAAGCATTCTTTCTTGAATTTTAAACTTCTCATCAACTTTTACATTTGCACTTTCAACAATAGTTTTAGTTCTCTTATTGTAACATCTATATGCTTTTCTTTTCAAAGAATATCCAAGAAAAATTTCTTCATCACTTCTAGGATCAAACTTTTCTATATCATCATCTCTCTTAATATAACATTTTCTTCCAAAAATTCTAAAATACTTAACTGAGGGTGCATGTCCAAACCATAATTCATAAGGTGTCTTTTCTGTGTCTGCTCTGATTTGTACTTTGTTCATTGTATATACTGTTGTATTCACTGCTTCTCTCCAAAATGTCTTTGCCAAATCACCTTCAAATAACATAGCTCTAGCTGCTTCAGTTACTAATATGTTCCTCCTTTCTACAATACCATTTTGTTTAGGTGTTTTAGGGGCTGATAACTATCTCTTAATGCCATTCACTTCACAAAAAGTGTTAAACTCTTTAGATGTAAATTCTCCACCTCTATCGGATCTCAAACATTTAATCCTCATTCTTGATTCATTCTCAACTTTATTCTTCATGACCTTAAACTTATCAAATGCTTCAGATTTTTCTTTCAAAAATGCAATCCACATCATTCTTGTAAAATCATCAACAAGAATCATAAAATACCTTTCTCCATAGAATCCTCTAGTCCTAGTAGGACCGCTCAAGTCTGTATGAACAATCTCCAAATTTTCTGTAGATGTGAACTTCTTGCTAGGAAATGAACTCCTTTTCTACTTAGCCATCACACATTCCTTGAAAATCATGTTAGTAGGCTTCATAATCTTAGGTAAGTCTCTTACTGCAAGTGTAGAACTCACTTTCACAATATTATCAAAGTTTATATGACAAAACCTTCTATGCCATAACCAACTGTCATCAATCTTAGTCATCAAGCATGTCATCTCAGTAGGGTTCAACTGAAATACATTACCTCTAGTTCTAGATCTAGTTCCAATTAGATTTCCATCTTTATCCTTAATCACACAAGTTTTCTCAGTAAACCAAACTTGATATCCTTTATCCACTAACTATCCAACACTCAAAAGATTATTTTTCAATCCATCAACAAAGTAAACATCATCAGTATTAGTCTTTCCATCAAGAGTAATAGATCCTATACCTTTAATCAAACAAGGTGCATTGTTACCAACTCTAACAACTCCTCCATCATAATTGTTAAAATTTATCAATTTTCCTTTATCACCAGTCATATGATGTGAACAACCATTGTCTATAATCCAATCAATTTTCTTTTCAACTTGGGAAACTAAAGATTTTTATTCTTTAACATTAGATTCAAAATTTTCTTCCTTAATTGCTACAAATCCTATGTCATCAAATTTATCATTATCACTATCACTCAAATGTCTTTCAATTCCTGCTTCAATTTCTTCATCATTTTCATAATAACATTCTTTAGATCTTCTAGGCTTAAAATTGTTCCTATACTTCTTAACTCTCTTAGGACACTTAGATGCAAAATGACCATATTCTTGACATGTCCAACATTTAAAGATTTTCTTACCATCTAGTTCTCTTTTCACAAGAAAGGCAATACCTTCTTCAATCTTCTTATCTTCATCAGATCTGGATCTGCTACTGCTAGCATAATCTCCATTCACACTTGTACTTCTAGACAAAGTCAGTCTGATGCTAAGAGCATTGAATGTTGTCTCCACTCTAGGTAGTTCTCCTGATAATCTCAAATTCATCTCTGCTTCTTCCAATCTTCCAAGAAGAGCCTCTCTTGAAAAGTTTAGTGTACAAGTGTAGACACCTAAAAATCCTTTAGAAAATAAAGTATTTTTATTTTCTAAAAAATCCCTGATGACATCATCATTTATTAATTAATTAATTTATTTTTATATCATTAAATCCCTTTACCTTAATTAAAAATATTTAATTAAGAAATCCCTACCAAAAATGTTTAAATCTTATTTAAACATTAATCCCCTATTTATTAATTATTTAATTAATAAATTGACCAAAAATTTCAAAATAAATAATTAATTTATTTTTTTCCCAAAACTTGGCCAATTTCCTAAAGATAACTAACCTCTTCTAGAATCTTCTAATCCTTCTTTAATTTTGATTAAAGACTAATCTCCTTTTTTCCTAACCCTAATCCCAACTCAAAATATTTAATTAAGATTAAATATTTAATCCTCATATTTGTTAAATTCATATTTAATAAATATTCTCAAAACCTAAACCATGGAAATAAATAAATCTTTATTTATTTCCTAAAATCCATGTTTATCCTAAGGAAATTCTAGACTCTTCTAGAAAGTCCTAACCCTAATCCTAATCCTAATCCTAATCCCTCCCCTAATCCTGTCACATTCCCTAACTAAGGTTAGCCAACTCCTAAGCTTAACCCAAAGTCAACAAACTTCTAGAGGCTTCTCTTACATGCATTGAAGGCATTTAAGGCCTCCTTATCCCTCTTACATGCATTTATGGTGCATTTAAGAAGCCCCTCACCACTTTCTTACACCCTTTGACCTTAGGCAAATTTCCCAAATTGTGTACATTCCTCCCATTTTTTAATCCAATGCCCTTGTGACACTTGTCACAAGGAGGTGGCCCTGAACTACCACAATCCATGTGCTCCCCTTTGAATGAATCTTGGCCTCTCTTAAGGATTTCAATCCTGGCCACTCATTCTTCCTTCCCAAATCCTATAAATACCCCTCCTTTCAAAAGCAAATCAATTAGCTTAACTTTCATTCTCATGCATTGTTATCATGCCCTTTTATTTCTAGACTTAGCACAAATCATTCTAATTTAGTTTACTTTCAAGCATTTTAGCTCATCATTGCTTAGTAATAATGGATTAACATAGTTTTTATTGTTGTTTTGCATAGCATAGCATCATATCACATCTCTATTTGGTCTAAAATCAATCTTAGCATAATCACACTTGCATTGAATCTCCATTTAAGCATCATAGTTTGAGTTCTTGAGGCCGTAGGGGCAATCTTGGGTGTTCTACCCATTATTGTGCCATTTTTTTGGGGTTTTCATGAGTCTCAAACCATCTTAGAATGCATTAGAGTATGCTCCAAGTGCTTAGAGAGCACACCCACATCCCCTTAAGCAAGAGCAAATCAAATAGTGCTTGGGTGCACTTGTTTAGGCTCAATCTGAAGTGGCTAGTTTAGAGTTTTCTTTGTTTTTCATTGATTTCATGCTTAGACTAACATCTAATCCTTGTTTGGCTTGAAGTCTTTCAAAGCAGGTACCCTCGAAAGCCTTGTCCACAACAAGGTATCACTTGTTCAATCATTTGTGTAGTCTGCCTGAATACTGGTGTCAATGTTCTCAAAATCTTCCATATTACTTCATTCTCTATCTTTTAACCTCCACAAGACTTTATTCCTATAGCAATTTTTGACATCCTACCAATATAGCTTCTAATAGACTCATCTTTCATCATTCTTATGTCTTCAAATGCACAAATCCAATTCATTGATGTCAATCATAGTCATGAATGCAACAACTACTGCTACAGAATGAATACCAAAGGCTTCAACATTCATTCCTAAAAAAAACAACCATAGAAAGGTAAACATACACAAGGACACAAGATATGTTAACTAGGGAATCTCTTGATTAGAGAGTAAACCCTTGTGGGGATGATACCCATAAAAGATGTACTAATATTAAAATTCCTTGTGAGAGGATGGAATTTGTTAGGACTCTATGAAATACATTCAGTACATATAAGTCCCTATTAGGAGACTTTGAATCCATGTTAAAATATTGTAACCTTGTTAGGAGTTAAGGAATCCTTAATGAAGGGTTTATAGCTAGACCTCACCGAGTAGATGGTGAAACAACTAGAAGAAAACATGAGGACTATCCATGTTTCTAAGACCAACACATGTAATTTTAGATCACTCTTAGTATGTATCTTTTTCTATTTGTAAGATTTATTTCCCTCAGTAGGTAATGTACAATGGGAAGTTAACAAACCGGTCATCATACAAATTGATGAATTCATAAAAAGTTTAGGATAGAATTTTAAAGTAGTAATGGATGATTACTTTAGTAAATTGAAGGAAAGAATGCACAAGATTGGAGCAGGATACCTGTATAGTTAGTGGAAAAACATAAACATGATATATATTTTCTAGTGGACACTAAAAACACTCTTATCAAAGTAATTGAACTAAGGGCTGCATGGTTTCCACCTATCGATTATGAAATTGATATTGACTGAGCCTCTAGGTCAATAAAGGTAATACTTGTAGAGCCCAAAGATAAGAAGGAAACTAGGTTTTGAACATATGAAGAAGCTAAGTTAAGAATCAAAATGGATTTAGTTGGAGTAAAAGTAAGTAGAAAATAAAATAAAATGATGGACACTCTAGCTAAAGAATTTGGTGATGATGAAGAAGAAGTAGAGAATTCAGTTGAAGAAGAAACCAAGGAAAAATTACTAATCATTAATAGTGAACATGAAGAATAAATTGAGTCAAATAAAGAGATTCAAGCTGCACCAGTGAAGGAAAAAGGAAATAGGAAACAAATAGATACCCCCACATGAGTGAGGAAAATATCCTCTAGAGGTGTTCCCCCACCTTTAAAAGATGGAATTTCTAAAATCACAAGGCCAAAACTGACAAAGATCTACCAAAAGAAAAAGAGAGGTACTCAAGCCTCTACTGAGATACCTAAGAAATGAGAAATATAATAAGAGGTAAAGATGATATTGATTATGATGAAGAGGAGGATAATATTCAATTTAAAGTAGTTGTGAATAAGGGACAATCAATTGATGAAATAGAAAAGAACATAAAGTAAATGGGTGGACTAGCTGAACCTAAACTGAATCGGTATGTACATATATTTGTTAAGGATCAAAAAAAAATGGAGGAAGAAATAATTAGCATGATGATTAAATTTAGAAGGTTACTAGTCACATTCTCAAGTTATATTTCCAATGATATATATGAGAAGGTATGAACAAGATGGGCCTATGCCTTGCATACTGGGAAGAAGATGAGAGAATGCTCACTAATTTTAGCAATTCCCAATCTATCTATTACAAAAATTGAATATTTTATGAAATAATATGCCTATAGATTTTTGATGAAAGGAAGAGCATTGAATATACTACAAGGAAAAATTGAAGAGGTTGATGAAGATAGTAAATATTTATGGACAAAAATTTTGAAGTCAAGGGTTGAAGCAAAATAAACTCCACTTTAGTTATCCCCAAGAAATGTGTCAAAGGAAAAGGTGTACATTCAAATGATGATGATGTTACTACATAGAGGCAAATAGAAGAGCCTATACATATATATGACACAAAGAAGCCAAAGATGAGACTTATGCAAAAGGTTTTTATCCTGCTGGTTATATGGAGGAAGAGAAAGAGGATTCTCCCAGGTAGCTAGTCATAACCAGGAATGACGAAGTGATAATTGATGAAATCCATGAAGAAGATCCTGATGATGAGGAAAAAGAAGATGAAGATGGTATTATTACTTTTTTCAAGAACATAGAGGAATCTAAAAATACAAAGGCATCTACATTATTAATACCAACTAATTTACCTATTTTGGTGCAAGCCAAAGATATTCCTACTCAAGAGAAACCTAAGGAAAACACACCTGATCAAAAAATGGATAGTACTAAAGGATAGGGTGAAGAAGAACAAAAGGAGACCATTGAGCCTCAAATAAAAGAGGTATAAAATAAAGGAGAAGAAACTAGAACAAATGTAGATGATTCTACAAAAGGTGCAAGGTGAGAAGCCCGAGAACCTCAGACCAAGGGAATAGTAAAAGGACAAGATGATTAGGAAAGTGTCTCCACTAAGAAATCAAAGTCAAATTTGGAGATTAAAGCTCTAGTACCATATGGGAAATCCCCCACTTCACGTGAACATGACAAGAAAAAAAGAAACATGGTAAAGTTCTGATCACTTTAGATAAAGTTGTTGAGATACTTTCATGTGACCTAAGAACCTTAGACCCCAAAACACTAAGGAGATATGGTGAATTGTGCACAAGGAAAGTATCTCAGGAGAAGTTGAGACAAGAGAGTAAGAAAACACATGTATTAGAAGATGTGTGAGAGATATTAATGCAAGTTGTACCCAATGTAAATGTTGATGAGGAAACTCCCTTTGTTTACTAGCTTGAAAATTTAACTGGGCACATCAACTCTCCAAATGTTGATGAAAAAAAGAGAATTGAAGAGAGAGAGAAATCCAAGATAAAATTAAAAAATACAGAGAAAATCAGCCAAGAACAATACATAAGGTGAAATTATCTAAAACTATAAATGAGATTGAAACTATCATTCAATAGATAATCACCAGTTTAAAAAATCTTTGCACTACCGAGTCCTTTACTGCAGAGATAACCAAAAAGGTCAAGAAACTAGATGAGGATCTACAGAAGAGTGCAAAAATATTTCTTAGAGACCCAAATGAATTTAAAGAACATTATGCTAAGGTCAAGCATATACGTGGGTTAAGAAATGAGCTAAGAAGAGAGGTAGAGAAAATACAAGATCAAACAACTCAGTTTCAAGTAGAGTTGTTACCATATGTTGAGGTGATGTTAAGGCATGCAAAGAAAGCTAAAGATCTAGTAGATACTCTAAAGATATATGTAGTAGATCATATATTTGATATGCATGTACAAGTTGGTCTGGAGAATATTATCTTAGACAATTTAAAAGAGGAATGAGAAAACCTCTTCACCAAATTGAAGAAAATCCATTAAAACATTTTGATAAGTTGTAAGTATATACAAGTTTTGATATTATTCTTAAAAAGGAGGAAAATATATGTATAATATAGATATATATACTTACAAGGGAGAATATATATCAATAACATGTATACTTACTGAGGCACATACAAAGGGGGAGTTGATAGTTTTGAGTATTCAGTTTTGAAATTTTTTATTAAAGGCATACATATGTGTTTTTGTCACTAATGCAAAAGGGGGAGAATGTTTGTTATATGTATTCATTAGTGTCA
>BSBK01002215.1:0-227500 GCA_027943335.1 Chamaecyparis obtusa | reverse complement strand
TTCTTTTGGAAGGTTTCTGGGTAACCAAATCTATGTGTCATTATTGTGAATTATTTTAAGTTTCATGCTTCCTGTATGCAAAGGTTAAAAAGTAAAATACATGTTAAAAGAGAAGAAAATTCGGAGTTACTGATTCACCCCTCCCCTCTCAGTAACTTGGTTAGTTCCTGAATATTTCCAACAATTGGTATCAGAGCTTCATTGGTTCTCAAGACAAAGCTTAACTAGCTTGAGCAAAGATCCAGGACAATGGAGGTATTCAAACTGAACAAGGTGATTGAAAATGAAAAGCTAGATCTGGAAATGGCCATAGCTAAACTCAAAGAAGCAAAAGAACATCTTTCCCAATCCCTAAGAAGAATGAAGGAACTTGCAAATCAGATGAATGATCAGAATTACATTGAAGAAAAGATTGAATATCTTCTTCCCTCAAATAACTCAGATGAAGCAAACAATGCTATCAAAGAACTCCTAGAAAAGAATGGGTCTCTGCAGGAAGAAGTGAGAAAATTGAAAAGAGAACAAGAACTACACTCTACAAGATTCTGTGAGATCTTGGAACAGAGAAACAAGTTGAAAGATGAATTAGATGGAAGAAACATTGAAGTCCAAAACAAAACCCTTCAGCTAGAAAATCTAATTGATCAGATCTCTCATACAAATGAAGAAATTCTAAATCTAAGTTCAGAAGTAGAAAACACAAGAGAAGAACTAAGATCTGAAAAGGAAATCAATCTAAGATTGATGGATGACCTAAACGCTGAAAAACAAATCAATGAAGGAATGCTGAAAAGTCAAGAAGACTTGAATCAGCTGTATGAACGAAATCTTCATAGGCAAAAAGGAAAAGCAGGACTTGGATACAAAGAAGAAGGTGAATCCTCTAAGCAAGGTACTAAAAGAAATCAAAAACCTACTTGTAATCATTGTGGTAAAATAGGACATACTTCAAATAAATGTTGGAACAATGAAAAAGCAGAATTCAATGGAAAATGTTATAGCTGCAATCAACCTGGTCATAAAGCAAATGAATGCAGGGAAAAACCTAGATTCAGAGGTAATTGTCACAAGTGCAACAAACAAGGTCACAAGGCATCCGAGTGCAGATCCAAGACATTTAATCCAGCAGAACAAATTGTGAAAGCAATGTTTGGATGGGACTACAACACCTGGTGTAGATGTCATTACTGTGGAGAATATGGACACATTGGCATGAATTGCATAAAACATCATCTAAGGAAAAGAGACACTACCGTAAGATGTTTCAAATGCACTAAACTTGGTCACATAGCCAGAAACTGCATGAATGCTAATGAAATTGAAGAAGGAAAGAAAAATGAAGCAACTAAGGTCAGGAAACAGGTAAGACAAAAATGGATTCCTAAAGCTACCGAGCAATCCAGTCCAAGTAATGGAATGGATGGCTCTATTGACTCAAATTAAATTTCCAAGGAAGCACTGGAACTGTACTCTCATAGACCAATCTCAAGCAGTTCCAGAACTGAAATTAAAAGAAAAGTCTAAATCATCATGCAAGATGCAGTGAGATCACAGGGAGGTCGGTATAGTCTTCACCGAGCAAGGTCGGTACCTGTCTTTACCGAGCAAGGTTGGAGCATTATGAATTTTTGAGTTCACCGAGCTGCGAAGTCTTTTCTGAGCAATTAATTCTTAGTGGGTGACAGTCTGTCAGAATTCCTACCCTAATTTGAAATGAGCATTAATGACAGAATTGTAAACAAAAAGAAAGTAATCGAACTCATTCTTCACCGCGAATCTTTAAGCACTTCGAGAGCAGAAAACTTCAAGGGCAACCCGACGATTTAATACTCTTGCGTAAGGAATTTTCTGTGAGCTACCATGGCATCATCCAGCACCTCAGCGAAGAAAGGATCAGACATGTTAGTCCAAGGGGAGTGGAAAGCACCAGATTTTAAGATCGTGCCCGCTATTGCAGCAGCCCTAGATCCGAACGGAGCTCAATCTCAGATTCCTCCTAAGGTACTGCTTATCAACGATATCCGTAATCATTTTAACTGTTCTATTCAAGAAATGGGAAACCTAGAACTGGACATTGTACGTGAGGAACTATGTGTGGATGGTACTTTGAAACTCGAGCACAAACATCTGGAAGATAAGGGTTTAGTCCACATTGCACATCTTCCTCGAAACTTTCGAGATAAATGGGTTAGGTACATTCTCAGCCGAGTACACGATGGCAAGATTTGGCTTGAGCAACCTATTGAGATCACAAGGAAAATGATTCATCAAGTTACCGGTCTTCCCATGTTGAACAAAGCGAAAACTACCAAAACCCTAGGTCGGACGGAACTAGAGAAGAAAACCCTAGCCGAGTGGGATGGTAGAGGCATGAAGGTTAGCAGCATTACCGACGCCGAACTGAAGTTTGGTACACATATCATTGCACACAAGATTTACAGTTCTAGTCGACAGAACAGTGTCTCATGTGAAGCTGTTGACCTAGCATACAAAGTGGTCAAAAACAACTTGACATTTGACCTAGCAGACTTATTGTTGAAATAGTTCAACAAGAACATGGAAAGCATCAAAACTTCCAAAAACAATCCATGTAAGTTTGGATCCTTGATAGTCTGTTTATTCTTCTATGTTCAGAAATTCTTCCCTTCTAAAGGAAAAGTGGTATGGAGAAAAGATGTGCCAGTACTTTATGAAATTAATGAATTCATCGCAGAAATGGGTGAAAACTTTGAAAGCATCATGGATAATTATTTTGAGTCTTTCAAAGAGAAAATGAATGACAGATTCCGGATTCCACAGAAGTTGGTGGAAGATTACAAAGATGACATCTGTTTTATGGTAGATTGTGATAATGTGTATGTTCAAGCAGTTAAACCGAGAACTGTGTATGCAAAACCTCTTCCTTATGAGGTAAATATTGATGAAACCAAGAACATTATTGAAGCACTTCTAAATTAGCCTGTCAATCCCAAAGCCCCATATTTTGGAACATTTGATGAAGCTAAGATGAGAATTGAACTAAGCATAAAGCTTCCACAGGCGGTAAACAAAGGAAAGAAAAGGATAGCTAAAATGCAAATGATAACCGAGGAGAAAGAAGAAATTGGTGAAAAAGAAGAGGAAAAGGATGAGAAAACAGAGGAACCAGAACCTGTAAAGAAGAAAGGAAAAGTTTTTATCACTAAGGCATCTGTGCCTCCCACTGCTGTGTTTACAAGGAGAAATACAAGAGGAAAGGTAGAAAAGGCAGATAAGGACATAGTATTCAAAAGGCCTCCTCTATCCCTTCAAGAAAAGCTCAAACTCTTCAGAGATGGATCAGGATCTGGAGTAAGTAACATAAAATCCCTGAGATATGAAACCAGATCGGAAGCAGAGCAGAAGGAAATAGAAGATGCTGTTGTTGAGAAGATGGGACAGTGGAAATACTCTCCTGAAGAAATTACCCCACAGGTTCCAGCAGTTCTATTGAATCCGATAAGAATGAGATGGAGCAATGCAAGGAAAACTGTAATAGACATATTTGATCAAAACCTGAGACAGTTGATGCCGAGCCTGAACAATGATGAAGTAAAGAAGGCACTAAAAGAAAATGAAAACAAGATGACATTGAAGTTCAATACTTGTTTGATTTTGATCAACAATATTGAATCGGTTGTGAAGGCTGCAAAAGCCACATGGAAGAACATATACCACCTTCACCAACCGAGCATTGAAACTGTAATAATAAAGGATATTGAAGATGACAGCGATGAGCAAGAAGAAGACACCGAGGTAGATGATACTGTAAGGATAGAAGCAGAAGTCATTGCATCCCTTACTACCTCTACAGTGAAAGTCTCTACATCCAGCCCAGAGACACCTTCAAGCATGGTTGTGACAACTTCTACATTTGTCCAATCATCCCTAGCAACATCAGAGGCAGCTACCATTTCTTCTACCGAGCTACAGTCTCCTGTACCAGTAAGTTTTCCAGCTTTTGAATCATCAAGTGTAAATATTTTAAGTTCTCCAGTAGAAAGTATACCAGTGTCAATAGCCAGCCCTACTTTATCTACTGTCACTACTACAAGAGCATTAAGTACAGATAAGCCTAAGGCTCTACCGAGTATAAAATTTTTGGGTAAAAATATAGTTGAGGATATAGACCTAGATGAAGAGATAGAGATTCCTACTTTAGATTTTGCAAATCTCTCAGCAGACCAGATGCAGAATATAGGTGAGATCCTCCAAAGGAAAGCAAAACAAAAGAAGCTTAAGGAGGAGAGAGACAAAGAGTATCAAATCATCAAGGATGCTAAGGACATTTTGTCTAATGCATTAGGCATTAAAGTAGACTCCTCCCAGCATGTTTTGTTACAATTGGCAGAAGCAGTTGAGAAATACAATGAGGACTCATCCGGGACAGAAAAGTTAGTTGAAAGAGCCGAGAAGAGATTCAACAATAAAGTGCTTGAGCACATTGCTCAGCACATAGCTATCAACCAAGTAGAATTGTCTTCAGTTTTGTCTAACACAGAGTCTATTTATTCGAATGCTACCTCTCTTTTGGCCAGACTATGCAATTTTGCCGAGTTCACAAAGGATGTCAAAGATAAAATGAATAAAATAGATGAGGATATGAAGATTAGCATACAGAAGCTGCAACTTGAACCAAGTTCAAGCTCTGCTCATCACATGAAAATTTCACATCTATCCAATATGCAGTCTGATCTATTGAAAGAAGACTCAAGGATTCGGTCCACACTGCTAGACATCCAACACATGATCCTTCCCATAATGAATACAATGTATAAGCACATTGAACATTCCAGAACATTGATTCATGACAATCAGTTCTCCATAGCAGATCACATGATTGAACTCTCTGCAGAAATCCAAATTGCTATACAAACATGTAAGATTCTGCAAGAAAGTTGGGACAGAACCCTGGCACTAATAATGAAGGTACATTCTGATTTCTTATCAAATTTTGGATTCTCTCTGTAAATAACTTGTATATGCACCTTTGGCATTATCGTCAAAAAGGGGGAGATATGTATAGAAGGAGAGATATGTATACTGTATAGATTTGTATAAGAAACAGTTAACACATTGAAAGGGGGAGACAATGTATAAAGCCCTATAACAAAGACAAATTTTGAAAAATCAAAATAAAACTCAGCATGATTCGTGTATATAAATTTTGGCCAATAAGTGTTTTTGTCACTAATGCCAAAGGGGGAGATTGTTGGCATTAAGCAGTATTGCCACTAGTGACAACACTTATTTGCATTCTGGATGGAAACTGAGCAGACAGTGCAAACCGAGCAGACAGTGCAAACCGAGCAGACAGTGCAAACCGAGCAGACAGTGCAAACCGAGCAGACAGTGCAAACCGAGTAGACAGTGCAAACCGAGCAGACAATGGAAACCGAGCAAGTTAGTACAAACTGATCAGGACAATGTAAACCGAGTAACATCTTGTCTACCAAGTCACCAATGCTTACCGAGTTCAATACCTACCGAGTGATCAGTATGAACCGTGCCTTCACTTCTACCGAGTGCATGACGATGCCAAGTAATGCAGTGAACGCCGAGTATCAGAAAGTCACCGAGTCAGTTTGAAGGAACCGGGTAACCATATTTGGGCCGACTTAGTAGCACTTATGTTTATTTGTCAAGCCGACTGTATAATTGTAATTGTAATTAATTGTTTGAGACTTGTATATAAACTATATTGTAAAAAGATGAAAAAGAATCAAGAAGAATATATGTGAAAGAAAAAGAAAGGCAGAGATAAGTGAATTGCAAAAGGCTTCAGAAGTATAAGGTTCAGCAAAGACAAATTCATCACACAAGGTGATCAGTACATCAGAGAATCTCAATCAGCAATCCAGTTGCAAAGCAGAGATCTACTGTTTCATTCTAACAGGTGAATCAGTACTAAATCCTTTAACCAGGTAGACTTAACAGTCTTTGTATAAATCTTTTTACCGAGTGCATACTTCACTGTATGTTTGTAAATCCTTTAACAAGGTGGATTTAGCAATCCTTATTGCTCCTAACAGGGCAGATCATCAGAAGTGATCAAATTGTAAGCCTTAACCGGCCAACTTTATTCTGAAGTACTAAAGCTTTGTGGGTTTCATCTCCACCCCAGTTTTACTTTCTTTTGGAAGGTTTCTGGGTAACCAAATCTATGTGTCATTATTGTGAATGCTTTTAAGTTTCATGCTTCCTGTATGCAAAGGTTAAAAAGTAAAATACATGTTAAAAGAGAAGAGAATTCGGAGTTACTGATTCACCCCTCCCCTCTCAGTAACTTGGTTAGTTCCTGAATATTTCCAACAACATACATACATACATACATACATACATACATACATACATACATACATACATACATACATACATACATACATACATACATACATACATACATACATATATATATATATATATATATATATATATATATATATATATATATATATCACTAACAATCCTTTCTGTAAATATCTTAACTGAGTGCACACTTAATTATGTTTCTTTATTTAACTAGGTATATCCTCACAAATATTTATCGTTACTCCTAACAGGGTAAGATCATCAGAAGTGATCAAACATTGTATCCTTAACTGACAAACTTTATTATTGTAGTTAGTGAAGCTTTGTGGGTGTCATCCCCACTGTAGTTTTTACCTTTTAACAAGGGTTTCTATGATACCAAAATCATAGTGTTATGTGTATGAAGTTTCATGATTTCTTATTTAATTATATTAATATCATTTACACTTTAGTTATGTTAATGAATGTATGGAGATAGAAAATATTGTAGTTAGTTAATTAATTAATTTTTTGCAAGGATTAAGATAAAAAAATTAGGATTACTGACTCACCCCTCCCCTCTCTATAACTCACCTTTTGATAATCACAAAAATTTAAAATACCTAGATAATGAGATACATGATAGATTATCTTTTATCAAGCATAATATAGTGAATATATTTAATTAAACCACTATTCACTAATTATGCATCTCATATTACATAAAGGGAAGGTTAATGTAATGTGGCCAAGGTAGTGGATGGAAATTGATAGAAATATTATTCCTATTTAAATGTGTCTAGCCATTTGCGATAATAGATGTGTCAAGTTTCATTACTTATACTTTGAGGAGTTCTTTGTGAAAATATTTTACATGCATCTTGGACACCCTTGTAATTATGATTTGTCTTTGAAAATTAAAAATTTTCTAAAGCTGAAAGGTAAAGATAAGAGAAAGAGAGTTGATGTAGGGTAGGGATGGAGGATCCAATAATGGATTTTCCAAACCTACACTGCCAATTATTAAAAAAAAAAAAAAGCACATCAAAATATAACAATGTAATGTTTCAAAACAAAATTTTATTCAACATGCCTGAATGTGAGGCCTTCTGGGTTTCGGCCTATTACAATGAAATTAAAAACTATCAACAAGTTCTCACAAGATCCATGGAACCACCAACTAGTTCATATATACAACATGACACCTTTCATAGGGACAACCAAGACATGGTCTAAACTTGTGTGTGCAAGGCACCGAGCAACCTCTTGTTGTCATAAGCCCCCAAGCCACTAGATCTTCTACAAAATCCCAAATTCAAAAATATGCTTCTACTCTAATCCCATACTAGCCACCTAATGCTTCTCTTATACAGCTTTCCTAATGATCATAATCTACATAAACCCAAGCTCTTAATATATAGCCAGCTAAGCCACAAGTTGGCCAGTAAGGCATTTAATTACATTATAGGTCCAGCCTAAGGAGAGATCCCAAAAAAAAAAAAAAAATTATCAAAACATAATGTGAGGTTACATATAGGTCCACACATGGCCCAAGAATATAATCCTAACTTAGCAATATCCCATCTCATCACACGGAACCATGCAATATGAAAAACTCTATGTTTGACATGAAACTAGCTGAAAATTGATACTCGAGAAAAATGGTCATAACTTTTAACTCATAATGAATTTGGACTTATGGTCTTCAAAGAAGATATTAATTTAGGTCCTCTTAAAGTACCTAATAGCTCAAAGGTTGATTCATTAAGGATCAATGACTATACATCGCGCAATCAAGACCCAAAAAGAAAGAAAATATGGCTCCGACGGCAAGCAAAACAACTCTAACTTTGAAATGGTCCATCCAATCCTTATGAAATCATAGGAGAAGGTTCCAAAATAGGTCCAAGGCACAAAAACCATGAGAAAAGACTACACACGCTAACTCCCAATGGTCATTGATCGCATAACCAATCTTCCAAATGGTCCAGACAAGAAATGCATAGAACCGATTAGAGAAGATCATCCAAGATCTCCCAAACCATGCCACTTCAAGAGATGCGTTCTTAGAAATAGCCTCCAAAAAAATCAAGTAACAAACCCCTTTCATCACACATGTTAGAGATCTCCATAGATTATCATAACACAGAAACTCATAAATCTATCCAAAACAAACTATTGTATCCCTTTGACAGGGAATTCCTCCAAGACTAAGAAAGATCTTCAAGAACCCAAAATGCTCCTGCATCAGACTACCTAGGTAAATAGAAATTATGTCCCATAATTTAATCTCAAAATAATTATCTGTAATCAACTTCATCTTCACCAAAGGCTTCTAATCCATCAAGGACAATAGAAAAAATTAGAAAATCAACCATTTATGCTTCATCCATTCATACATCAAGATCATATGAATCTCAACAATCCAATCAGCATTCCACTAATCACCACAACCCATATCAATAAAAAAGAGTATCCAACTTCCCAAAAAGTAGATCCAAAGTTAGATCCACATCAATATGAAATCCCCCATCATCAGCATCCCATATCTAAAACTCATCACAAGACTCATTACTATCAACCATCAACTAAAATCTGCACCATAACACTGGAAAAAATCAATTTTACAACACCACCATCACAAAGGTGTTTAGAAAAAATTAAATCTTCACCAACAATAATCTGATCAAGTCCAACTAGATGCTTTGCAATTCTCATGTTGGATCCATCCATCTGCTCATGAAAACCAATACATACCTTATCATCTTCAAAAAAGTCATCCTTCACCTCTTCCTTAACATAAAAGTGTCTTCTTCTCCAAATAATCCTCTTAATCAACCAGAAAACTCTCTTCCAACAAGACTTCATCATCTCTTCAATCTACAAATTGAATTTAGGCCAAGACTGACCCAACTTATCCATAAATTTCCTTTCAAAGTACAACTGCCTCTGCTTAGTGATCTGATTGCAAGATTCTAGTTGCCTCCACACACTAAGAGATCTACTATCTATTGGCAAGTTGGATGTAATGATGTATATGACTTAATATAGTGTTTTCATTATGGAAATAAAGTCATATAATAGCTTGGAGTCAGTGCCCTTGATGAGAAGATCAAAAATTGGTTAAGTATTGAAGAATGGATAGTGTATAGAGTTCCTAAAGCTTAGAGCATCAACACATGTGCATATGACTGAGTTATGGTGTGTGCCCTATAATTTAAGTTGTTTAGACTATATCCATGCTTAGTCTATGAGCACATGATCAGATATGCAAGTATGGGAAAGATAGAGACAATTGAAGTTACACAATTAGTGTGTGCTAGTGAAGAATAGAGTAAGTAACTAACTGTTATCATTTTGAGTTGTGGTTATATATGTTTGTTTCTAAACACACTTGAGCCAATTCATTTGGAAGTGTTATATGTAATATATTTAAGGGCCAACCTAGTTGTTTATTTTGTAAGCACATATAAATATGAGATGCACCCATTGTAATTAGTGTGGAAGAAGATATAGAGTTATAAGAAGTAGAACATAAGTGTGAAAAGAGTCTATAAAATTTATTAGAGCTTTTCAAGAGGTCAAAGCATTAGCACATCAAAGGAACTGATTTGACAAGCAATGTCATAGTGACAGTTCATCCTGTAGATATAGTGTTTATCTAAGATCAGAAGGTTGTAGCCTTCACCACTTGAGTAGTGAGCTCTAGGATAGTGCATCCACTCCCATAACAAGGACTATTGTGAAAGACTCCTAATAGGGTCTGACTCTTGACAAGGTCTACTATACTTAATGCATTATAAAACAACTCCTAACAGGGTTAAGGATCTTCTAACAAGGATCATAAAACACTAGTACATACTATTAGTGGGTGTTAATTCCCACCAGGGTTTTTACCTATTTAGGTTTCCCCGTAACCATATTGGTGTTATGTGTTGATTTCATTTTTCATGTTTATGTGGATGTTCATTTTAGTACTTAAGCATTTAAGTTCAGTTTAAAGATTAAGCAAAAAGATAAAATATAGTGAACATTGATTCACCCTCCTCTCAATGTTCCTATTCCTAACAATTGGTATCAGAGCTCGGGTCCTTAGTAAAGAAGTTTTACCACTTATGGAGATCATGGAAAAAGAAAAAATGAAACATCTGAAAAGAAATCTTGAAGCTACTCTAGAAGACCTGGACAAATCTGAAAGAGAAATTGAAGAACTAAGGGAAAAACTCAGTGATGCTCAATTAGTCATCAAAAGGCTAAGGAAAGATTTGAAAGAATGCTCTTCTAGTGATCTAGGGACAATGGTCAAGAAGCTGAATGAAGAAAATAAATCCTTAAAAGAACAACTTGAAGAATTTGATGATAAGCTAACCAACAATCAAGAATTCTATGATGAATCGATCAAAGAGAACCTTCAACTGAATGAAGAATTAAGGCAAGAAAACATGGAAATCTTATAGCTAAGAAACAACAAGGAAATATTGGAATCTAAATTGAAAGAGGCTAAGAATCACATTGATAAATTACACACCAATTTTGATTTGATAGAATGTTAGTTTCATGCAAGAAGAGACAAAGAAGATACTAGCTACATTGGATACAATGAAGCACACAATCAGATTGATAACATGTGAGAAAGAATGAAAGAACCAGAAGGCACCTCAAATGCTAAGGAAACTAGAAGTTAGACCAAGGATCATATTGAACTACCTAAGAATGAGTGCAAGCCAGTAGAGTACACTTTTTATGCATGTAAAAAGCATGGACACATAGCAAGGAATTGTATAGAGGTAAGACCTTTTAATGGTTAATATTATTCATGGAATAAATTTGGTCATAGAGCTATGAATTGCAAGACAAGTCAAAAGAACAGGACTCAGTATAATTAGAGAAATCAGAATTAGTCAAATGAAAGAAGTTCTCAAAATGTTACATGTCAGATATGTAACTATAATGGTCACTTCGCTAAACAATGTAAAATGGTGACCCATGTCAATGCACCAAGTAATATAAGGCCTCTAGTCATTTTTCACTCTTGTAACAAAGCTGTACACATCTCAAAGTTTTGCAGATCAAAGATGCAAGGTTAGGAAAGCCCCAAAAAGCCTGAAGAACTAGTTTTGGATCTTGAAGGAGAAGTCAATTTTGTGAAAGATTTAGAGGATGTGAGCTTGATTTGGTCAGAAGCAAAGAAGGACAAGGATGATGAGTATGTATTGGATGCTTCCATAGTGGACGCACCCTCTACATCTAGATGAATGGCCCTCAGGGTCATATAGGGAGCTAATTTAGCTCTAGACCCCTATGTGCCTAGTATACTCACTCTTAGAGTATGCACCTTTGGACTTAAGCTTTTGGAGACTATAGAAACCTTCGTGCAAGAGCACACTATATGATTGTTTGCAAAATGAAAGATAGAAATTTCCAAGTGACAGCCTAGTTTAGGCGACAAGCATTAATGGTAGAAATTTTACTTTAAAGTACATAGAAGTTAGAAGATATCTCATTACATTCTAATTAAGAGTGATTTAAGAGTAGAAGAGTCTTATAAGTTGATTGAGAAGGATTGTAGTTTGATTCATCAAGTGATTTTTTATGCATTTGATCGGTTGCAGAAACCCTAGTTCATTGCACCAATTCAAAATCTCTTGGAAACCTTTGTGAAAGTGATATTCAAGTAAGTGATGACTACTCCTATAGTATTTGATGTTGTAGAGAAGAAAAGATATGTGTTTAAGAGTCATCCATTTAAGTTTACACAAGATGACCTAGAAGGGGCATTTTCCCACACACCTATGGGCATTATGCATGTCGAGGACATTAGGGCATACATCTATAGTAAGAAAGAACTAGTAGGATTGGACAGATTAAGGGTGCACATGGAAACTATGTTAAAACTAGACAAAACCTTCTTGGATGAGTATTTGCGGTGGGATAATCACCCTATAGTAGATTATGCTATGGAATATGAGTTCTATGAATCAAAATGGATCAAGATTCTTTTGAGTGGGATTCATGATGACCTATTTTGGATAGGTGAAGTGCTAGTCAGAATTACTAGTGACCTAATTCATGAGATGGTAGGCCTCTCAAGAATAGGCACCATCCTTCTAGTGGGAAAAGATGTGAGGAAGATTGTTGAGAAAACTTGCAATTCAAGGAGTGATAGGCATGGAATGACCATTGAGCCTATTGAGTAAGATGACATCAAATTGATGTCTATGATACTTGGGTAAAGGTTTCAACACACTAGCAAGGTGAACAGTGTGTCTGTGGCCACAATTATTGCAGCCATAAGAATAGTAAAAGAGAATGGAGAGTTCAACCTATGTGAAATCCTACACCCACAACACAAGTACCCATAAAGGAAGTCAAGGTGACAGATCCCACTAATGCATCAGTGATAGGTCCTCAGGATTTAGGACCTGCAGTGGAAACTCAAATAGAGACAAATAAGTCTACACCCATGATAGATTAATTAAAGGATAGCACCATTATCATTGATAATGTAGAGATAGCCATGGCAGCCATTGGAATTGAATTAGATAAGTTTGAAGAGGCATTTGTAAGCACTCAAAAGAAAAAATATTATGTAGTAACACTCCTACTCATCAAGAAGAAATATTAATTGAAGATATAAAAAATGAGAAAGAAGAAGAAAAAGATGAAGAAAAGAAAGAAATAGAAAAACAAGTAGAGAGAAATGAACCATCAATTGAACTACTCAAGGTAAAACAAGAAGTGATGGAAAACACTCCCATCACTCCCTCAGTAGCATTGTTGTCAAGTTTGACACATGACACAACTAGTTTGGACTCATGGGGAGAAGAAGAATTGATTAAGTTCAATGTCCTAGCTATGGAGAAGGCCAAGGAAAAACAAGTGAGGAGGAATCCCCTCCTTGTAGAGTCAGTGAACATTTTGAACAGCTTGTTACTTGTAGACAAGAAAGTTTCCAAAGTACACACAATTAATGATGTCAGTTCAGTGATTTCACAGTTCAATGGAAACTTTAGTAGCCTGGAAGAATCTGCATCCTTATTTGTAGAGAATAAATATATGAAGAAAAGGCTAAATGAATTGGTTAAAAACTATGCATTTGACCTAAGCTCACTAAAGGCTAGTCAAGCATCCCTGAAGGAATTTGCAGTAAATGGAAGAAAGATCATTTTTGAATGCATGAACTAAGACAAGTTGACTAGTGATCTATAAAAGAATATTCAAGAGGCTTAAGCTATGATAGATAGCATAAAGAAATCAATGGAAGATCCATCTATTTATGTGAACATGTGCAACAATTTCTACCAAGGACATATTAATAAAATTAAGAAAGCAAAAAAAGAGATGACCAAGATAAGGGCTAGGCAGACTCAGCTAAGGAATGATCTTGCACCCTCATTAGACATCCTCAATAAGAACATCAAGGTGATTGATTCCACCATGGTGACATAATATCAATGTCCTAGCATAGATTTGGAGAAGATGGAGAAGCTTTAGTATGCTTTATGTGCCCATCTACAGATTGTAAATTCTCTAATCATATTTTTGAAGAAGGAGATCCAAAATCTACAGATTGCCTATTTAGATGTACTATCATAGTAAGTTTCTATAGATTCAATTTTGAAACACCTTTTTCATTAATTTTAAAGGGGGAGTATGTATATAATATGGATAATAGATATGTATAACGAGATAGAATATAGAAAGATATGTATAGGGAGACAAAAGTTTTTTGTATTAAGGATAGTTAGCAACTTGGCCATATTCCATTGTTACCATCAATGAAAAATGGAGAGATTATTGGAAAGTTGGCTATACTGATGTATATGACTTAATATAGTGTTTTCATTATGGCAACAAAGTCATATAGTAGTTTGGAGTCAGCGCACTTGATGATAAGATCATAAATTGGTTAAGTATTGAAGATAGGATAGTGTACAGAGTTCCTAAAGATTAGAGCATCAACACACATATGTATCACTGAGCTATGGTGTGCACCCTAGAATTTAAATTTTTTAGAATATATCCATGCTTAGTCTATGAGTGCATGATCAGATATGCAAGTATGGGAAAGATACAAATAGTTGAAGTTACATAGCTAGTGTGTGCCAGTGAAGAACAGAGTAAGCAACCAATTGTTATCATTTTGAGTTGTGGTTATAGTCTAATGATGTAAAGGCTATGTGGCTATTGTAATTAGGTTTCTGACATGTATATATATTTTTTGTAAACACACATGAGCCAAATCATTTGGAAGTGTTGTATGTAATAGGTTTAAGGGCTGACCTAGTTGTTTATTTTGTATGGATATATAAATATGAGATGCGCCCATTATAATTAATGTTGAAGAAGGTATAGAGTTGTAAGAAGAAGAGAAGAAGTGTGCAAAGAGTCTATAAGATGTATTAAATCTTTGCAAGAGGTAAAAACATAAGTGCATCAAAGGAACCAATCTGACAAGAAGTGTCACAATGATAATTCATTCTGTAGATATAGTGTGTATCTAAGATCAGAAGGTTGTAGCCTTCACCACTTGAGAAGTAAGCTCTAGGAAAATGCATCCACTCTCCTAATAGGGACTATTGTAAAAGACTCCTAATAGGGTCTGACCCTTGATAAGGTCTACTATACTTAATGTATTATAAAATAACTCCTAACAGGGTTAAGGATCTTCTAATAAGGATCATAAAACACTAGTACAAAATATTAGTGGGTATCAATTCCCACCAGGGTTTTTACCTATTTGGGTTTCCCCATAATGATATTGGTGTTATGTGTTGATTTCATGTTTCATTTTTATGTGGATATTCATTTCAGTACTTAAGCATTTAAGTTTAGTTTAAAGATTAAGTAGAAAGATAAAATACAATGAACACTTATTCACCCCCCCCTTCTTAGTGTTCCCATTCCTAACACTATAAATCTTCACAACCTACCTTAATTTAGGGATTTATTCACTCAAGGAAATCTTCATTTCTGACATTAAATCTTCTCTCCTCAAAGGCATCTTCAATCCAAGGTCCTGGTACAAACTACCTCACCTTTGGTGATCTATCCACACACTTAGAATCTTCAAGCTCTGATACCACTTGACATATGGTAGGGATGGAGGATCCAATGATAGATGGTCCAAACCTACACTACCAATTATAACCAAAACAAGCACATCATAATATAACAATGTAATGTTTCAAAACAAAATTTCATTCAAGATACCTGGCTATGAGGCCTTCTAGTTTTTAGCCTATTAAATTACAAAGTATCAGAAAGATCTCGCAAGATCCATGGAACCACCAACTAGTTCATATATATAATAGGAAACCTCTAATTGGAACAACCAAGATAGGGTCTAAACTTGTGCTTGCAAGCTACCAAAGAACATCTTGTTGTCCTAAGCCCTCAAGCCACTAGTTCTACTAAAAACTCCCATATTAAAAAATGTTCTTCTACTATAATCCCATACTACTCACCTATTTCTCCTCTTCTACATCTATCCTAATGATCATACTCGACATCAACCCAAGCTCTCAATATATAGCTAGCTAAGCCACAAGTAGGCCAATCAGGCATTTACTTACATTATAGGTCTAGCCTAAGGAGAAATACCAAAACTAAATAAAGAATGATCAAAACTCAATGTTAGGTTACATTTATTTCCACACATGACCCAAGAACATAATCCTAACTTAGAAGGATCCCATCTCATCACATGGAACCATGCATGATAAAAAACTCCACATTTCATGTGAAATTGGCTGAAAATTGATACTAGAGAAAAATAGTTGTAACTTTTAATTTATAATGAATTAGGACTTTTAGTCTTAGGAGAAGATATTAATTTAGGTCCTCTTAAAGGCCCTAAGAGAGAAAAGGCTGATTCATTAAGGATCAATGGCTAGACATCAAGAAATTAGCACCTAGAAAGCAGGAAAATATGGCTCCGATGGCAAGGAAAACATCTCTAACTTTGAAATGGTCCATCCAATCATTATGAACACATAGGAGAAGGTTCCAAAATAGGTCCAAGGCACAATAACCATGATCCAAGGCCACACAAGCTAACTCCTAATGGTCATCAATCACATAACCAATCTTCCTAATGGTCTAGGGAGGAAACACAGAACTAGTTAGAGAAGATCATCCAAGATTTCCCAAACCATGACACTTCAACAAATGCATTCTTAGACATAGACTCCACAAAAATCAAGGAATGAACCAATTTTATTGCACATGCCAAAGATATCCATAAATTATCGCAATAATGAAACTAAGAAATCTTCCCAAAATAAAGTATTGTATCCCTTTAACAGGGAATTCCTCCAAGACTAAGACAGATCTTGAGGAACCCAAAATGCTCCTGCATCAGACTACCAAGTTAAATTGAAAGTATGTCCCATACTTCAATCTTAAAATAATTATTTGTAGTCAACTTCATCTTCACTAAAGGCTTCCAATCCATCAAGGACAAGAGAACAAATCATAAAATCAATTGTTTATGCTTCATCCATTCAAACATAAGGATCATATGAATCTCAACAATCTAATCAGTATACCACTAATCACCATAGCCCATCTTAGCAACAAGAGTATCCAACTCCTAAACAAGTAGATCCAAAGTCAAATCCACATTAATATGAAAACTCTCATCATTAGCATCCCATATCTACAACTCATCATAAGACTCATTACTATCAACCAGCCATTCAAGTCCACAACCAACAACTAAGATATGCACCATAACACTGAACAAAAGAAATTTTGAAACACCACCATCAGAAAGGTGTTCAAAAACAAGTAACTCTTCACCACTAAAAATCTTATCAAGCCCAACCAAATGCTCTACAATTCTCATGCCAGATCCATGCATTTGCTCATGAAAACCAACACATACCTTATCATCTTCAACAAAGTCATCCTTCACCTCTTCCTTAACATTAAGGTATCTTCTTCTCCAAATTTTCATCTTAATCAGCCAGAAAACTCTCTTCCAACAAGAATTCATTAGCTCTTCAATCCACAGATTGAATTTAGGTGAAGATTGACCCAACTTATCCATAAAGTTCCTTCCAAAGTGAAACTTCCTCTACTCAGCGATCTGATTGCAAGATTCTAGTTGCCTCCACACTAATGTAGACAATCCCACAATCCCCAAGTTTGAATCCACAAACCACCACTAGGAATGAATAGGACCTCTATAGGTGTAAAGTATAAAATAGAGTATGGGGTCCTAGGACATTTGTTTGCACATAAAATAGACCCCAAAGCCAATATTTTACACATACATTTGAATTGTAAGGGAAAATACTTAAAATTAGATAAAATAAGATATATACCTCATGATGAAATTAATTTGGAAATACTTGATTTGTAGTGTCTATGTGTACTTTCAGGCAATTCTACAAACTATTTCAAAATGGAAATGCTAAGATGAAGAAAACCTAGAAATCATTTATCTTTCTGACATTAGGTAGTCTTTGACCCTCATAAAAGGTAAAAGGCTACATTTTTTTTCTTGAAGGTCAATTTTGACCTTGTTCACAGATCTTAGAAGTTCTCCAAATAGCGTATCCAAATCTACTCTCAGATCTAAAATTTCACACCTGTACCTATAAGGAAAAGAGGGTTTTTGTTATTTGTTTGAGGGGTTTGCCTTGGTCAAACCCTAGTTTGGAATTAAACTTAATATTAAAATTGAAATGGATAATGCTAAAAAGTAGTAGAAGTAGATCTAACAATGAAGCTATGATATTCAATAGATATGCAAATTGTATTTGAAATGTAATCAAGTATGTTAATATGAAAGCTTGAACATAACATCAACAAATGTAAATCAAACCTGCATGATTGTATGCTTGGAATCCACCTTGAGGGAAGAATGAATGGATCTTGAAGATGAAAAAAAGGATCTTGAAGGAAGATCACACCATCATGATGGCTAGATCTAGGGTTTGAATGATGAAACTTGAATGCTTGAACCAATTCCCTTCAATGGATTGAATGCTTGAATCCTTGATCTTCAATGGAGAACTTGGATGGAGAAGAGGACTTTAATGCTTGAATGGATGCTTGCTTGATCTTTATTGATGAAATTATTTCTTTATATCCTTTCTTGAGAGTGCTTGAGCATGAAAACTTGATGTATAGATCTTTTCACAAAACTTGATGGAGAAAATGAGAGAGGAAGGCTTCATTTTATAGTGATCTAGGGCACAATCCTCTAGAGGGGCCACCTTGGGGAATTAAATTCCAATTAGGCCTCAAAACTTTAGGAATGGACCAAAATTAAATATAATTTAAGGGTTTACCATTTTGGAGACCAAAATAGTGGACCTGAAAGTGAGAAAACAATTATTTCCAAAACCTGACAATTTGAGATCCCAGGACCTTGAAATTTGAAGCCAAAGTCAAAGATGAGCTCAATCCTAACATAGTTAGGGTCAAGGTTGACTTTGACCCCTTTAGTTTTAATTTTACCCCTTTAGGTCAACTTTGATGTTAACGGCACAAATTTTAGGGTCTCAGTCAAACTGAGAAACATGAGGTCCTGGGGGTGCCTGGGGACCTAGAAATGATGCCAAAATAGGGTAGAGTGCCAGGGAGAGGCACAAAATCCTATGATGAACATGATGAATTCTAGGAAGACCTATTTGTAACTCCTACCAAGGAAATAAAGCCATAGAAAGGGGAAATTAAGGAGAATCCTCAGGATCCTAACCCTAATTTCACCTAGAATGAAGGAATCAAGTGCAAAAAAGAAGTGGAAAGTAGGGAGAAATCCATATCCAAGAAAAGATCAATTAAAGGCATTTGAAATGACCCCAAACCACTTACTTGGAGGGCTAAATGATCTTAACATGGAAGTGCTTCCATTTTAAGAGGATACAATAGGTAATGACTTCTTGGAAAAAAATGTTTTTTCACCCCACAACCTTCTTTCAAATCAGATCTATGAATCAACACCCTCTTGACTCCTTCTATATAGTTACCAAATGAAAGTAGAGTATTCTCCAATATTAAGTTCAAAAAAACTAACCAATCTCCTTGTAGCCCTCCTACTTGGGTATTTTGGATCTAACTCCAAGCTTCTCCACACAACCCAATAATCAAAGCATAGTTTTTGAAACCCTTTTCACTATTCTTTTAAGATTGGAAAGGATAGGAATTGGTTCTCAAGTTATCCCATCAAAAGACACTAAAGACACTTAGGACTGATAGGGCTAATTTGGGGCTCTAAAGAAGGAAATCCCCTCAAATGGATTGTTTTCCTCTTTTTGAAAATTGGAGGCTCTTAAGATAGACTATGAAATCCTAATTCCAAGGTCTTGTGATCACATTCATTACCCATCAAAAGTTATGGGGTCTATTGTAGCCTATCTACAAGGTAGTCACATAGAGATGCCTACATAGGGCTTCTAGTTTCTCCACCCTTCCCTAAATATAAAAATATATCCTTTTGTAATATTAATTTAAAGGGTCCATTCTTTCATTTTAGCAAGGTTCATCAAATTCCTATGGTCGATTTGCAAGAAATGGCCAAAAAGCCTTAAAACCCTAAGACCAATCCTTAAATAAGGTAGTGACCTTGTAGATCCAATAACACAGATGCCTAGAGAGATGAAGTCTTCAAACCACTTGAGAAAGGAATATAAGATTAATAATAAAATCCTCCAATTAAATTTTCTTCATCCGCCATTCATACCAAGCCATACAAATGTTGTTATAGTCCAATATTTGTAGAAAAACAAGGTAAATTTTATTGATTTTCAAACATGTATTACATCACCATGCACTCATGCATTGGTATGACCAAAATATCACCTAAATAGGTCCCTCCTAACTATTTGAACTAAATTTTATCAGTTGGAGAGGTATTACAGTCGTTGGTAATAGATTTTCAAAAAGTTGCTAAAAGTTGTAAAGCAACTTTTTAGCAATTTTTCAATTTTTGTGCAACTTTCCACTTTCTTTGCATATTTACTAATCCCTATGCTACCTAGGCCTATCATGATGACCTAAGGATTCTTAGGGCATAATAGAGACCCTACATTCCTAACTAAGACTAATTATGACCCTAAACACCTCTTTTATCAGTCCCTTCAATCTAAGTGTCTTAGGTTTATATGGCCACCCAAAAGTACTTGATTGAGCAATAGGACCTAAATGAGGATACATTGTCATCTAAAGAACTAGGGATATGTTGAAATAATAATTGTGATCTTCTTAGTAGTAGTCTTTGAAACTTTGTTGAAGTTATCTTCCTCTAATTCAATCTTTTGAGGGTGCTCCTGCACCATACTCCCAGGGTGAATGATTCTCAAGTCCTCTTGAGACTAGTTCTTCAAGACTTGTGCCAAGTATATTTATTTCTACTTCATCCATCTACATAGATGTTTCTTTAGGATACACTACCCACTAAACCAAATATTTCTTGTAGACATTCTTCCTTGACTATTTGACAATCTTGGTGTCAAGTATCTTGTCCGGTTTTCTTGGCTCATGATGTGGAAGTTCTGCTAGGTCTTGTTGGAGCTCTTCAACTTGGATACTTATAGGTACATCTAGTAGGCCTTTGTATGGGGTCAAGTCACAAATGTAGAAGATAGGTGAGATCCCCAAATCTGAAGGTAAAGAAACTTCATAGGCATTTAGTCCTATTTTCTTGATGAGTTCACAAGGAACTACTTTCCTCATCATCAGCTTTGTGTGTTTTCCTTTTGGAAACCTCTCCTTCTTAAGGTACACCCACACAAAATCTCCAATCTAAAACTACAAGTCTCTTGTCTTTTTGTCTACATTTTCTTTGTACTTAATTGAACTACTTTATAGTGCTAGTTTGACCTATTCATGCATCTCTTGGATGTTGGCTGCAAAGTATTCACCATGGGCACTCACATGACACACTTGAGGAAGATCCCTTAACTCAAGAATACCTCTTGGACTCTACCCATAAACAACTTGCAATGGACTCTTACCTGTATTCCTATTTATGGAGTCATTGAATGCAAATTCTACTTGAGTAAGAACACTATCCCATTTTTCTCCATTTTTCTTGGTTAGGCATCTCAATAGGTTGCCCAATGACCTATTAAAAACTTCAATTTTCCCATCTATTTGGGGATGATAGGTAGAACTAAAATGAAGATTTGTCCGTAACCTCTTCCATAATGTCCTCCAAAAGTGACCTAAAAATCTTACATCTCTATCAAAGATTATCATTTGGGGCAAACCATGGATTATAACAATCTCCTTGACTAATAGATTGGCTACATAAGCTGCATCACGTGTGATTTTACAAGGGATAAACTGGGCCATCTTGCTAAAATTTTCCACTACATCATAGATACTATCAAATCCCCTTTGTGGTCTTGGTAGACCCATCACAAAGTCCATGATGCAACTCTCCCAAGGTCTAGTGGGAATGGGAAATGGTTGGTACAATCCTATATTAGTTGAAGTACCCTTGGCCTTCTGACATATGGTTCAAGACTCTACAAATTTCCTTACCTTAGTGGGCATCTTGGGCCAATGGTAGAACCTCCTAACTTGCTCCAAGGTCTTGTCGATGCCAAAGTGTCCTCCCATGTTTCCTGCATGCTTCTCTCTAATTATGTTTTCCCTCATAGAGAACTTTGGGATATACAACTAATGTCACTTGAACAAGAGTCCATCCTAAATCAGGAAATCTGCATACTGATTGTGATATGCCTCTGAAAAATCACAACAAATTTGATAGATGTCTTTAAAATCTTAATCAGACTAGAACATGTCCTTCAAAGATTCAATACCCACACTTTGGAGCCTAATTTCTTGCACTGTCATGGTCCTTCTTCTTAGAGCATCAACCACCTTGTTGGAAACTCCCTTCTTGTGCTTTATGGAGAAATTGAAGGCTTGAATTGATTCAACACATTTCATGTGTTTCTAGCATAATTTTTCTTGTCTATTTAGAAAACTCAGAGCCTAATTATCTATGAAGACCACAAATTCTCTTGGCAGGAGATAGTGTCTCCATTTGTTTAGTGCTTTCACTAGTGTATATAGTTCCAAGTCATAAGAGGAGTACTTCCTCTTAGCATCATTTAGTTTTTCACTAAAAAAGGCTATTGGCCTTCCTTCTTGGCTTAGTACTACTCCTATTGCAGTGTTAGAAGTATCACATTCTATAGTGAAAACTTATTGAAAATTAGGAAATGCTAAGACTGGTTTGTCAGATTCCTTTTGCTTCAGATTCTACAAGGAGTCTTTTGCTTCCTTAGTCCACACAAACTTGTACTTTTTTCCCCCTTTGATAGTCTCCATCATTGGAGCACACAACTGGCTAAATTTCATGATGAAATTTCTATAGAATGATCCAAGGCCATGAAAGCTCCTCACCTCTATCATTATCCTTGGAGAAGGCCAAGATAGAATAGCCTCTATCTTATCTGGATCCATCTTTATGTTTCCTCCTGCAACCACAAAGGCTAAATACACAAGCTCTTCCTGCATAAAAACACATTTCTCCAAGTTGATGAAATTTGTTTCCTCATGTAATATTTTGAGGACTAGATCTAGATTCCTTAAATGGTCTTCTTTGGTTTTACTGAAAATAAGGATGTCATCTAGATATACAATGAAATTTTTTCCCAAGAATGATTTGAGCACTTCATTCATTAGTCTCATGAATGTGCTAAGGCCATTAAACAGCCCAAAGGGCATTACCCTCCATTCATACAAGATTTCATTGGTTTTAAAAGTTGTTTTCCACTCATCACCAGTTCTGATTCAAATTTGGTGGTACCCACTCTTCAAGTCCACCTTAGAAAAATACCTTGCACCCCCTAAATGATACAATAGGTCTTCAATTCTAGGCATGGGGAACCTATACCTTATGGTGATCCTATTGATGGCTTTGGAATTAGTGCACAACCTCCATGCTCCTTCTTTCTTTGGGGCTATAAGGATAGGTACTACACAAGGGCTCAAACTTTTGGTTATTAACCCTTTGTCTAGAAGTTCTTGTATTTCCTAGCCATTTTTAAATTTTTTTTAGGGGTTAGCTTATATGCTATTTTCTTGGGAAAGGTAGCTCTAGGGATAAGATCAATGTGGTGGCTTATCTCTCTAATGGGAGGCAGCTTATTAGGTAAGTCCTTAGATAAAATGTCTTTATACTGATCAAGCAAATCAGTCACTTCCTTGGGGCTAGTTCTTCTCAAGGTTTCTATTTTTACTTCCTTTCCCTTCTTCCTATCATTCTTAGGTAAAATAAAAAGAGCATAAAAAGGGTTTCCTTCCTCCTTAATGGTTCTCACAAACTCCTTTTCACCTAAAAATAGAAACTTGGATTCATTTTCAACATGATCAGAATGGGGCAAGAATGTTACCTTCTCACCTTTGTGCATGATTAAATAGGTGTTTAGTCTCCCATCATGATGTGCTTCCACATCATACTGATATGGCCCCCCAAGGAGTAGATGGAAAGTGTCCATTGGAGCTATATCATAGAGTACCTTGTCCTTGTACTTCCCAAGTTGGAACTCCACCCAATCCTATTCTTCAATGACAATTTGTTGTCTATTAGTAAACCAAGACACTTTGTAAGAGGTGGGGTGTGGGACCCTTCTTAGTTTCAACTTCTCTACTACTTCAACAAAGATTACATTGTTAGTAGAACCACTATAAATAAACAACTTACATACCTTGCCTCATATTTTGCATGAGGATCTGAACAAATTCTTCCTTTGGGGTGGCTCTTGGGTTGTTGGTGTCTTCAGCAAGGTTCTCCTAAGCATCAATTTTTCTCCCTCCTCAAGTAGTACATAGGATCCTTGGTTATTGTTCCTTTGATCCTCTTCTTACATGACTATGTTAGCTCTCCTCTCCCCTTGCTTGTTCTTCTTTTCAAGGCACTTAGATGCTAAGTGTCCTGTTTGATGGCACCTATAGCACTTTACACCTTCTAGGCCTCTTCCCCCATTTCTTCCTCTAAAACTATTCCCTTTACCTCTAAAGGTATTGTTGGTGTTTGAAAATGCTTATGCCATCTAGGGCTGCCAATATGCCTTGAGACTGATGTTAGGATTGGTTAAATCCAAGTGTGAAAGCTCTGCAAGGCAACTAGACCAACTATAGGGACAAGACTGCCCTCTTCACTTCTGGCTCTACAAAACCATGGCGGGTACACCTAATCTAGTAACTTATGGCATTTTAGGACTTTGGATTGGATTAAAAAAAGTAGATGATAGCAAGAGACTACTAAATGCTAACCAAGCATTCATTGAATCTCAATTACTATGGGGTATAAAATGGCCTTGTGACCTCAAGACTATGAGGGATTGCAGGATTGGAAATATTAAATATAATTGGGTTTCTTGCAAGATGCAGACAACCATGCAACACTTTGCATCAACACAAGGATACTAGCTTAAGATCAGTGCCTTATCCATTGGGCATCATACCTAAAGCGAACATGGAACACAAGGGAAACTACTAGATTCATCTAAGAATCCAAGCCATAAACACAGTTAAACATCTCTTACACTACTTACAAGTATCCTTACTGACTAAACCAAATGAATCTATGCTTCACTTAGAGACTTTTAACCTGATTCTAAATCAAGGCAAAGAGATGAAACATATACATAAGAAACCAAATGCAATGAGCTAGAAAACTCAGAATTCATTAAGAACAACTAAAGGAGAGATCCAAGAATGAGAAACTCTATTAAGTATGTGGATTCAAATCCTTGTATTACAAGTTGATTCAGAAAACACCATAGACAATATGAAAAAGATACATGAGGTTTTTCCCTAATGTTGATACAACCAGCATGAAAATGTTTACATGAAGAAACCACTGGAACTGACAAAATTTAGAACCCTTACACAGTCAAAAAATAAAAAATTTATACCACTAGCCACCTTGGGAATCTTGAAGAGAATGCAATAAGCTTAGGGTGACTAGGGTTAGGGTTTCAACTACCCAACCAACTAGAAATGGTCAAAAACTTATTGTAGGGGCTAGAAACCAAGCAACCTAGAGAAAATAAATCTCAAACAGATCTGCAATTATGAAAATCTATGAGCCAGGATAGAAAACTAGGAATTTCCATGAAAATTAGTCAAATTAGCCACCTGCAAACAACTTCTCAAGCTCAAAAATACACTCCATTAGGTACAAAATCAACTTCTGTAATCAATCACCCAACTCACTGGACCACACTACAATAATCAATGCCACCAACTAGATAAAAAATGGCCCAAAAACCATAAGTTCTGGGTACCTCCTGTTGCAGAAAAATCCCTCACAAATTTGAAATTTGAACTACAATGGCTAATCGACAAAATTTAAAACATGGCCATCAATCTCCTTCTTTTCCTGACAAATCAGGTGGTCACACTTAATTCATAATAGTCACGGGCCCCTCAAAAAGTCAATAGCCAATCGAAAAAGAACACTTTAGCCACACCAGCACTGTGGACCCACCTTAACTCTGCAACCGTGATGTCCAAATAGTTGTCACATGATCGCATAGCCAAAAACTAGGCTATGGGAACATGTGACAAGCCACGAGATCTCCACCTTGTTAGCCACTAGCCAATTAGAAATGTCCTAATCACGCGCACATGGTAGTGGACCCATTGGCTAGGAAAGACTACATCACCATTTGGAATCAATGGCGGGCGTAAGTTTGCAAGCTCTGACAAAAACCCATAAGATCTTACACCGGCCATTAGATTGAAACTCTGTCAGAGGAACTTAGGCCCACACATGTCATCATTTGAGACCAAAGGTTTAATTTATTCCTGGCGACCTAGAAACTATAGTGTTTCATCAGTCATGGAAGGAAATAAATCTGTTATGAGATTAGGTGACTGTTGCAAATATTTTTAATTATCCTGTCTTGAGATTTAGCGACCATAGTTTGTTGCACCATCGCGGCATCATTTCTTAATCATGACTAACATCCTAAGATTTAATATCCACCACACGATCCTCCATCAATGGCTATTTCTTGATCTCTGAATGTTAAAGAACTTAACTGCCGAATCATGAGACTTAGCGACAAAGGGAAACATTGGCTGGGCCCACATTGGAAAATCAATGGCTATCGCGACTTCGCATAGCTCTGACAAATCCTTCACACTTTAGTGACAATCGCTAATGCTCTGACATGTCAAGATCATCTGACTCATTTGAAAACTAGGTCCCACCATTACGTGATCGCATGACTAAGGCAAAGTAACCGCCAACTAGGTCACCAGATGTTAAGGGCTTAACCACCAGAATCAGGAGACCAAGAGATAACTGCAAGTCGCTAGATCATGGAATGAAAGACTTAACTACCAAGCAGCTGAACACCATGAAGAACTAGGAACCATGTGGATAGGTGGAAAGTGGTCACATGATCGCATGTCAGGAAACTCTAACATGTGGCCATGTGACAACCAATCAGTGAAGAGCCTGCAGACCTGGACCCACTTCATGCCCATACAAGAAAATCAAAAAACTATTACAAAAGCGTAAAGGTTAAACATCGTGCATTTTTTCTATGCAAACAAGCAATAGCCCATTGATTCTATTTGAACTTTAACCCCTTCAAACAAAAAGAAGAACTGGGTCCCACCAACCGATCGTGCTTGCATAGATAGGAAATGCCATCAAACAGGGCAGAAGTGCGAGGTCGAAAACACATAGGGTTTTTGACACAGCAAAAGATTGAAAAAACATAGATTTTTTAATGCCAAAAGATAAGTGCACAAAAGTGGGAAGGCATAAGGTTGAAAACAATGATGGTTTTCACATAGACCGAAAACATCATGGATTTTCAAAAATATTGTGAGTTTTTGACACTATGGTAGATTTTAAAAATTATTTCTTGCAGACCTTAGAACCTGAATAACTTTCTGGATTTTGCAATTTAGCACGTGCAATTTGGACTGGAGCAAGGTGATACATTGAAGAGCATGGGGCAGGACACTTCAAGAAAACTTGCAAGGAAATGGGCTATTTTCAAAAGATTTTGAACTGACAAGAAAATTGACTAACAGGTATCTCTAGGATTTTTGTCTCCTCTGTGGTTATCTTTTCTTGACTCCCCAAAGTCCTTGGAGTTTTGTCTAGCTTCATTATGTTGGCTTCTACCTTAGAAATTCATGTTGTTTTTTGCACCTCTTCCTTTATTTGCCTAGTCTTGTTTCCTTCTCATCGAATCCTCTACCTTTAACGCCAATTGATAGCATTGGTTGATAGTAGTTATGGTACTCATGCTCAATTCATCTTGAATGGACATCTTCAACCCTTTCATATACCTAGCAAGTTTCACACTCTTGAGTTCTACCAACTTGGATTTCATCCCAAGCATCCTGAATTTCTCAATGTATGTTGAGACATCTTGGTCTCTTTGTCTCAAACCCATTCTCTTCTTATGAAGTTGGACTTCATAATATTCAGGGATATATGCTTCCCTCAACAGACTCACCATCTTCTTCAAAGTGGTGACTGGTCTCTTTCCTTCCTTCACTCTTTCATCTTGAGTGATTCCACCATGTGAGGGCAGACCCTTGCAATTTTGACTTGGCTATCTTCACCCTTTGGTTTTTAGGGATGTCTTCACAGTCAAAAAAACCAGAGAGAGTATCAATCCAATCCAAGGAAACATCACATTCTAGTTTCTCATTATAGACAGGTAGGTCCAATCTTGCATCCATGGTTCTTATCTCCATGGACTTCAATGTCTTTAAGAGAATACTTTGATTAGTAGGCACTTGTTCTTCCTCCTACTTAGGGGGTTATTCTTCACTCCCCTTTTCATCCTCATCAAATTTTCCAATGCCTCCTTTATCCATCTTCTCTAACAGTGTCTTCATATCCTTTTCCATCTTCTCCAATTGGGCCTCGTATCTTGCCTTTTTCTCTCTAAAAAGTTTTTCTAGTTTTGCATTTGTTACTCTTCTCAACACTTCTTCCTCTGTATCCTCTAACATGGTGTTTTCTTCCTCCTGAGGACCTTAGGAGCTTTGATACCAATTGATGTAGACAATCCCATAGTTCCTAAGTTTGAATCCACAAACCACCACTAGGAATGAATAGGACCTCTACAGGTAATGACTTCTTGGAAAAAATGTTTGTTCACCCCACAACCTTCTTACCAATTATATGTATGAATCAACACCCTCCTGAATCCTTCTATATAGTTACTAATGAAAGTATAGCATTCTCCAATATTAAGTTCAAAGAAACTAGCCAATCTCCTTATAGCCCTCCTACTCGGGTATTTTTAATCTAACACCAAACTTCTCCACACAACCCAATAATCAAAACATAGTTTTGGGCACCATTTTCACATGTATTTTAAGAATGGGAAGGATAGGAATTGGTCCTCAAGTTATCCCACCAAAAGACATTAAAGACACTTAGGGCAAACAGGGTTAATTTGGGGCTCTAAAGAAGGAAATACCCAAAAATGGATTGGATTTATCTTTTTTACAATTGGAGGATCTTAAGATAGAGTAGGAAATCCTAATTCCAAGGTTTTGTGATCAAATTCATCACCCATCAAAAGTTATGGGGTCTATTGCAGCCTATCTACAAGGTAGTCACATAGAGATGCCTACTTAGGGCTTTCAATTTCTCCACCCTTCCCTGCATAGAAAAATATCTCATATTGTAATATTAATTTACATGGTCCATTATTGCATTTAACCAATGTTCATCAAATTCCCATGGTCTACTTGCAAGAAATGGCCAAAAAGCCTTAAAACCCTAAGACCAATCCTAAAATAGGGCAATGACCTTGTAAATCCAATAACATAGATGGCTAGTCAAATAAAGTCTTCATACCACTTGAAAAAGGAAGGTAAGATTCATAAGAAACTCCTCCAATTAAATTTTCTTCATCCACCATTCGTACAAGGTCATACAAATGTTGTTATAGTCCAATATTTACAAAAGAATAGGGTAAATTTTATTGATTTTCAAAAATCTATTACATCACCATGCACTCACACATTGGTATGACCAAAATATCACCTAAATAGGTTCCTCCCAACTATTTTAACCAGCTTTTATTAGTTGGATAGGTAGTATAGTTGTTGGTAATAGATTTTTGGGAAGTTACTAAATGTTGTAAATCAACTTTTTAGCAATTTTTCAATTTTGTGCAACTTTTCTTTTTTGTTTCATATTTACTAATCCCTATGCTACCTAGGCCTATTGTGATGACCTAAGGCTTCTTAGAGCCTAATAGAGACCCTAAATTCCTAGCTAAGACTAATTATGACCCTAAACACCTCTTTTATCAGTCCCTTCAATCTAAGTGTCTTAGGTTGATATGGCCACCCAAAAGCACTTGATTGAACAATACGACCTAAATGAGGAGACATTGTGATCTAAGGAACTAGGGATATATTGAAAGAAGACTTGTGATATCCTTAGCATAAGTATTTGAAACCTTTTTGAAGTTCTCTTCCTCTAATTTAGTCTTTTGAGGGTACTCCTGCACCACACACACTCGGCAATCTACTATCAATCTTTACAACCTACCTCAATTCAGTGATCTATTCACTCAGAGAAGTCTTCATCTCTCACATGAAATCTTCTCTCCTCAGAGGAATCTTCAATCCAAGGTCCTAGTGCAAATTACCTCACCTTTGGCAATTTTTCCACACACTCAAAATCTTCAAGCTTCGATACCACTTGATGCAGGGCAAGGATGGAGGATCCAATGATGGATGTGTTATAAATAGTGCCAAAAGATAATTGAGAGGGGAGGAGTGAATCAGTTATCTAAAATTTTTAATTCTTTATTCAATTAAGTATACTTAAACATTAAGCATAAACATAATGAAAGAACTCATGAACACAACACCAATATTTTGGTTACGAAGAAACCCAAATAGGTAAAAACCTTGGTGTGAATTGAAACCCACTAATAAACTGAACTAGTGTATAATGATCCTTGTTAGAAGATCTTACAACCATGTTAGGATTTGATATTTACAATGAAATAAGTACAATGACCTAGTCAAAAGTCATACCCTATTAGGAGTCTTTTATGATTGACCCTATTAGGGGTGAGGACACACTATCTAAGAGCTCACTACTCAAAGGGGTGAAGGTTGCAACCTTCTGAATAATAGATACACACTATATCTATATCTTGGTGAATTGCAAGGAAGACCTTCTATCTTGATCAGTTTGAATGAATAGCACACTTTATCTTCTCTATCACATAGACCTCTTATTGATGACATAACACTTTTGCACTCTCTACTCTACTCTAATATTTTATCTCCATGTCATACTACTAGCCATCATAAATGACTGGCTATAACTATCTTTCCTCTAAATGATATAATGAAGTTAGCATGTTAGAACAACCTTCAAATCATATTAGAGAAACAATAACACTCTCCAATAACATCTCCTTAAGCTGAATTACATCATTCGGGCATTAACCAAACCTTCTTAACTCTTCTCTAGTCACTAATCTAGGCACACATATCAAAATGATAGGTGCAACTCCTGTACCAATATAATATCTATCGGCTCTTTTGGATAAACATAGAAAACTATAATTGGTGAATAGCGACTGCATAACTTCACTTATATTGCACATAAAACTCCATGTCCATGAATGGAGAAATACTAACATGTCTCCATCACATATTGAAAGATGCAAGGCTCCATGATAACTGTATGGACAATCACTCAGAGAACACTGATTGTAACTCTGTCAGGAACACTATTGACACAAGCTGCTACATAACTATCTATACTAACAATTAACCTCTGCATCCATGATATCACTGATAACATGCCCATGCTACATATACTCAAAGATTACTACATAAGTATTCTACATATGATACTTACCATATGTTTTCATCAATGACAAACATATAGTCAGCACTGGCTTGTTGGAAAATCTCCAACAATCTCCCCCTTTTGCATTGATGGAAACATATGGAATGAAAAACACCACCAATTCAAATGACCAATTCTTTTATAACATTCTCCATTTCCTCATCAAAAGTCCCCCAAGGATGAATCCTCCATATGCTACAATATTCTTCAATATTCTCCATTTCCTCAACTAAACTGCTTCCATGAATGAATACTACTCCTCTTATTGCTACATATTATTCCTTCTTAATTTTGTATGTACACCCCCTTTACTACTATTTTTCATGACTATATACTACTCCCCTTTGACATCAATGGAAAATGGCACCAAACATTTAAGCACTGGTAGCACTCTGAAAGTAGAGTAGTCAACCATCCATCAGTCATTGAGGACTGATGCTCTTTCCTCTTTCTCTAAGCAAAATCAAGGAAGGAAATTACTCCCAGCTTCTCCCTGAGATACTCAAAAGTATCCTTTTGTAAAGGCTTTATGAATATATCTGCTAGTTGTTTCTTTTTACTCACATAATCCAATTTGACTTCTTTCTCTTCCTCTTTCTCTCTTAGGAAGGGATACTTAATATCTATGTGCTTTGTCTTTACATGCATCACATGATTCTTTGACATGTTGATAGTACTAGTGTTATCACAATGAATAACAATAGGATAATCAATCTGAATTCCAAAATCCTTTATCATCTACTTGATCCAAATAATTATAGAACAATTCAAAGCTACTGCAACATACTCTACTTCTGCTATTAATTGAGAAATACAATTTTGCTTCTTGCTTGTCCAAGTGACAAGTCTGTTACCAAGAAAAATTGCTCCTCCTGATGCACTCTTTCTATCATCAATGCATCCTTCCCAATTTGCATCTGTATATACATGAAGCTCAACATTCTCTAAGTTAGGATACCATAGACCATAATCTATATTGCCTTGTAGATATATTAATATTCTTTTTACTACCATGAGGTGACTTTGTTTAGGCTCTACTGCAAATCTTCCAACTATGCCAACTTCATTAGAAATATCAAGTCTAGTTTGAGTAAGATATATGTGTTTACCAATCATATATTTATATAAAGTTATATCTACTATTGGAGAATCATCTTATTTTGTAATCTTACATCTTTTTATCATAGGTGTATCCACTGGCTTACAATCATCCATCTTGAACTTCTTCAGTATCTCTTTCACATATTTAGACTTGTTAATGAAAATACCTTTCTCTTTTTGTTGCACATTTAATCCCAAAAAGTATTTGATAGGTCCAATCATTCTCATCTCAAACTTTCTCTGCATATCCTTATCAAATTCTACACTAAGTTTGTCATTACCCCCAAAGATAATGTCATCAACAAATATAGCTACAAGAAGCAAACCTTTAGATGTTTCTCTTATGAATAGATTACAATATGTTTCTCCCTTTTTGAATCCAATTTTTGTTAGATATCCATCAATTCTCTCATACCAAGCACTAGGGGCTTGCTTAAGTTCATAGAGGGCTTTCTCCAATCTACATGCCATATCAGGCTTGTTTGATAAGGTGAATCCTTCTGGCTGCTCAATGTATGCTTCCTCCTTTAACTCTCCATTCGAGAATGTTGATTTAGCATCCATCTAATAAACTTTGAATTTTTTGAATGTTGCATAGGCTAGAAACAACTTAATGGCTTCTAATCCTCTCACAGGTGCAAATGTGTTTAAATAATCAATACCTTCTCTTTGCGCATATCCCTTACATACTAATCTTTCTTTGTTCCTTACTACTATACCATCTTCATTCATCTTGTTTCTAAATATCTAGTTTGTTTCAGTCACATTCTTATCACTAGGTCTTGGGACCATTTCCCAAGTATCATTCTTAATAATCTAATCTAGTTCTTGTTTCATAGCATCATGCCAATCTAAATCATTACATGCATCTTCAACACTTAAAGGTTCAATCTAAGATAGTAAACATACCGCTTCATTTCTTGTTGAAATTTTTTCTTTTTATCTTGCTGTGACTTTTATTCTCTGATCTCCAATGATGTCATCCTTAGAGTGATATTTAGATGTAAACTTTGAAAGTTTAGGTGATACTATCTCATCTGGCTTCTAAGTTTCTCCTTCACTTGTTTTAGGGTCATTGAATAATACATCAATACTGTCAAGCATTTCTTCAACAACTATCTCACTAGTGGAAGGAATGGGTTCTTCTTCAATCATAGGTGCATAATCATGATACCTTTCTTGAACCATAAAATTTTCATCAATCTTAACAAGAGCACTTTCAATGATCTTCTTCAATCTCAAATTAAAACATCTATAATCTTTGCTTTTAGTAGAGTAACCAAGGAAAATAGCTTCATCATTTCTTGCATCAAACTTGCCTATTGCTTCATCCCTCTTGATGTAACACTTGCTTCCAAAGATTCTAAAGTATTTCACTATAGGAATATTACCAAACCATAGCTCATAAGGTTTTTTTCTACATTGGCCCTCAATCATATTCTATTAATGGTATAGACTACCGTATTGGCCACATCTCTCCAATAGGTGTGTGAAACTTTTTCTTCAATCATGATGGTGCGCATTGTATCAAGAATGATTGTATTCCTTCTCTCTATAATCCCATTTAGCTGAGGGGTTCTAGGTGCACTCAATTATCTATTTATGCCATGTTCTTGCAGTACTCATAGAATCTATCAGAGGTGGATTATTCTCCTCTATCTGATCTTAGACACTTTATCTTTAGTCTAGATTCATTGTCAACCTTAGCTTTGAATATTTTGAACTTCTCAAATGCTTTTGAATTATCTTTCAAGAATGCAATCCAAATCATTCTAGAATAATCATCAGCAAATAAAATAAAATACCTTCAACCATAGTATGATCGTGTTTGATTTGGTCCACATAGGTTTGTATGAATCATATCCAACTTGTTCTCTATTGAATTATGTTTGCTTTTGAATGAATTCCTCACATGATTTCCCATCACACATTCTTTGCAAATAGTATCAACTAGCTTTGCTATGCTAGGTAGATCTCTTACTATCTTTACATTGCTTATATTTACTATGTTATCAAAATTGATATGACATAGTCTTTTATGCCATAGCCAAATGTCATCAACTTTAGAAATAAAACAACTTGCTTCTGAATTGAGCTAAAAAGCATTACCTTTAGTCTTTGAACTTTATGCAATCATTACACCATCTTTGATGTTAATGATGCACTTCTTGTCTTTGAAATCCAATCTATAACCTTTTTCAAGCAACTATCCAACACTAAGAAGGTTATACTACAAACCATCTACATAAAGAACATTATTAGTGTTGTTCTTTCCATCCATTGTGATAGCTCCTCTACCAATGATAGGTTTAAGAGTGTTATCTCCAAATCTAACCATGTAACCATTGTATTTTTCTAGATGAACAAATCTATCTTTATCACCTGTCATGTGATGTGAACAACCACTATCTATAATCCAATTTGTCCTTATGCTTGCTTGTGAAATCAATGTTAGCTCTTGTTCCTTTTTCTCATCTTCACAATCCATCTCATCATATATATTTTCCATAATAGAAATGAATCCAATTTCATCTTCAACTAAATCATCATCAGAAACTCCATCACTAGCATAGTAACATTCTTTTGTATACTTAGGCTTGTAGTTAGTTATGAAATTCTTAACTCTTGTAGGACATTTAGATGCAAAGTGACCAATCTTATTACATGAGAAACATTTGAAAAGTAACTAACCTTCACTTTTAGGCTCTATCTTCAATATTGAAATATCAAAAGCTGAAATTTTACTGAACAAGGTCTCTCTTTTGAAATTTGTTGTGAGCTGCATGGTCTCATCAAGGATGTTGATCTTGTTTTCATACTATGTTATAAGAGTACTCATCATATTATCCACAATGTCTTCCTCTGACATCTCTCCACCATTGTTCCTGATTCCAAAAATTAGTTCATTGATCCTTTGGTTGTAAGCTCTGATATCTTCTTCTAGTAGCATCTCTAATGCATTGTATCTTTTCTTCCAAGTCTTTCTACGTGCATTATTTTCTTGTGTATCTCCTTCAAACATGTCTTCTAGGTGCATCCATATCTTTTAGGTTGTGTCTACCTTCTTTATCTTTGAAAACTCACTATCAAACAATGCACTGATAAGGGCTTCTTTGGCTATTGCATTCTGATGGAACAAATCCTTTTATTTTCTAGTAGCATCATCCTTTGCAAGATTTTCTAGAGAAGGGATCTTAATTTCTTTGATATCCACCTCAAAAACTTCAAAAGAAATGGAATGAAAATGTGTCACCATCTTATTCTTCCAATCAGGATAGTTCTCTCCATCAAACTTAGGACTACCTTTTCTAAAGAATACCAACTGATCAACCTCAAGCTATTAAAATTTCTCTCTGACGCACTTGTCTCTGATACCAATTGTTAGGAATAGTCCCAAGAGATAACTAAGAGGGGGGGGGGTGAATTAGTTATCTACAAGTTTCAATTATTTATCCAATCAAGTATACTTAAAAATTAACCATGAACACAATGAAAGAACACTTGAAAAAACACCAATATTTTGGTTATGGGGAAACCCAAATAGGTAAAAACCCTGGTGGGAATCCACACCCACTAATAAACTGCACTAGTGTATAATGGTCCTTGTTAGAAGATCTTACAACCTTGTTAGGAGTTGATCTTTACAATGAAATAAGTACAATAACATGGTCAAAGGTCAGACCCTATTAGGAGTCTTTTATGATTGACCCTATTAGGGGTGAGGATGCACTGTCTAAGAGATCACTGCTCAAAGGGGTGAAGGCTACAACCTTTTGAATCATAGATACACACTATATCAGGATCTTGGTGAACTGCAAGGTAGAACTACTATCTTGATCAGTTCCAATGAATAGCACACTTTATCTTCTTTATCACATAGACCTCTTCTTGATGACACAATACTTCACAATCTCTACTCTACTCTAATCTTTTATCTCCATGTCATACTCCTAGAAATCACAAATTACCAACTATAAGTATCTTTCCTCTAAATGATATAATCAAGTCAGCATATTAGAACCACCTTGAAATCATATTAGAGAAAAAATAACACTTTCTAATAACATCTGTGTCGGCTCTACTAAGCACACAACACAACCTGAGACCTGTCCAAATTAATAAGTGTAGATGCAAGCTAGATATTGTTAGCTCTACCAAATTAACTAATACTTTCTCCTTAAACTAAATTACATCATTTGATCTGAACCAAACCTTCTTAACTCTTCTGTAATCACTAATCAAAGCACACATGCTGAAATGATAGGCACAATTCCTATACCAATATAATCTCTGTCGGCTCTTTTGGATAAACATGAGAAATTGTAACTGGTGAATAGAAACTACATAACTTCACTTCTACTCAACATCAAACTCTGCGTCCATGAATGGAGAAACACTAACATGTCTCGATCACATATCTAAAGGTGCAAGGCTCCATGATAACTATATGGACAATCACTCACAAAATAATGCCTATAACTCTATTACGAACACTGCTGACACAAGATGCTACATAACTGTCTATACTAACAATTAACCTTTGTGTCCATGATATCATGCTGATAACATGTCCATGATACATATACTCAAATCTTACTACATAAATCTTACATGCATGCTACTTACCATATGTTTTCATCAATGACAAACATATAATAAGCATTGGCTTGCTGGAAAATCTCCTACAAGATGGTCCAAACCTACAATACCAATTATAACAACAAAAAGCACAAAGGAATATAACAATGTAATGTTTCAAAATAGAATTTTATTCAAAATTATTAGCTGTGAGGCCTTCTAGGTTTCATCCTATTACAATGAAATTAAAAATTATCATTAAGATCTCACAAGATCTAGGGAACCACCAACTAGTTCAGATCTACAATAGGCAGCCTTTGATAAGAACAACCAAGATAGGGTCTAAACTTGTGCTGGAAAGCCACCAAGAAACCTCTTGTTTTCCTAATCCCTCAAGCCACTAGTTCTACTACAAACTCCCAAATTCACAAATATTCATCTACTCTACATCTTTCCTGGTGATCATACTCTACGTCAAGCCAAGCTCTCAATATATAGCTAGCTAACCACAAGTTGGCCAATCAAGCATTTAATTACATTATAGGTCCAATCTAAGGAGAGATACCAAAAATAAAAAAAGAATGATCAAAACTTAATTCTAGTTTAAATTTAGGTCCACACATGACTAAATAACATAATTATAACTTAGCAAGATCCCATCTCATCACACAGAACCATGCAAGATGAAAAACTCCATGTTTCTCTTGAAACAAAATAAAAATTGACACCCAAGAAAAATGGTCATAAATTTTAACTCATAATGAATTAGGACTTGACATCTTAAGAGAAGATAGTAATTTAGGTCCTCTTAGAGTCCATAAGATCATAAAGGCTGATTCATTAAGGATCAATGGCTACACATCGTACAATTAGCACAGAGAAAGTAGGGAAATATAGCTCTGACGGCAAGGAAAACAACTGTAACTTTGAAATGGTCCATCCAATCCTTATGAACTCATAGGAGAAGGTTACAAAATAGGTTCAAGGAACAAAAACCATGAGCCATGACTACACAAGCTAACTACCAATGGTCATCGATCGCACAACCAATCTTCCAAATGGTCTAAGTAGGAAATGCACAGAACCAGTCAAAGAAGATCATCCAATATCTCCCAAACCATGACACTTCAAGAGATGCATTCTTAGACATAACCTCCACAAAAATCAAGGAAAAAACCCCTTTCATCACACATGCCAAAGATCTCCAGAGATCATCACAACACAAAAACTCATAAATCTGCCCAAAACAAAGTACTGTATTCCTTTGACAGGGAATTCCTCCAAGACTAAGAAAGATCTTCAGGAACCCAAAATGATCTTGCATCAAGAATTGATCACAAATAGAGTGGCTAGTATTATTTTGATTATTAGACAATGATGAGGGTGTTAGGGCTTGAGGTAACTCCTTACATTTTTCCAATGAGAGCCCCAAATAGAATACCATAGATGGAAATTATTAGGAAGTTTCCTTACTCAAATATTATGCATTTGAAATCATATTGAAAATTTAGTCTCTAACTCCTAGCACATATTATTTTGGAGATTTAATTATTGTTGATTCAAAAAAATACTATGATCTTGTTGGTACAAAATTGGAGTATGAATTGCCAAAGGGCAATGGAAGAGAGTGCTTCGAATCAGAGTCTCTCATCCACAATGCTAAATGATAAAAACATGTACTATTCATTGATGATGACTTGATCATAAATGTGCATGAAGAACATGTTTTAAGGAGTATAGATGTATATAATAGGATAACATTTTTGGGATTGGAAAGATAAAGTACTAAGATGGGGGCTGAATCAATACCCTCAAAAAAATTTAACACTTAACAATATGAAATAATGGAACTTAACTAATCGACTGATTCCATAGTTTATAACATACATTCATATAACTTGGAAATGTAAAGGGCATGTAAACAAAACAATAAATCATATATGAAAATTTTAACTCATGAATTAGATATTTTGGTTATGCAAAAACCCTTGTTAGAAGGTATAAACTATGGTGGGGATCACACCCACAAATTATTCACTACTATATAGTAAATAAAGTGTGGTGGTTAAGGCTAATATTATTGATCACTTCTAATGATCTTACCCTATTAGGAGTAAGAAAAGATCGAATAGATCTACCTTGTTAAAGGATTTTAGCAACACAACCAAGTGTGGATTTGTTTAAGATATTTACATAAGACAAATAAGTGTACTCTGTTCAGAGATTTAAATCTACTCCAATGGTTAAATTGAAAATAGTAGAATATCTTTAAAATGACAACTTATACTTTTCTAATTTAGATCTATGAAGTATCAAATAAATATCACCTCAATGTTATGAATAAAACCTTTAGTCCTACTCGGTAGCCTTGTATGTTTCTTATACAACTGATACTATCTTTAATAAACTCTCTATCATAGAACCCTATGTCTAATCTCCTGATGTCCTGTGTGCGGCTACTACAAATCCTTTTTCAAAATGACATTTTTACAATTATATATCAAAATTACTTTACCTAATGATGGTTACATGTTCTTAGAAAACCTAAGATCAATGGTGTACAAAAATAACCTAGATCGACCATTAAATAGGAATCATCACAAAAGTTAATGATTACATCCATATTAAATATGTCTCAATCTTGGTAAATTGTTTATAGATCTGTATAAATCATTTTCATAGAGATATGTGTCATTCCAATTACTATACCATTTCCTAGATAACTTGATAATAACTACATTCATTATTCAGTAAATAACTAGTGCTTAGTGTGTATGAGTGATAGGTGATTACTAGCTTGGTACTCAGGAATTCCTGACACTCGGTAAGTGTGCTTGGTCAAACCTATATTCAACGATCTTAAAGTTTTGGCTTGTCTTTCCTTGGTGTAAAGGCTTTGTATGCTTGATAGACTGACTTGTTGTCTCCTTATTCCAACCTTTACTGACTGAATAACTTATTGATTACTGACTAAACTTATTTGATACTAATGACAATCCACTAGTACTCAGGTAGAGACAACAATCTCCCCCTTTTACATTAGTATCAAAACCTTATGTATATGTACCGATTATCTCAAAAATATGCTAACTCCATATGAATACAAACTATATATACATTGACTCTCTTCCTTTAAAAAACTCTTCAAAAACTCCCCCTTTGTGCATGCTCTTGGTGGTGTGAATTACATAGTGGCATAAGTACATAGTGGCATATACATGAATTTCTCCCTTTTTGAAATTAATGCCAATAAAATAAAAAAAATGTACTTTACAACTTATCAAAAATGTGCTTGTGGATTTTCTCTAGTGACGCAAAGAGGTTTCCCATTCCTCTTTCAAGTTATCAAGAACAATGTTCTCAAGATCGACTTGTGCATGCATAGAAAAAATATTGTCCAAAACTAATATCTTAGGAGTGGAAAGTAAGGATTTTTCCTTCTCTATATGTCTCTCCATTATTTTTAGGTGGGGAAGTAGCTCATATTGTAGCTCGATGACTTGGTCACTTATGTTATCCTCTTTCTTCCTTAGATCCAATCTAAACTACCTAAGTTCTTCAACTTTTAATATATGCTTGTGAAAAGCATTTAGCTTAGTTATGTTGGGTATTGCTAATGCATGGGTGGTGATTCAGACATGTAATATGTTTAATCACTACATTACTGAATGGGCACTCATACTATTGTCATTTGCATTTTGTCACTGATGTCAACATATGCTTTTATGAAGCAACCATACTGGTAATCATGGTGCATAGTTAGTGTAAAAATGTTTCAGATGCTACAAAGTTAGATGAGAGTTTAGGTGGATGTTTTGATCTTATATCTATGATCACATCATTAGGTATTTAATATTAAAAGAGTTATAGCTGCTTTGGTAAAGACTAGTCATTGGACTGTGATAGTGAGAATTGATAGAGTTAGTCTCTAAGTTTTTGATATATCTTTTAGAGGAATTCAATTCAATGTATGAAAACTTGAAGGATGATGGAAGAGGTACTGATGGCTGTTCACTAGTTAGGGAAAGGTACAGAGTGATTGGTAATGCAATTTATGGTGTGTGCTTTGGAAATGGCTTATTCTGAAGCTAACTCAGGGAATGAAGAATGTGTTTTGTTTGGGAAGCATAAATCAAGGATGTCGGTCCTTAATTGTTATAATATAATCATTGTAAACTTGTTTTAGATACCATGTGTATCTTAGCAAGGGGTTATGTAATTTTTTTTAATTAGGAAATCCTTACGGGCTGAGATGATCTTGGTAAAATGTAATAAGGTATAAATGAAAGGTCTTTTCTTTGGAAAAGATAAGGATGGAATATATGCAATATAGAGAGGTTGTGAAATCTATGAGCTTGTGTTTGATACATGTAGAGAAGAGGTTTTACTGGTGGAATCCATTGGAACTGATCAAGCAAAGATAGTTGCTAGGATTGTGTATTTCTTCATATACACTTGTTGCAAACTAGTGAGTTATGAAGGTGGATTTAACCTTCTTTGGGCAGTGAGCCCTCTTTGTTCCTTGAATCCTAACAGGGTCTATCCTCTAACAAGGACTATGTACTATAGTGTTTCAATAAGCTCCTAACATGGCTATATCTTCTAACAAGGACTACTATACTCTCAGTACATCATTAGTGGGTTCTAATTCCCACCAGGTTTTTTACCTTTAACAAGGTTTCCCCGTAACCAAAATATTGTGTTATTGTGTTGGCATTCATTGTGGTCATTGGATATAATATTGTTGAGATTAAATTTTAAAGTTTAATATTCTATCATACAAATGATTCACCCCCCCCTCTTAGTTGTACTATGGATTGTTATTCCTAATAGGTTAGAGATAAGCTTGGACTAACCTTGATCTCTTCATCTAACTTTTGAATCTTTTCACTAACCTTGGTAATGAATTTGTCAACAATGCATAGTTTAAACAAAATTTGAATAATTTTTTGAGTAATAGATTCAAGCTCAGTTATTACCTCAGATAACTTAACTTTATTAATTGCCATGTCTTGCTGATTTTCTCTACTAGCTTTAGTTGTACCTTTTCTTCAGCCCTTTATTCTATTCTCCTTTCTACATCAATGTCTAGGGCATTTATGTGACTTATTAGAGAAGAAAGTTCATCAAGAATAGGAATATCCTCATTAACTATGATATTAGGAACTACTCATTGTAGAATGTTTTTAACCTCCTCTAGAATTTGTTTACTTTTTCTCTCCTTTCTTAATTTTTCTTATGCAGCCTTCCTAGTGTGCACAATTCCCCATATTTTCTAATCTCCTCAGGGTCTAAAGATCTAGGATCACATTCTGGTATCTCAAATATCTCATCCAATGTAACTAGTCCTTTACCATGTTTCATTTTCTACTTCTCCTATGGTGAAGATTTGACAAATGGAACTAGATCTTTAGTCTCTATATTTGTCAGCTCAGGCTCAGTAGACACACTTTCCTCTTTATGTTACCTAGTGACCTATGTCAATTTTCCTAGGGCTTCGGTAGTGGTGTCTATGTTTGTTATCTCTATTGGTTTAGGCTCCTCCAGTTCTTGTAAAACTACCGTTGTTTCCTTAGGCTGATTTTTCTCTATTTTTCCCTATTCACTTGTTCCTTGTTTTGTTGTCCCTTATTCCTCTGTTGTGTCTTTCTTTTCTTTAGGGGTTGATCCTTAGGGTTCCTTTTGTGATATTATCTCAACATCTTGCACTAAGATTGGTAAATAACCTTGTAATTGACTTGTTGCTACCTCAATAGGTGCAACTTCTTCATTTGTATCTGTAGTAGCAGAGATATCTTCAACATCCTTGACATCATCAAGATCTCCATTTGTGATGTCTTCAACAAGAACAACATCTCTCCTTGTTATTATTTTCTTAGGAGGATCCTGGTATACTTCTCTATAACCTGCCAAATAAAAATCAATGGCTATGGTAGTGTCTAGCACCTCAGTGTCAGGTAGATCAATCCATTTCTTGATATCTAGATCATCATCATCTGAGTGTATACCTTTACCTTTCCTTTTTCTTTTCTTCTTAGGTTACTACTACTGGTACCAACCTATCTTCTTTGACTCGGGCTTGGAGGATCGAAGTCCATAAGAGTTGACTATTCTCATCTACCTCCTCAAGCTTACCAACCAAAATGTTGAATGCTCTACTTTTTAGCAAAAATATTTTTGAATATTTCTTTATTAAATTTTCTATTTCAAGAATTGATAGGGTTGGCATAGCCAATATAAGTGTGTGTTCCATCATCTTTTTCTCAGTGTGCAAGGCATGTCCATCTTGCTAACACTTTTTCATACATACACTTAGGTACATATTTTGCAAATTCAACTCGTACCTTTTAAAACTTATCATCATCTTTATGATGTCCTCTTCTATCTTTCCCGGTCCCTAGTAGACATATGTACATACCGACTTAGCTTCAAATTACCAAGGCCTCTAGTTTCTATTATTTTTTTTGCTAACTCATCAATAGATTTACCATTATTCACAACTACCTTGTATTGTTCTTGATGTTCCTCTTCTTCATAATTAATTCCATCCTTTTCCCTTATTAGGTTTCTCCTCTTCTTTGATAGCTTGGAGGTGGCTTGTGCACCTCTCTTTTTCTTTTTGTAGGTTTTAGTAGGAGTGTGGCTTGATATTTTCACAACTCCTTTCTTTAAAGGTGGAGAAGAACCTATAGTAGACCTTGTTCTTTCTCTTGTTTGTACTTCTTCTTGCTTCCTCTTTGTAGTAGTCTTGACCAATATAGACTAAATGTATTTTTCTGACTCATTCATCTCTTCATCATGTTCACTATTACCTAGGAGTAACTATTCCTCAGTTTCTACTTCAACCAAAATATCTTTGGATGCTTGATCATCTTCTACATCCTCTCCAAATTTTTTTACTAACTATCCCACCATTTTCTTATACGTCTTAGTCACTTTTCCAATTACAAGATCCATTTTTATCCTTTTTTTGGCCTCTTCATACATTCCAAACCTAGTTTCTTGTGAAACTTTGGGCTCAACTAGTAAATCCTTTATTGACCTACATGCTCAATCAATGTCAATTTATAGCCCACTGGTACCAACCATTTTGTTCTTGGTTCAATAGCCTTTATGAAATTTTGGTCAGTGTCCACTAAGAAACATATATCATCCTTATACTCATCAACTAGATCTCCTGGTATCCTTCTTCTTAGATTCATTCGGTCCTTAAATTACTCAAAATATACATCCATGATACTAACAAAATCTTGTCCCAAAATTTGAATAAAATCATTTATTTTTAGAGTGACTGGTTTATCAGTGTTCCAATCAACATTACCGATGAAAGGGAAAACATTTTGCACATAGAAAAATATGCAAAGTAACAGTGAACAAAATTACTTGTGTTAGACTTTGTAGACCGAATGGTTCTCATGTTCTCTTCTAATTACTTCAGTGAGATCTTAATGAGATCAAATTGAAATACTTTCCTCACTATCTTATAAGTGATGTCCATAGCTCCACATGGCATGCTATTAGGTCTACTAGATTGAAATATTTTGTAACCAATAGCATATGCACTGTGTTGGTGCTTTTCCTTGTAGGACCAAACTTGAATCAATAGATGGGCTTGATTCTTAGGGTAGGCACTCAAGTTTGGCAAGAAAATAGTCTAATTAATGAGGATAAAGAACATCCTCCTTCTTCTTTGAGCTCCACATCACTCAGGTGGGTATTGCCTTATCTGCACACTCAAGACACCTCATGATAAAGAATAGGCCTGTAGATAGATTATTATGGAATAGTCTTCAAACCCTTTTAGGTATCCTCTACCTCAATGAAACCAAGATCTCATGAAATAGCCCTACATGCATAGAATGGGTATGAAAACTAGAGACCTACCCTAACAACATAAAGGGAAAGGGTGGAACTTAATGTAAATGATTTAAAAGATGGGTTTGAAAGGTCCCCTGAGATACCCTAAGTCCCTCATAGACCAATGCCTTGTCTAATGGGCCACAAAGTCAAATAACCTATTGAAATAGATAGCTATGAAACAAGAAAGCAATAAATTCAATATTTTGATGCCTAACATCAATCACACACCATGACCAAACCTCACTTCAACAACCCACCTATGTATTCAAGTATGTTATTACCCATCCAAAGGCTTTTAACCCTCCCCTTAGAAGATACCTATAAACAGATAATACATTAACCAAAATCCACTGGAAGATAAGCATGACATATCTTTGACACCTCAGCTCATACATACATGAAACTAATCCTTAACCAGTTATCTCTACGAAGACAATTCCACTTGCAAACACATAGGAAATGCAAATAGAAAAATCAAACACCCTTGATGTATGATTAATGAATTTAGAATTCAAATGGAGATAGCTTGGTAACAATAAGAATAAATTGAGTCCTCATACATAAGAAAAATCAATTACAATATGTATTATATTCTCTGAACCAACAAAGGAAGAAAGAACACCCTATATGCAGAGAGAAGGAGAAAATCTGTAGGACAGAACCTTTCTTGGATCTAGAATAATGGACATCCAAAATTGTGGAACCCTTACAAAGTAAAAAATATAGCCATTTATACCCCTAGCTACCTTGGAATCCAAAAAGAATTTAGGATGCAACAAGCTTCAGAAAGCTAGGGTTAGGGCTTCCACCCACCAAACCAACTAGGAATAGTCAAAAATTTATTACAAGGGATGAAAACAGTCGGCCATGCCTGAGAAAGATTTGCACTTATGATAGATCTCTGGGAAAGTACTGCAAATCATGGAATTCCAAATTTGTCAACCTGTTTGGCCACCTACAACACACCTTGAGCACAAAGAACATATTATAGACCCCTGCAAACGATCATGGAACACCCTAGACCACACTGCAATAGTCATAAAAACCAATTCTACCAGATCCAACTGCTTGATCAATAAATTTCAGTCCTTTCTATTGCAGAAAACCCTCCAAGAAATTTCAATTTGAATTACAATGGCTATTCTGACAAGGTTTAAAATGTGACCATTGATTTTGTTCATTTCCTGGTAGATTGGGTCACTTACATTTAATCTCACAATAGTCACAAACCCTTTTGAAAATTCTTTAGCCCAGTCAACACACCACAGCCAATAAAAGTCTTGCACATCAGCTCTGTGTAGCACCTCGGACCCACCCTACCACTTAGAGCCAATAAAAAACATTAGTCACATGATCGCATAGCATGAAAAATGCCTATGCGAACATGTGACAAAATGCTAGCATTCACCTCGTCACCTACCTTAAATGCCTAGACCCACTGATAGCATTCCATGTCACTGCTCCTCAACCAATGAGAAGCAAACAAATCAACATGACCTGGCATTGGACCCACCGATAGCCTTCACATCAGATTCCAAATCAATAGTTGTCTTTATGATTGCAAAGGGGAAGAATATTCCTTGCGATCATGTGACAACCACAAGATCTTCAAGCGACTAACAACTTGACCCCACCCTGCCGCATGAGCCTTTGCAGTGAATCACAAGCTGCCACATTGCAAAAACTAGCAAGTGGACCTCTGTCTTTTTATTCATTCTTCAGACCTCTGACACATGCCACATCAAAACTTGCATCAACCAATCAGAAGCCACCACCTTAGATACCATAAACGGGCCCGCTGGGATAGGTGGCACCTTGTCACATGATCGTATAGCCTGAAAAAGGCTCATGAGATCATGCGATAGCCACACATTATAAAGAGTCTACAAGTTTTCGAGCCCTACTAATGACAAATGTCTACTTGTCGCATGTTCACAAGGGGGAAAAAGATTCCTTGCGAACATGCGACAACCACAAGTTTTCAAAGGGTTGAAACATAGGAAAATTCACACCAAGAGACTTAGGAACTTAGGAAATATTAAAGGGGGACCTAGACATAAAACCTTAGTCACATGATCACATAGCATGAAAATGGCCTATGTGATCATGCAACAAATTGCTTAAATAGAACAAGAGGTCACAACCTTTTAGCACATGGGTTATTCAAATTTTAAGTGACAGGAAAAGGTAACATTAAAATATAATAGGGCCAGGGCAAATTAGGGTTTTTCCATGCAACGGCTAGTTTTTTGAATTTTTGACAAGGGTTTCAAGCCAGGGACAGGGAAAAACATATTGCAGAGACCAGGGAAAAATCAGAAGCCATGAAATAAATGCAGTGATTTCACATTGTCAGTTATAGGGTAGCCAGTAACTATGTGAATAATGCTCTTGGTGATCTTAATAGGTTCATCCAACCATAATTTTCCCTCATGCACACAACTCAAAATGATCCTGATCCATTCATTCTTAAAAACCCTCAAGAAATACAGGGTGTTGACCAAACCCTTCACCCTCAAATGTGAATGCTCATCTTTGATATTTTCATCAATACTTAGCTCTAAGAGGGTGGATTGAAGCTCAAAATCACCTACCTCTCCAATTTTATAGTGTATGTAGGCATCAATGTCTTCCACTAGCAAAATCCTAGGTGGTATACTAAAAAATGCTTTGGTTTTGTCAATTTTTGATGCAACCTCAGGATGTAACTTGTACTTCAGCTCATTACTGGTTGTAGACATGATTAATTTAATATTCTTCTTATTTTTAGTCTTGGATTTGTCAACTTTTTATGAGGACACCATTGTTCTTCAAGTTAGGGCTTCGAGAAATGATAATGAAATATCTCGGTGAAGATCGAACTTACTTCTAACTTTGATAAATATGCTTAGAAACCTTCAAATCTATGCTGAATTGCTCTGGAAATCCTTCACTCAAATTATTGCTCAAAATCTCTTTTTTCTTCATATTTGTAGTGTGAAAAATAGATAAGTCCATTGTGTATTTATAGAAAAAGTTCAAATTCCTGCTCAAACATTTTACACTAAATGCTTGATCTAATATGGCTCGGTAAGAATAGTTACACTCGGTGTATACTTCAAAAGATCAAAAGCTTAGTTAACACTAAGATATCACTCAGTTAATACCATGACTTAATTAACCTTGTCAATAGTTATCGACTAGCCACTTCTCACTTAGTCTTACTTATACCGACTATATACATTTAAGGCTCAAAACATATAAAACCATAGTACATCTTGTTTCATGCATATTTGATATGTAAACACTAGATATAAGGAGATTTTTGTAAGATATAATCAATTTGAATTTGTAGTTCCATACATACCTTATAACTTAGATGGAAGTGGTGATGTCATCCAATCCAATGGATGAGGTGTCACCGACTACATTTCTTGACTCGACATTATCACTTGAAGCTTTTCTCCAGATTATGTTTCTTATCCTCATGATATCTTCAATTATATTTCAATTTTCATAAGTTTTTGTCTCTAGTGCTCGGTGTCTATAATCCTTACTTAAATGATTGACTTTGTGACAATGTATACATGCCATACCAGTATTTGTCTAGTTGTGAGATCTACCTCTCCAATTCTTTCCCTTGCAATTTTCTACAATATGTCCATACCTTCCACATGTTGTGCAATTAACTCGTGTTATAATCCCAAGTGTATGCATTGCCTTGTCTTCTCGGTTGATAGGATTTGTTTTTTCTTTTGGTGTCCAAACTTGATTCATCTTAGTCCTACATTCCTATGATATATGTCCATGCATGTTGCAAGTGTGATAGATTTTATCCATGTAGTGTGTCTTAGGAGTCCTATTCAACTTAGAACTGCACACATGTGCTTGATGTCCATACTTGTTACAATTATAACAATAACCATTAAACTTAGGAGTAGATTTAGGAATACATTTTTATTTTCTCATGAAAACATTAGATGTTTGGTCCGGTTTTCAACACTGATAACATGATAGCTTCTTTGGCCTTTGATTAGTGTAGCCATACATTTGTTTAGCTTGTCTTGATGACTCTCCCTACTCGGTGTAGACTAATCCAGTAGTGCTGCCAAGTCCTCTTTGACTGATCAAAAATTCATCTATTTTCTTAGAACTATCTTCATCTTTCTTGATCATCTCATTATGTTTTTGTTGCATTTTGAATTGATCCTTCAATCTCTCATTTTCTTCTCTGAGTTCACCGATGTCTTCTAGTTTCCTTATAAGCTCACTATTCACTTGGTTGACTTTCTGACTAATGACAACCATCTGATTAGAAATTTCAATGTGATGCTTGGTAAGTCTCAGTATCTCAGATTCCTTCTCTTGTAGCTTCTCATTTATTTTTCTCCTATCCTCAACAAAAAAATTTATTTCTTGTTTGGCTTGCCTTGCATTATTCATAACATCAGTCATTCTAGCCATTTGTGTCTCTTGACTGATCTACAAGGCTTTGACTTGTTCAGTAAGATGTAGATTATTTTTCATATAAATCAAATATTGCACCTTCAGATGCATCAGATATACTACCAAATCTAGATCCAGATGTCTCAAATGGATCATCTATCTCTTCTTCATGATAATCAATTTCACTATACCAAATTTCCATATCCTTCCTTTGAATTTTTAAGTTCTTCAATTCATCTTTTCATGCTTGAATTATTCAATGAATATTTGCATCTATATATTTTGATTCTCAATACTCTTGTCCAACTTATATCTTTCCTCTTTAATGGTTGAAATTCCAAAACAAAAGATCTAGCTCTGATACCAATTGTTGGGATTTGAAAGATAAAGTACTAAGAGGGGAGGGGTGACTCAGTACCCTAAAAAACTTTTAACAGTTAACAATATGCAATAATGGAACTTAACTAAATGACTGATTCCATTTTTTATAGTATACATTCATATAACTTAGAAATGTAAAGTACATGTAAATAAAATAATAAATCATACTTGAAAATCTTAACTCATTACTCAAATATTTTGGTTATGCAAAAACCCCTGTTAGAAGGTAAAAACTGCAGTGGGGATGACACCCTTGAATTCTTCACTACTGCAGTAAATAAAGTATGATGGTTAAGGCTACAATTTTTTATCACTTTTGATGATCTTACCCTTTTAGGAGTAACAACAGATTGACTATATCTACCTTGTTAAAGGATTTTAGTAACACAATCAAGTGTGCACTCGGTTAAGGGATTTACATAAGAAAGTGAAGTCTACTCTGTTAAGAGATTTAAATATGCTACAATAGTTAAATTGAAATAGTAGAATATCTGCAAAATGAAAAATTATACTTGTTTGATTTAGATCTATGGAGTATCAAATAAATATCACCTCAATGGGATGAATACAACCTTCAATCCTTTTCGATAGCCTTGTATGTTTCTGATAAAACTGATATTGTCTCTAATAAACTCTATCATAGAACCCTGTGTCTAATCTCTTGATGTCTTTTGTCCAGCTACTGCTTCATGATTCTTTTTCAAAATGACATCTTTACAATTATATATCAAACTCAATTGACCTAATTAGGGTAACATGATCTTAGAAAACCTAAGATCAACAATGTACAAAAATAACCTAGATCTACCATTACATAGGAATCATCATAAAACTTAATGATTACATCCATATTAAATATGTTTTGATCTTGGTAAACCATTTATAGATTGGTGTAAACCATTTTCATAGAGATATGTGCCATTCTTGATTACTATGATGTTTCCTGGATAACTCTGTAATCACTACATTCATTTTTTGGTAAATAACTGATGCTCGGTGATCACTAGCTTGGTACTTGGTAATTCTTGACATTTGGTTAGTGTTCTCGGTCAAAACTATATTCAGTGATCTTAAAGTTTTGTCTTGTCTTTTCTCAGTGTAAAGTCTTTGTATGCTTGACCGACTAATTTGTTGTCTCCTTATTCCAACCTTTACCGATTTAATAACTTATTGATTACCAACTAAATTTATTTGATACTAATGACAATCCATTAATTCTCAAATAGAGATAAAAAATGTTTTCTAAGGAATGGAGGTTAAAACATAATATGACGTATACTAGTTTAAAAAAAATAAAAATTGAAGAGCCCTTAGCAAGATTGGAAACTATGATATTGCATGTAGAAAAATTATTAGCATTGTACCACCATATTGTTCCAAAAAAGGTGAATTAGCTATTTGAAGGAAATATTCAGAGAATGTAAGCTAATAATGTGACCCCAATATGCCACATTTCTCCATATCCTATTCCAAAGACTAGTTTCTCTATTCATGAACCTATATAATGTGAGCAAGAAAGTGATGAAGATTTCGAATGTTAACAAATTGTCAAATAAGTAATGGTGAATATGACCATCCATATAAGAAGGATATGATTGCACTCAAACCCTATGACTGATTGTTAGATGATGTCAGACATATTGTCAGATGACTCATTCATTCAATCCTCAAAATTCAGAATATTTATATATGAGTACAAAGGAAAACTTAGATTATTTATTTATGAGTATTTATATACGATTACAGAGTATATATTTGAAGAGAAGGAAAGAGCGCGAGTATTGCGCATAGAGTTTTTTACACATCTTTCAATCTTTTGGGCAACATGATCTTTATTACAAGTGTCTTTGATCCCAAAAACTCATATTCTATGGAGTTAAAGGATGCTTTTTCAATTAAGTCAAGTTGGTGGGAACACTAAATGTTGTAGACTTTCTCCCATTTCTTTCATTTCTGGATCCTCGGGGCCTGTGCCATTAGATTTCCATAAATTTTAGAAAAGTGGATAAGTATCTAGATTCTTGCAATCTCATAAATTCCACTCATTTAAGTAAACCCTAGAATCTCCCACAAAAGTATTTGAGTGAACTACTTCATAACTATTTTACATTTCATGCTAATAAAAATATTCTTGGCCATAGAAAACAAAGAGCTTAACAACTAAATTCTATGAAAATGCTAGGATAATTCCATTAAAAATGAATTGAAAGTATGGTACTTACAAAAAAATAGAGCTCTAATATTTGTGGCAGTCAAATCAGGGTGACCAAAATAGTAAAAGATGTTAAAGAAGAAACAAACATCTACACAAACCCTAAAAAGCCTCTTAGAATGTAATTGGAATTCCTAGCACTTACAAAAATAAGTTCTCTGATATCCATGATTGTCAAATCAAGAAGCAATAGCATTTAGTAGACCAAGGATGCAGACAAAGATTATCTAAATGTCCTACTAGATTTCAGTGGCCCTAATTTGATAATCATGGATATCAGAGAACTTATTTTTGTAAGTACTAGGAATTTCAGTTACATTCTAAGAGGTTTTTCAGGCTTTGTGTAGATGTTTGTTTCTTCTTCGACATCTTTTACTATTTTGGTCACCCTGATTTGACTGCCACAAATATTAGAGCTCTATTCTTTTGTAAGTACCATATTTTCAATTAATTTTTTATGGAATTATCCTAGCTTTTTCGTAGAACTCAGTTGTTAGGCTCTTTGTTTTCTATGGCCAAGAATATTTCTATTAGCATGAAATGTAAAATAGTTATGAAGTAGTCCACTCAAATACTTTTGTGGGAGATTCTAGGGTTTACTTAAATGAGTGGAATTTATGAGATTGCAGGAATTGTTCATGGGTGGTAGTGACAACATTATTGTTACAATATAATGGGTATTGGAAAAACTTATTCGCAACCCACATCTAATGAAGTGAGTCCAACAAGAATTGCAAGAGATAGTTGGTCTTGAGATAATAGTGGATGAAAGATACATAGATCAATTTCCATACCTTCATGTAGTAGTCAAAGAAGTGCTCCGCTTGCACCCACCCATTCCATTGTTGGTCCCACACAAAGATAAAAAACCATGTGAGATAGCAAGTTACATAGTACCCAAGGATAGTAAAATCATTATGAATATGTGGGAAATCAGAAGGGATCCCTTTATTTGGGAAGAACCATTAAAATTTACTCCAAAGAGGTTTTTGGATGGTAAAAAAATAAGATGGAGTACAAGGGGTCAAATTTTGAGTTGTTTCCATTTATAGCTAGGAGAAGAATACACATGGGACTTCCTTTGGCTCATTGTAAGGTTCATCTGGTTTTGGCTTCACTTGTTCATGTTTTCAACTGGACACTTCCTGATGGGATGCCTTACAACAAGCTTGATATGACTAATGAGCTTGGAATTGCACTAAAGAAGGCTATAGACTTAGAGGCTATTGTAACACCACATCTTCCTCATGAATAATATTACTAATTATTTAGTCCTCTAACCATTGGAATAAATCAAAGTTGAATCATTGTGTGTGTTGCATATGTGGCAAAGGGTTTAAGTTGCAATCAATGTCTCAAATATATCTATCCCAATTCTCCCAATTAGCTATCATTATTCTAGAGTTTATTGTCAATTAGATTAGCATATTTATAGGAAAGTGGTTTGTCTCCATGATTGTATAAATAAGGATCATTCGATCAATAAAATATAGCATATGTTTTGTCTCTTCTATCTTCTTTTTCTCTGCTATTTTGAATTTCAAATTTGGTATCAGAGCTAGGAGGATGTCAATTATAGTTGATGAGCCATTAGTTGAAAATAATGATGATTTCATTGAAGATGATGAACTTGTTTTATTTTGAAGAGGTCAATATTTTAAAGATAGGAAATGAATTAGTAGAGGCCAGATGGATAATCAATAGTTTGAGGTGCTAATGAATCAGAGAACCTATACCTCATTGGGGTTATGAGACACACATGTGGGGATTGGTCACCAATAGTTTAGGGAGATACAAAAATCTGAAAGCTTAACATCATACCTTTGTGAGGGTTATGAGGCATTTCATGTGTAAATTGTGTCGAATGGTGTTGTAAGATTGGATGCTAGCTTTAGTTCATGAATATACCAGCAAGTGTGAGAAACTAGAAGAAGTCTTACTAGAGTCCATGAACTATTTTGAGATAATAGCTTCTATATTTAAATGTACTATTTTGTGTTATGTTACTAGTAATTTGAATACCTAGTTTGTCATATGGAGACATGTTAATAGTCCATCTTGACTCATTTATTCTTTAAGGGGAGTGTTGGAATAAGTCAAAACTCAATCATTGTGTGTTATGCATATGTGGAAAACCATTTAAGTTGCAAACAATTTCTAAAATAGATCTGTCCTCCTTCTCCTAGTTAGATTTCATTCCTTTTTAGTTTGTTGTTAGTTAGATTAGAAAATTTATAGGAAACAGTTTTGTCTCCATGATTGTATAAATAAGGATCGTTTGAACAAAAAAATACAACATATGATTTCTCTCTTCTTGTTGGCATAATGGTCAGCACTCCCCTCAGGATTTGTGACATGGCTTTACCACCTCCTGTGTCATCTATAAGTCTAGTGTTTGTAATAGGCATTAACAAGTTGATCTTTTGGTGCAACGACAACCACTACTTGTAACAAGTGGTATCAGAGCTTGGTCACAGGTTTGAATCTCCTTGGGTAATGCTGAGGAGGAGATTCTTGGCATAATGGTCAGTGCTTCCCTTAGGATTTGTGACATGGCTTTACCGCCTCCTGTGTCTTGTATAAGTCTAGTGGTTGTATCAAGCATTAATAGGTCAATCTTTTTGTGCAACGACAACCACTACTTGTAACACTTCTATCTTCTTTATTTCTACTACTTTGAATTTCTATTTCTACCTACATTCTATATGTAACTAAATTCTTACCTAGAATTCTAAACAATATCAAAATAAAATGTATATATGTCTTCTCTACAAGATCAAATGAAAATTTATTTTCCTCATAATTTATGTTATATTTAGAGAAGATTGTTGCAATAATGTTTTTACACTTCCTAATTAAAATGTACAAATACTCATAATAGGTGCCATCATGGCTAGAATTTGTCTAGAACATGATGATTAAATTATGAAATTGTGCTAGATTATTAAATAAAAAGGTCTACACCATATTTTGGTTTCCTCTTGCCAATTTATAGGTTTTTTTTCAATATTTAAATAAAAATACTAAATTTAGAAAATATATTTTATAGCCACTAAATAAGTTACCTTTATGTTAGTGTATGAGTTTTAGTCTATTCCATAATTTCTGACAAACTTATGATCACATGCATGATCCATTCACTCTATATTAAGCTAAGTAAACTAAACATAAATTTAGCATGCAAAGTATTTTATCACCACAAGTTTTGGTTATGTAGTTTTTATTACTCTAAACTTCTACCATTTCCATCATTATTTGAGCTCTTACCAGAGTTAATTCAATGTAAAAATATGCATGTCATGCATATTTTAAATTACAATGATTAATATAAATTTTATTCTTAGAAACTTTGTGTTTCTTCTATATATTTCTATAAGTTTTATTTTTATTCTTCTAGCTACATCTAATTCATCTTGCAAGATTAGCTATAAAATTTTACATTGTATTAGAGGCCATGGGAGCTAGCAAGAAGGAGCATTGCTTTTTTTTTAAGGTATTGAAGACCTGAGCTAGTTTGGGATGAATTTTTTCATTGTCTTAGGGATGTTTCTTAATTTATTTTCTATATTCATGAACTAAAAAATAAAGTTCCAAAAGGGGATAGTCTAAGGCTAAAATGGGAATAAAATTTCATCCATCTGTCCTCACTTTGGATGAAGGGAACTATAATTCATAGTGTGATGGTATCCTAAAGAATTGTCAATGGATTCATCTATTACAATATTTGTATGGGATTATTCTTGAACCAAAGACATGTTAGTAGAAATCTTCTTGGGAAAGTAGACATGGTCTTGTTTTAGGATTAATTGGTTCAAGTATTGGGGGCCACACATCATGGGCTTTATCAAAATGGAGTTTCATCGCTCTCTTTTGACCACTCTATGAGAAAGATATGAAAATACCACTAAATTGAGTCATTCTCAAATGATCCAGCTATAAAGAGGCTTCTCTCACTTTATAATGATGATGATCACATGCATCATGATAACACTAAAGAGAAGCTTTCTTATTGGAAGAGCCTTGATTATCTTGATTACACAAATATATTTCCTCTAGATGATTCTCTTTCTACATCTCCACTATTGGGAGTAATTTAATCATGTCCACCTACCAATTTGATAGAGATCTTGGTTTGTCCAAATGATACTTCACATTCTCTTCAAGAGCTTAATATTTTGTCCTCTTGATGAGTGATATTTTGTCCTATCAAATATTTATCATTTTTTTGTTGAAACTATTATTGATCATGATGATAATATTAAGACATTTTTTTTCACTCTAATGTTAGCTCACATTGAGTTGCATTATCTTTTGGTTTGGATTATCTTGTTCTCTCTTAGCCTCTCCATGCTACTATGCTGACACATCTTGATTCTCATTTGAATAAATCTTACACTTTAGTGCTCATTATTCTTGAGTCTTGTATGAAAAATTTACATTTCAGTGTTAGACTGGAGAAATGTGAGTATTTTAAAGAATAATTCATCTTGGCTTCTTCATACATTTCACTTGAGTGGGAATTCAATAGTTTGAGAGCTCGACATTTCTATCGTGAAAAATAAATATGTGTTATTTGTTGAAAAGGTAGCTGCTATAGAATTATTTGTGCTACAATATATTATGACATTATCTCTTCTTTTTGGAGGCATAAATGGGTGTTATTTTTCATTTTTACTATCTAAAAAACCATGGAGTGAAGGATGTTACAACATTATAACTTTCATGTAGAGTTAGTGTAAATTTTGGAGGGGGTTTTCTTAGGAATGAATGTTGAATATGCTCTATGGGGTAGTATTCAAAGTAGTTCTATAGCAGTTTCATGTTGCATTCATGACTATGTTTGTCATTGATGTCAACACATTGATCTACCAGAGATTAGCAGAGAAGAAAACATTGTTTGTATTAGCACACGTGGAGAATTGCAGACAAAGATATGAGGAGTTGAGGATTTTTTCTATATTGAATCCTAAGGTTAAGGTTAAGAGAGCATACAAAAATTTAGTTATTCATAAAATTTATATGTACTATAGTGGAAACTGTATTCTAACATTGTTCATGAGAAGCGAATTGTCATAGCTAGATTATATCTCATAACTCAGATATAATCTTGACATGTGAAGTTGAATAGATGCTGATGACATTTCAAAGCTGACCCTGATAGGATAGCATAGTCAGAGGTCACACGTTTAAAGAAATATTTAGTTTGGAAGCTGACAGTTTTATGTGGTTATGAAATACTATGTAATGTGTAATAAGTTATATTTTGTATTTGGTTAAGCCTTGTTGGCCAAATCTATTGTTAATTATTTGAGTGAGGTATAAACGAAGGATTATTTTCCTTGATTTTAAGAAAGTGTGAATGAAGGATATATGATGATATATTGTAAGAGGATATGTGAATTCAGTAGATCTGGTACTGAGATTTGGTGAGACTTTTGGTGTGGTTTGGGCACAAATAGAGCATTGAAGATAAGTTTTTATCAATAAATTTTGGTTTTATTCTATTTGAATAATATAGAGATCAGTTGGATGGTGAGTTCAATGATCTTTCCCTTGAAGATATTTGGATAGTGGGTCCTTCTTCCTTCTATAAATCTTAACCAAGGATTCAAAGTCTCATAAAAGGACTAATATGTACTAAATGTATTTCATAAGGCTTCTAATAGAGTCCATCCTCTCACAAAAAATTCTCATATTAGTACATCTTTTGTGGGTACCATTTCCACTGGGGTTTACTCTTTGATCAAGAGGTTCCCTAGTTAACATCATTAATATGATTTAGAACAATAGAGAGGGGGGGTGAGTCAGTTGTTATCAGGTCTTGATGTATAAGACAAACTTAAAAACTTTACTTTAAATTAGATCAAGCAGCCAAAACAAACTTGGTCATCACTGATTCATTAATAGAAACATATAACAATGCAGTCCACTACTCAGTTGTATCTAACTTGTAAACCATAGAAATGTTCACACCAAAACAGTCACACATAAGTATGACACTAGGATTTATAGTGGAAACCCAATATGGGAAAAACCACTTTGTAACATGCTACTATTATTTTCACTCTTCTGAAGTGAGCTCGATTAAAAGCTAGCCCTGTCAAAGGTTACAATGCACATTGTCAAGTTTGACCCAGTTAAAGGATTTAATCACCCTATTAAAAGTGAGCCTAGTCAAAGGACTTACATACATTCCATTAGAATGCAACCTTGTTCAAAGGATTTAACTTATGACTATTAGATCAACCTCTGTTAAAAGGATTTTGACTATTATAATGGTTAGAAAGTAGGAGCAGTGTTAATCTGAAAAACATACAACTTACTTTGCAAATATTAGATCCAATTCCATACACAAATACTGGTTTACTAACTTTGAAAATTTTCCATCTCCATCTTTGATCTTCTTGAAACTTTTATCAAGTGATCACCACACTTCACCTTCAGCCTTTTTCCTTATACAGTCAATAAAACTTATCTTCCAGTATTTCAGTTTCACCCCAATACATCAACCTTTTTCTCTACTCTCATACATCTAATCCAATGTTTAGGTTCCCTTAATACTTTCCTCAATTAACTTAACTCATCTTTTCCCACTTAATCTCATTCATAGATCTTAGGGTTAGGTTAGATTCATTGAATCTACCCACATTTTATTCTTCCCCTTCTTTTCTAGAAACATCTCAAATCTCATAAAGATTTACAATAAAACATTTTATAGTGCATTAAATGCTTCCATACAATCAATAAATATAGTCAACATGTTTTACATAATCCAAGAATTCAAAAAATTTAATCCCCAAAAAGAATTCTCTTGAAATATAAAATTGCTGATGCTCAGTCAATATTGTGATCATCCACTCGGTCTTCATGTAGAACGCTCGGTCATTACTAAAACTATTTCCTCAGCATGCAATGTCTTCCTCGGTAATTTACTGATACTCGGTCGACATAGGATTTTTCTCAGCATCCACTAACTCGATCGACACTAACATAACTCAGCTTAAACATGATTTTATCTATTTTTGCTCGGTTAAGCCTACCAGTTTAGTCTTCAATCTCACTAAGATAAACAATACATTATCTCATCATTGTGAAACATAGTCTAGTACACTTTGTAGTATCAAGATAACTCAACCTTTCCCTAGGTGCTATTGTTACCAACCTTTCTTCACTCATTCACAACACTTCAATAGATATAGTACTTTCCTAAGTAGCAATAGCCTTACTAGTTAAGGTTTTGACATCAATGACAATACAACAATTGTTTCAATTATAGTTTCCAACAATCTCCCTCTTTGGCATTGATGGAAACACCATATGATATCACTTGAATAACACATGGATTACCAACCAATCCAAAACTTATCTTTCCATTAGAGAAATTTATAATGTCCTTAGCTTCATTCTGATTCAGTATCTGTAAATCATACTTTTGTGACCATCAGCAATAATCAGATCTCCCTCTATCCTGATCTTTCATTTTAGTTCAACTTCCTCTTACCTTTTAGTATCTTCTCCCTCAGTTTCTTCTCTGTTCTCAATATAATGTGTTATCATTATCAGTATCTTCTCCCTCTTTGACAAAAATGCCAAAGCAACAACATAACATACATCCAATAGATGTAGATAGTGTCTTTGTAGTTTAGTGTTTCTCCTTCTGTCATCTTTCTTATGACTAATTCAGTGTTTGTGCTCTTTCTTCACAACTCTAGGGAAGTCCTAAAGTGTGAAATTCTTCTGCATCAATGTGTTAGATATTCTATTGTAGCATATTTGATACAGTGCTCCTAGCTTGACTAGGTAGCCTTAGTTAGGGGAAGGATCCCTAATTTGCTTCTTAGGTACTCATGAGCTTCTTTAGGTAAAGCTTTAGTGAATATATCTACTATGTTCTTTTGTATTCACATACTCCAGTTGGACTTCTTTTTCTTATACCAATTCTCTCAAGTAGTGATATTTGATTGCTATGTGTTTGGTCTTTGTATGCATCACTGGATTCTTAGAAATATTAATAGCACTTGTGTTGTCACAGAAAATAACAATAGGTTTAGTGATTTCTTCCTTCATTCCTACCAACAATTGTTTTATCTAGACTAGATTTGAATAGTTTATTGCAGCAACGACATACTCAACCTTGGCAGTAGATTGGGAAATGCAATTTTGTTTCTTGCTTGTCCAGGAAACTAATCTCTATCCAAGAAAGAAAGCTCGACCACTTGTACTCTTCCTATCATCTACATTGTTAGAAAGTAAAGACCACCAAGATAACTGAGAGGGGGTGGTGAATCAATTATCTGATAATTAAACCATTTATCAACTTCAATAGCTTTAAACCATATAATCAATGTAACAACCAACCATAGAAAGATAATCATACACAATGACACAATAACACAAGATATGTTAACTAGGGAACCTCTTGATCAAAGAGTAAACCCCGGTGAGAATGATGCCCAAAAAATGATGCACTAATATGAAAGTTCCTTGTTAGAGGATGGACCCTGTTAGGAGTGTTGTGAAATAAATTCAATACATATGAATCCCTGTTAAAAGATTCTAACCCTATTAAGAGTTATGGAAGACAAAAGGACCCACTACCCAAACAGCTTCAAGGCAAGATCTCTAAACTCATTGTCCAATAGATCTTCAGATTATTCAAAAAAATAATATGAAATATGTTACCTCTTTCAAATTGTGCCAAAACCACACTCTTTTCTACATAAGATCACACATCAAGATCTTTGTACTTCACAAGTCTTTCTTCATCACTGAATTAGCTCTTTTCTTCACTTCATGCATACATTCACATCCCAATATCATAATTCCATATCACAACCATCACACATCCATTACAACAAGGAAAAAATTCCTTCCTTTATACCACACTCAAATAATCACAAATGAGTCGGCATGCAAATACAAAATAATAATTTCAACACGCTACACCAAAATTACATAAAATTCTTAGCTTCTAGATATTGTAACTTTCCACTCATGTGACCTCAAATTTGGTGCTATGAACCACATCTCCACCAATTAGTCTCAAACTTCCCTTTAACTACGTAGAATCAGATTCCATCCCGATTAGGAGATATCCTCCAATTACCAAAAACCGCTACTCAGGAACACTGCCAAAATACTACTTCCACCAAAATGCTTATAAATTTCATGAATAAATGAATTTATTTTTGTGCTCTCAACCATAGGCTAATAACATTCCAAAGAACATAACATTAATTTTGCATAACTCAATCTACACTATAACATGTGCGCAAAACAAAATTTTGTCTGCTTCTCTACTAATCTCCAGAATAACACTGTGTTGACATCAATGACAATCATAGTCATGAATGCAACAACCACTACTACAAAATGACTGCCAAAGCTTCAAGATTCATTCCTAACATACATTTCTTTGCCAATCAGCATCAATATAAACTTTCAATTCAAATATGTCATTCTTCTTATAATATATCCCATAGTCAACAGTTCCTTTCAAATATCTCATAATTCTCTTCATAGCCATCATGTGTGTTTCCTTAGGATTGGCAGAAAATCTTACCACAATCCCAATAGCTAATGCAATATCTGGTCTACTATGTACAACATACTACAACTTTCCAATCATGGATCTATACAAAGTTTGATTCACTTTAGTAGCATCATCATTTTTAGATAACTTTTGTCCAGTAACCATAGGAGTTCCTACTGGTCTAGCATCTTCCATCCCAAAAGTTTTCAATATTTCATTCACATACTTAGACTGTGTAATGAAAATTCCTTTCTTCATCTGATATATTTGTAAACCAACAAAGAATTTGATTTCTCCAAACATACTCATTTCAAATTCAATTTGCATTTCATTTGAAAATCTCTTACACAAATCATCTTGTCCACCAAAAATAATGTCATCAACAAAAATTTTTGTTAACAAAATACCTTTTCCTTCTTCATATTTCATATATAGATTGCTTGTGTCATTTGTCCTTGAAATCCAATCTACATTAGATAGTTATGCAACCTCTCATACCATGCTTTGGGAGCTTGTTTCAATCCATATAATGCTTTGTTTAGTTTCCATACCATGTGTCTTTTGTTTGGATCAATAAAACCTTCTAGTTGTTCTATGTAAACTTCTTCTTCCAATATACCATTTAGAAATTTAGACTTGACATCCATTTGATAAACCTTGAAATTCTTACAGGCAACATATGCAAGCAAAGTTCTTACTCCTTCTAGTCTAGCTATAGGGGAAAATGTCTCCCCATAATCTATTCCTTCTTCTTGTGTGTAGCCTTTGCATACTAGTCTAGCTTTGCTCCTAGTGATTTCACCATTTTCATTCATCTTATTTTGAAATACCCATTTTGTTCCTATAACATTCTTATTTTCAAGTCTCAGCACTAGTGTCCAAGTATCATTTTTCTCGATCTAGTCAACCTCTTCATTCATTGCTTGTATCCAATCTTCATTCTCCAATGCTTCTCTTATTGTTTTAGGTTCAAATTCACATAGTAGGCATGTTGGATCCTTGATCTTACTTGTAGTCTGAATTCCAGCATCTTTATCTCCAATTATTTGTTCAGGCTTGTGATGTCTTCTTACATATTTTGCCAAAATAGGTTCAACATTTTTCTCTTCTATTTCATCAGGTTCCCTATGAAGATTGTCAGATTCAGCTTCTGAATGCTCGACAACCTCTTCCTAATAGTCAAAAGTACCATTCTATAGCTCAACATGTTCTTGTTCTTTCTTGGCACTATTTTCCTAATGCTTAGAATTACCTGTCTGTCACTTGGCATTGCTTACCTGAGACTCGGCATCGGGTGCAAGTCTGTTACTTGACTCTTCTTCTTGTTCAATGTACACAAAAGATCTGTAATCTTCTAGTTCTCTTTTACTATTAGCTTCATTTCTTTCTGCATAATCATCAATTCTTACATTCACACTTTCCACTATTTTGTCAGTGTTAGAGTTCAAACACTTATAAGCCTTACTTTTTGTGGAATACCCTAGGAATATGCCTTCTTCACTTTTATCATCAAACTTTCCATTCCTAGTATCTTTTAGTATATAGCATTTGCTTCCAAAGATTCTACAGTATTTAACATTCAGTGCATGTCCATACCATAATTCATAAGGTGTTATATGTGTACCTTTTTTGACTTGTACTCAGTTAAGAGTGTAAATAGCAATGTTTATAGCTTCTTTCTAGTATTTCTGAGGCACATTCTTTTCAATCATCAATGTCCTTGCACAGTCCAAGATAGATATGTTTCTTCTTTCTACTATACCATTTTGTGGAGACATCTATCTTCTAATACCTCTTTCATTACAAAATAGATTAAATTCATTTGATGTAAATTCTCCACCTCGGTCAGATCTAAGACATTTCAGGTTACTACCTGTCTCCTTCTTAACTTTAGCCAAGTACCACTTAAAGAATTGAAAAGCATCAGATTTCTCTCTTAAAAACATTACATGCATCATCCTGGTATGATCATCAACAAACAAGATAAAGTATCTAGCACCATAGTAACTTTGTATACCCATAGGTCCACAAAGGTCAATATGAACTAAATCTAAAATGGTTTTAGAAGTAAAGGATTTTCTCTTGAAACTTGACTTTGTCATTTTTCGTAACTGACATTCCTTGCACATTATTTTCTCAAGTTTCTTCAATCTAGGTAGACCTATTACTTTCTTCTTCTTACTTATCTCTACCAAATTGTCAAAATTCACATGACATAGCCTCTTATGCCATAACCAAATATCATCAAGTTGTGCAATTAAACATGTTTCTTCAGATAGGTCAAGGTAGAACAAATTATCTATAGTCTTCTCTCCACTTCCAATTAGTTCACCAATGACATCAAATATTTTAGCTTTCTTGTGATGAAATTCTACTCGGTAACCAGTTTTGTTCAGTTGAGCAACACTTAACAAATTATAATTAAGACCATCAACCCAATAAGCATTTTCACAAGATATCTTATCAGTCAGTTTAATCAAACCTTTTCCTCTAATAGGACATGGTGCATCATTACCAAATGTTACACTTTTACCTCTGTAATGATATAAAGTTTCAAACTTATCCTTATCACCAGTCATGTCATGTGAACATCCACTATCAATAATCCATTTATCATTCTTGTTCACACAGGAAATCAATGCAATTTTCTCATCCTCATCAGATTCGTCTTTCATTGCAACATAGACAAATTCAATTTCAACATCATCACCATCAGTGTCAATTCCTTCTTCAACAATATAACAAGATTTCTTATTGTTTCCCTTGTCATCTTTGTTCCTTTGGTAGATTTTGTCATCTCTTCTATCTTTGAAACTTGACTTTGTCATTTTTCGTAACTGACATTCCTTGCACATTATATTCTCAAGATTCTTCAGTCTAGGTAGACCTATTAATTTCTTCTTCTTACTTATCTCTACCAAATTGTCAAAATTCACATGACACAACCTCTTATACCATAACCAAATATCATCAAGTTGTGCAATTAAACATGTTTCTTCAGATAGGTCAAGGTAGAACAAACTATCTATAGTCTTCTCTCCACTTCCAATTAGTTCACTAGTGGCATCAAATATTTTAGCTTTCTTGTGATGAAATTCTACTCAGTAACCAGTTTTGTTCAGCTGAGCAACACTTAACAAGTTATAATTAAGACCATCAACCCAATAAGCATTTTCACAAGATATCTTATCAGTTAGTTTAATCAAACCTTTTCCTCTAATAGGACATGGTTCATCATTACCAAATGTTACACTTTTACCTCTGTAATGATATAAAGTTTCAAACTTATCCTTATCACTAGTCATGTCATGTGAACATCCACTATCAATAATCCATTTATCATTCTTGTTCACATAGGAAATCAATGCAATTTTCTCATCCTCATCAGATTCATCTTTCATTGCAACATAGACAAATTCAATTTCAACATCATCACCATTAGTGTCAGTTCCTTCTTCAACAATATAATAAGATTTATTACCGTTTCCCTTGTCATCTTTGTTCCTTTGGTAGATTTTGTCATCTCTTCTATCTTTGTGTTTTCTTTTCCTTTCATCATCTTTATCCTTCATGTCAGGACATCTAGCAGCTATATGACTAACCTTATTACATGCAAAACATATGATAGGGAGTTTTCCTTTATACTTTCCTTTTCCTTTTCTTAGTCTTCTAGCCATAAGAGCTTCTAGATCTTCAAGTTCTTCATCAGCAGTGTCACTGTCACTTTCACTTTCACTTATGCATCTTTCTTTTTCCTTCTTTTTCCTTCTTTCCTTTGAAGATATTTGGATAGTGCATCCTTCTTCCTTCTATAACTCTTAACCAGGGATTCAAAGTCTCCTAAAAGGGACTAATATGTACTGAATGTATTTCATAAGGCTTCTAATAGATTCCATCCACTCACAATGAATTCTCATATTAGTACATCTTTTGTGGGTACCATCTCCACTGGGGTTTACTCTTTGATCAAGAGGTTCCCTAGTTAACATTGTTAATATGATATAGAACAATAGAGAGGGGGGGTGAATCAGTTGTTTTTAGGTCTTGATGTATAAGAAAAACTTAAAAACTTAACTTTAAATTAGATCAAGCAACCAAAACAAACTTGGTCATCACTAATTCATCAATAGAAACATATAATAATGCAGTCCACTACCTAGCTGTATCTAACTTGTAAACCATAGAAATGTTCACACCAAAACATTCACACACAAGTATGACACCAAGATTTATAGTGGAAACCCAATATGGGAAAAACCACTTTGTAACATGCTACTATTATTTTCACTCTTCTAAAGTGAGCTCAGTTAAAAGCTAGCCCTATCAATGGTTACAATGCACACTATCAAGTGTGACCTAGTTAAAGGATTTAATCACCTTGTTAAAAGTGAGCCTGGTCAAAGGACTTACATACATTCCATTAGAATGAAACCTTCTTCAAAGGATTTAACTTATGACTGTTAGATCAACCTCTATTAAAAGGATTTTGACTATTACAATGGTTAGAAAGTAGCAACAGTATTGATCTAAAAAACATACAACTTACTTTGCAAATATCAGATCCAATTTCGTACACAAATACTAGTTTACTAACTTTGAAACTTTTCCATCTCCATCTCTAATCTGCTCGAAACTTTTCTTCAAGAGATCACCACACTTCACTTTCAGCCTTTTTGCTTATACAGTCAATAAAACTTATCTTCCATTATTTCGGTTTCACCCCAATACATCAACCTTTTTCTCCACTCTCATACATCTAATTCAATGTTTAGGTTCCCTTAATACTTTCCTCAATTAGGTTAACTCATCTTTTGCCACTTAAGCTCATTGGTAGATCTTAGGTTTAGGTTAGATTCATTGAATCTACCCACATTTTATTCTTTGCCTTCTTTTCTAGAAACATCTCAAATCTCATAAAGATTTACAATAAAACATTTTACAGTGCATTAAATGCTTCCATACAATCAATAAATACAATCAACACATTTTACATAATCCAAGAATTCAAACAATGTCATCCCCAAAAAGAATTCTCTTGAAATATACAATTGCTGATGCTCGGTCAATACTGTGATCATCCACTCGGTCTTCATGTAGAATGCTCGGTTGTTACAAAAACTATTTCCTCAGCATGCACTATCTTCCTTGGAAATTTACTAATACTCGATCGATATAGGATTTTTCTCAACATCCACTAACTCGGTCAACACTAACATAACTCGGCTTAAACATGATTTTATCCATTTTTGCTTAGTTAAGCCTACCAATTTAGTCTTCAATCTCACTAAGATAAACAATACATTATCTCATCATTGTGCAACATAGTCCAGTACACTTTATAGTATCAAGATAACTCAACCTTTCCCTAGGTGCTATTGTTACCAACCTTGCTTCACTCATTCACAACACTTCAATAGATATAGTACTTTCCTAAGTAGTAACAGTCTTACCAGTTAAGGTTTTGACATCAATGACAATACAACAATTGTTTCAATTACAGTTTTCAACAAACATATCTTGTGTCATTGTGTATGTTTACCCTTCTATGGTTATTGTTTACATTGGTTATATGGTTAAAATTTGATAATGGCATTATAAGTTGTTTATATATGATAACTGATTCAACCCCCCCCACCTCCCCCCCTGCCCTCTAAGTTATCTTGGTGGGATTTACTTTCTAATAATTGGTATTAGAATAGAAGATCATTGAAAGAAAAGTTTAACAACTTAAGGAGATCTATGGTGAGTTATTTTTGGAAAGAAAGTCCTGAGTTTGATGGAGTTAACTATGACAGCTTTTACAAAAAGATGAAGACACATCTAATATGTTTAGGACTAGGATATTGGTTGATTACAAAGAATAACAAGACTATCATCGAAGAAGAAAAAATTAAAGATTGCACTAATAAGGAAAGAGATCTATTTATGTGTAACACACTTGTCAAAGAAGCACTCTTTTTAGATCTTCTAGAGATTGAATACAGTCAGGTAAAAATTCTAGGGACATCTCATAAAATTTGGTTAGCTTTACCATCTACTTTTGAAGGTAATGTGGATGATAAGAGAGTTAGATTATAGAATTGGATATGTTTATTTAAAGATGCAAGAATGATGGAAGATGAATCTTTTAGAAGTTAGACTAGTAGGATATCATAGATTGTTGCAGGTATCAAGGCTTGTGAAGGAAACAAAACTAAAGAAGAAGTCTTATGGAAGATCTTAAAGACACTGACCCCTATCTTTAAGCAAGCAGTACAAATGATTGAACAAGTTATACCTTGTATTGAAACATTTACCAAAGAAACTCTTCTTGGAAGATTAAAATAAAAAGAGATAGGCTTGAGATAATCTAGAGATTTACCTAGAATTGAAACAACATTCAGCGCACTTAGTGTTCACCCTACTTTGTCAAGAAGTACAAGTCTCAGTGGAGATTATGCCAGTAGCAATAGATCTAAGATTGAAGAATACAATAAGATTGAGGAAGGAATTTCCTTGCTTGTGAAAAGATAATCTAAAGGTAAGAAAATATTTAAATGTTGGACATGTCAATAATATGGTCATTTCGCATCTAAATGCCCTAAGAAAGTGAAGAAATATAAGAAGAACTTCAAACCTAGAAGATTTAAATAATGTTAGTATGCTAATGATGAAGAATTTGAGACTAGCATTGATAAAATCTTAAGTGAAAGTGATAATAAAAGTGATGAAATAGGATTTGTAGCAATAAAATAAGAAAACTCTTAAACTAAAGTTAGAGAAGAAAAACCTTTAGTTTCTCAAGTAGAAAATAAAAACTAATTGAATTGTAGACAATGGTTTTTCACATCATATGACTAGAGATATGAAGAAATTTATAAAGTTTAATTAATATGATGAAGAAATTGTTACAGTTGGAAAAAATGCACCTTTTTTGATAAAGAGAATATGATCTATTACTCTTGATGGAAAGACTAGCACTGATGATGTTTACTTTGTGGATGGATTGAAATATAATCTTCTAAGTGTTGCATAGTTAGTTGAAAAGGGATATCAAGTCTGGTTTATTGACAAGACTTGTGTGATCAAAGATAGGAATCGAAACATGATTAGAAATGGATAAAAAACCAGAGGTAATGTATTTCAGTTGAATCTTGCTGAGAAGACATGTTTGATCACCAAAATTGATGAGCATTGGTTATGTCACAAAATATTTCGTCACATAGATTTTGATAACATTGTGAAAGGAAGTAATACACTTGTGGTAAGAGATTTTCCTAAGATTATGAAACCTACTAACATGATATGTAAAGAATGTGTTATGGCTAAGAAGAAAATAAGTTCTTTTCCTAGTAAGAAGTTCACTATAGTACCCAAATTGGAAATTATTCATACATGTCTAAGTGGTCCCACAAGGACTAGAGGATTCTATGGTGAAAGGTATTTTATGATTTTTGTTGATGAATTTACTAGAATATTGTGGATAGCATTTCTTAAAGAAAAAGCTGAAGGATTTGACAAGTCTAGATTGATTAAGAAAAAAAATGAGAATGAATCTAGAATGAAGATTAAATGTTTAAGGTCTAATAGAGGTGGACAATTTACTTAAATGGAATTTAATACTTTTTGTGAAGTGAATGGTATTAAGAGACAATTTTCAGCCCCTAGAACACCTGAACAAGATGGTATTGTAGAGAGAAGGAACAAATCAATAATTGAGGTAGCAAGAGCTATGTTATTTGAAAATGATTTGGGGAAGACATTTTGTAGAGAAGAATTGAATAGAACAGTATATACAATGAGAAAAGTACAAATCAGAGAAGACATAGACAAGACACTTTATAAATTATGGTTTGGCCATGCACCATTAGTTAAGTATTTCATAATTTTGGAAGCAAATGTTATATTAAGATAGATGACGAGATTCGTAAGTTTGATCCTAGAAGTGATGACAGTATATTTCTTGGTTATTCATTGAAAGAATACTTGATTATGAATCAGATGAAAAAGTTCATCCTAAACGTGATCAAGAAAATGTTGAATTATTTTATGAGACTGACATTGATTTGTAGAATGAGAATTACATTGAGGAAATAAGAGAAGTACCGAGATCAGAACATAGAGTTGAAGCAAGAACTAAAACATTAACACCTAATAAGAGTCTAGTGAGGAACCATCCTATTGGTCAAATTATTGGGAGCATAGAAAAAAGAGTCATGATAAGAAATAAGGTACACGAAGAACTCTGTTTGATTTCTCAAATTGAACCTAAAACTGCTAAGGAAGCTTGTAAGGATGATAATTGGATTTGAAAATAAATGAAGGAAGAACTAGATCGGATTGAGAAGAATAAAACTTGGGAATGTTGGCATTAAGCAGAATTGCCACTAGTGACAACACTTATTTGCATTCTGAGTGCAAACCAAGCAGAACAGTGCAAACTGAGCAGAACAGTGCAAACCGAGCAGAATAGTGCAAACCGAGCAGAACAGTGCAAACCGAGCAGGACAGTGTAAACCGAGTAACATTATGTCTACCAAGTCACCAGTATTTACCGAGTTCAAAACCTACCGAGTGGTTAGTATGAACCGTGCATTCACTTCTACCGAGTGCATGATGATGCCGAGTAATGCAGTGGATGCCGAGTATCAGAAAGTCACCGAGTTAGTTTGCAGGAACCGTGTAACCATACTTGGGCCGACTTAGTGGCACTTATGTTTATTTGTCAAGCTGACTTTGTAATTGTAATTAATTGTTTAGACTTGTATATAAACAATGTTGTAAAAATGTCAAGATGTAATTATATGAGTATGTATGTGAATAAAAAGAAAAGGCAGAGATAAGCGAATTACAAAGGGCTACAACAGCATAGGGAACAGCAAAGACAAATTCATCATAGAAGGTGATCAGTACATTCAGCGAATCTCAATCAGCAATCCAGTTGCAAAGCAAGAGATCTACTATTTCATCCTAACAGGTGAATCAGTACTAAAATCCTTTAACCAGGTAGACTTAACAGTCTGTTGTAAAATCTCTTTACCGAGTGCATACTTCATTGTATGTTTGTAAATCCTTTAACAAGGTGGATCTAGCAATCCTTTTTGCTCCTAACAGGGAAGATCATCAGAAGTGATCAAATTGTAAGCCTTAACCGGCCAACTTTATTCTGCAGTACTAAAGCTTTGTGGGTTTCATCCCCACCCCAGTTTTACTTTCTTTTTGGAAGGTTTCTGGGTAACCAAATCTATGTGTCATTGTTGTGAATGCTTTTAAGTTTCATGCTTTCTATATGCTTAAAGAAAAAGTGAACTATATGTTAATACATCTGTAATTGGAAGAAAAATTCAAAGTTACTGATTCACCCCTCCCCTCTCAGTAACTCGGTTAATCCCTGAATATTTCCAACAATTGGTATCAGAGCATTGTTGGTTCTCAAGATAAAGCTTAACTAGCTTGAGCAAAGATCCAGGAAAATGGAGGTATTCAAACTGAACAAGGTGATTGAAAATGAAAAGCTAGATCTGGAAATGGCCATAGCTAAACTAAAGGAAGCAAAAGAACATCTTTCCCAATCCCTAAGAAGAAGGAAGGAACTTGCAAATTAGATGAATGATCAGAATTACATTGAAGAAAAGGTTGAAGATCTTTTTCCCTCAAATAGCTCAGATGAAGCAAACAATGCTGTCAAAGAACTCCTAGAAAAGAATGGGTTTCTGCAGGAAGAAGTGAGAAAATTAAAAAGAGAACAAGAGCTACACTCAACAAGATTTTGTGAGATCTTAGAACAAAGAAACAAGTTGAAAGATGAATTAGATGGAAGGAACAATGAAGTCCAAAATAAAACCCTTCAGCTAGAAAACCTAATTGATCAGATCTCCCATACAAATGAGGAAATTCTGAATCTAAGATCAGAAATAGAAACCACAAGAGAAGAACTAAGATTTGAAAAGGAAATCAATCTAAGATTGGTGGATGACCTAAACGCTGAAAAACAAATCAATGAAGGAATGCTGAAAAGCCAAGAAGACTTGAATTAGTTGTATGAGCGAAATCTGCATAGACAGAAAGGAAAAGTAGGACTTGGATACAAAGGAGAAGGTGAATCTTCTAAGCAAGGTACTCAAAGAAATCAAAAACCTACTTGTAATCATTGTGGTAAAATAGGACATACTTCAAATAAATGTTGGAACAATGAAAAAGTAGAATTCAATGAAAAATGCTATAGCTGCAATCAACATGGTCACAAAGCAAATGAATGCAGGGAAAAACTAAGATTCAGAGGTAATTGTCACAAGTGCAACAAACAAGGTCACAAAGCATCTGAGTGCAGATCCAAGACATTCAATCCAGCAGAACAAATTATGAAAGAAATGTTTGGATGGGACTACAACACCTAATGTAGATGTCATTATTGTGGAGAATATGGACACATTGGCATGAACTGCATAAAACATCATCTAAGGAAAAGAGATACTACCATAAGATGCTTCAAATGCACTAAACTAGGTCACATAGCCAGAAACTGCATGAATGCTAGTGAAGTTGAAGATGGAAAGAAGAATGAAGCAACTAAGGTCAGGAAACAGGTGAGACAAAAGTGGATTCCTAAATCTACCGAGAAAACCAGTCCAAGTAATGGAATGGGTGGCTCTACCGACTCAAACTAAATTTCTAAGAAAGCACTGAAACTGTATTCTCCTAGAAAAACTTCAAGCAGTTCCAGAACCAAATTAAAAGAAAGATCTAAATCAGCATACAAGATGCAGTAAGATCACAGGAAGGTTGGTACCAATCTGAACCGAACAAGGTCGGTATTAGTCTTTACCGAGCGAGGTCGGAGCAATATGAATTCTTGAGTTCATCGAGTTGCGAAGTCTTCACCGAGCAATTAATTCTTAGTGGGTGACAGTCTGTCAGAATTCATACCCTAATTTGTACTGAGCATTAATGATAGAGTTGTAAACAAAAGGCAAGAAATCGAACTCATTTCTCACCATGAATTTTTAGCACTTTGAGAGCAGAAAACTTCAAGAGCAATCCAGCGACTCAAATACCTTTTGCGAAAAGAATTTTCTATGAGCTACCATGGCATCATCCAGCACCTCAGTGAAGAAAGGATATGAAATATTAGTCCAAGGGGAATGGAGAGCACCAGATTTCAAGATTGTGCCCACAATTGCAGCAGCCCTAGACCCGAATGGAGCTCAATCTCAGATTCCTCCTAAGGTACTACTTATTAACGATATTCGCAATCATTTCAACTATGCAATTCATGAAATGGGGAACCTAGAACTAGATATTGTGCATGAAGAACTATGTGTGGATGGTATTTTGAAGCCCGAGCACAAACATCTGGAAGATAAGGGATTAGTTCACATTGCACATTTACCTCAAAAATTTTGAGAGAAATGGGTTAGATACATTCTCAGCCGTATACATGATGGCAAGATTTGGCTTGAGAAACCCATAGAGATCACCAAGAAGATGATTCATCAAATCACCGGTCTTCCCATGTTGAACAAAGAAAAAACTACCAAAACCCTAGGTTGGTCGGAACTGGAAAAGAAAACCCTAGCCGAGTGGGATGGTAGAGGCATGAAAGTTAGCAGCATTACCGATGCTGAACTAAAGTTTGGTACACACATAATTGCCCATAAAATATATAGTTCAAGTCGACAGAATAGTGTCTCCTGTGAAGCTATTGACCTAGCATACAAAGTGGTCAAGAACAACTTATCATTTGACCTTGTAGATTTATTGTTAAAACAGTTTAACAAGAACATGGAAAGCATTTAAACTTCCAAAAACAATCCATGTAAGTTTGGATCCCTACTGGTCTGTTTATTCTTCTATGTTCAAAAATTCTTCCCTTCCAAAGGAAAAGTTGTATGGAGAAAAGATGTGCCAGTCCTTTATGAGATAAATGAATACATCTCAGAAATGGGTGAAAATTTTGAAAGCATCATGGATAGTTATTTTGAGTCTTTCAAAGAGAAAATGAATGATAGATTCTGGATTCCACAGAAGTTGGTGGAGGATTACAAGGATGACATTTGTTTCATGGTAGACTGTGACAATGTATATATTCAAGCAGCTAAACTAAGGATTGTATATGTAAAACCTCTTCCTTATGAGGTAAATATTGATGAAACCAAGAATATCATTGAAGCCCTTCTTAATCAGCATGTTAATCCCAAAGCTCCATATTTTGGAACATATGATGAAGCAAAGGTGAGAATTGAATTAAGCATAAAACTTCCACAGGCAGTAAACAAAGGAAAGAAGAGAATAGCCAAAATGCAAATGCTAACCGAGGACAAAGGAGATAACAATGAAGAAGAAGAGGAAAAGGATGAGAAAACAGAGGAACCAGAACCTGCAAAGAAGAAAGGAAAGGTTTTTATCACTAAGGCACCTAAGCCTCCCACTACTGTATTTACAAGGAGAAGTGCAAGAGGTAAGGTAGATAAGGAAAACAAGGCAGACAAAGACATAGTATTCAAAAGGCCTCCTCTAAACTTTCAAGAGAGGATCAAACTTTTTAGAGACGGATCAAGATATGGAGTAAGTAACATAAAATCTTTTAAATATGAAACCAGATCAGAAACAGAACAGAAGGAAATAGAAGATGCTGTTATTAAAAAGATGGGACGGTGGAAATACTCTCCTGATGAAATAGACCCACAGGTTCCAACAGTCTTATTAAATCCAATAAAAATGAGATGGAGCAATGCAAAGAAAACTGTGATAGACATATTTGATCAAACCCTGAGACAGTTAATGCCGAGCTTGAAAAATGATGAAGTAAAGAAGGCATTAAAGGAAAATGAAAGTAAGATGACACTAAGGTTCAATACTTGTTTGATTCTGATCAACAATATTGAATCGGTTGTGAAGGCTGCAAATGCCACATGGAAGAACATATACCATCTTCACCAACCGATTATTGAAACAGTAATAATAAAAGATATTGAAGATGACAGTGATGAACAAGAAGAAGCCACTGAGGTAGATGATACTGTGAGAATAGCAGCAGAAGTCATTGCATCACTTCCTACCTCTCCAGTAAAAGTTTCTACATCTAGCCCAGAGACACCCTCAAGCATGGTTGTGACAACTTCAACTTTTGTCCAATCACCTATAGCAACAATAGAAGCAACCACCATTTCTTCTACCGAGTTGCAGTCTCCCACTTCATCAAGTTTTCCAGCAGTAAGTATTCTAGTTTTTAATTCTACAAGTGTAAATATTTTAAGTTCTCCAGTAGACAGTGTGCCAGTCTCTATAGCCAGTCCTACTATGTCTATTGTCACTACTACTAAGGAATTAAGTACAGATAAGCCTAAGGCTCTACCGAGTATAAAATTTTTGGGTAAGAATATAGTAGAGGATATAGACCTAGATGAAGAAATAGAGATTCCAACATTAGATTTTGCAAATCTATCAGCGGACCAAATGCAAAATATAGGTGAGATCCTCCAAAGGAAAGAAAAGCAAAAGAAGCTTAAAGAGGAGAGAGACAAGGAATATCAAATCATTAAGGATGCTAAAGACATTTTGTTTGATGCATTAGGTATTAAAGTAGACTCCTCTCAACATGTTTTGCTACAATTAGCTAAAGCAGTAAATAAATACAATGAGGATTCATCTGGGACAGAAAAGTTAGTTGAAAGAGCCGAGAAGAGATTCAACAATAAAGTGCTTGAGCACATTGCTCAGCACATAGCTATTAATCAAGTGGAATTGTCTTCAGATTTGTCAAATATTGAATCCACCTATTCGAATGTCACCTCTCTTTTGGCCAGACTATGCAATATTGCCGAGTTCACAAAGGATGTTAAGGATAAAATGAATAAAATGGATGAGGATATGAAGATTAGCATATAGAAGCTGCAACTTGAACCAAGTTCAAGCTCTGCTCATCACATGAAAGTCTCATACCTATCAAATATGCAGTCAGATCTACTAAAAGAAGACACAAGGATCCGGTCCACACTGCTAGACATCCAGAACATGATCCTTCCCATCATGAATACAATGTATAAGCACATTGAACATTCCAAAACATTGATTCATGATAATCAGTTCTCTATAGCAGATCACATGATTGAACTCTCTACAGAAGTCCAAATTGCAATCCATACATGCAAGATTCTGCAAGAAAATTGGGATAGAACCCTGGCACTAATCATGAAGGTACATTCTGATTTTTTATCAAATTTTGGATTCTCTCTGTAAATCACTTGTATATAAACCTTTGGTATTATCGTCAAAAAGGGGGAGATATGTATAGAAGGAGATTTGTATAGAAGAAAAAGTCAGCACATTGAAAGGGGGAGATAATGTATAAAGCCCTATGACAAGACAAAAAAATAAAAATCAATAAGTGTATATAAGTTTTGAGCAATAAGTGTTTTTGTCACTAATGCCAAAGGGGGAAATTGTTGGCATTAAGAAGAATTTCCACTAGTGACAACACTTATTTGCATTCTGAGTGCAAACTGAGAAAAATAGTGCAAACCGAGCAGAACAGTGCAAACCGAGCAGAATAGTGCAAACCGAGTAGAACAGTGCAAACCGAGCAGGACAGTGTAAACTGAGTAACATTATGTCTACCAAGTCACCAGTATTTACCGAGTTCAAAACCTACCGAGTGGTTAGTGTGTGCTATAAATGTGTCACACTTTTATGAATCATTACATGCAAGGAAACTCAAGATTGAGCCCTCACAAATCGATCCATAGCTCCCTAGGCATGGAGTGCAAGGGTTTTTAAAAATGCTCTCAGCTAGAGCTATTTAGCCTATAACCTTGCTAGTAAACCATGCAATGGGAGATTCAATGAAGACAAGGGAAAGAATGCCAATATCCTCAAGAATCAAGAATGAAAATGCAATGCAATGCTATGCTAGAAATGAAAATGCAAGCTAAGCTATGAAAAGAAATATGCAAGTGTTACAACCCAAGCTAATTAATCTATGTGAGCTAATCTAGAGCATAGAAATGAAGCTAATCTAAGAAAGCATAAATATGAAGCTAAGCTAAGAATGCAAGTGCAAGTTAATCTATTGCATAAAAGGAAATCTAAGCTAAGAATGCCATGAAAATGAAACTACTATGCAAGAAATGAAATCTAACTATGAAGCAAGAAAGCCATGATGATGCAAGAATGAAGACAAGAAGATAGAGTGTTGATGAAGATCCAAGATGAATGCCAACAATGCTCCAAATCTTCAAACCCTAGATGCAAGAATATCTCCAAAAGCTCCAAGATGACCTAGAAAACCTGTAGCATAACAATAGCATAAAAAGTTGGGGATCTAGAATGAAGAAGAGAGCTCTTCTTTTATAGGAAATGAGGAGAAATGGACCATGGAGATTAAGAGGCAAAAGATTTAATCAACGGTGGAGCTTAAAAGAGGAGCAATCCATGTGCACAAGTATCCTCCAATAGGAAAATAAGAGTTGACTTTTGTGTCCATATGAGACAAAAAGTGCTTTTTCCCTTTTTATAAAATAAGAATAATGCTTTATTTGTGCAACTTAGGATAAGAGGAAAAGTGGAGGCTTTTTATTTATTAAAAGGTGAGGAAATATTCCTTTTAAATAAATAAAGACTTAGGATAAGATGGTTAGCCCATAGAAAATAATCAAATAAATGATAGAACTAGGATTTGATCAGGAATAAGCAATTGATGATTTTAGCAAAAGGGGGTAATAGTCTAGGTGACCATTTTTAGGTGTATACAGTCAGTATGAACCATGCCTTCACTTCTACTGGGTGCATGACGATGCCGAGTAATGCAGTGGACGCCGAGTATCAGAAAGTCACCGAGTTAGTTTGCAGGAACCGTGTAACCATACTTGGGCCGACTTAGTGGTACTTATGTTTATTTGTCAAGCCGACTTTGTAATTGTAATTAATTGTTTAGACTTGTATATAAACAATGTTGTAAAAATGTCAAGATGTAATTATATGAGTATGTATGTGAATAAAAAGAAAAGGCAGAGATAAGCGAATTACAAAGGGCTATAGTAGTATAGGGAACAACAAGGACAAATTCATCACAGAAGGTGATCAGTACATTCAGCGAATCTCAATCAGCAATCCAGTTGCAAAGCAAGAGATCTACTGTTTCATCCTAACAGGTGAATCAGTACTAAAATCCTTTAACCAGGTAGACTTAACAGTCTGTTGTAAAATCTCTTTACCGAGTGCATACTTCATTGTATGTTTGTAAATCCTTTAACAAGGTGGATCTAGCAATCCTTTTTGCTCCTAACAGGGCAGATCATCAGAAGTGATCAAATTGTAAGCCTTAACTAGCCAACTTTATTCTGTAGTACTAAAGCTTTGTGGGTTTCATCCCCACCCCAGTTTTACTTTCTTTTTGGAAGGTTTCTGGGTAACCAAATCTATGTGTCATTGTTGTGAATGCTTTTAAGTTTCATGCTTTCTATATGCTTAAAGAAAAAGTGAACTATATGTTAATACATCTGTAATTGGAAGAAAAATTTGAAGTTGCTGATTCACCCCTCCCCTCTCAGTAACTCGGTTAATCCCTGAATATTTCCAACAGGGAATTGGTTCGTAGACCTAAAGATAAAAATATTATATGAACTAAATGGGTTTTCAAAAATAAGATGAATGAACAAGGTGAAGTTGTAAGGAACAAAGAAAGATTAGTATTTAAGGGATACTCACAGAAAGAAGGAATTGATTATGAAGAAAAAATTTCACGTGTTGCAAGAATTGAAGTGGTAAGATTGTTTTTGGCTTATGCAACTTATAAGAAATTCAAAGTGTATCAGATGGATGTGAAGTCAACATTTCTGAATGGAGAATCGGAAGAAGTCTACATTGAGCATATTAAAGGTTTTCCTTTAACTCAAGAAGGAGATATGGTATGTAAAATAAACAATGCTCTATATGGACTAAAGCAAGCACCTAGAACATGGTATGTAAGGTTAGATAAATATTTGATAAATTTGGGACTTATTATAAAGGCACCATAGATAGTAATTTGTATCTAAAAAAAATTGAGAATGGATTATTGATTGTAGTTATTTTTGTTGATGATATTATCTTTGGAGGAGAAGATTAAGCTAGTGATAAATTCATTGATGAAATGAAAAAAAAATTTGAAATGAGCATGATTGGTGAGATCAAATATTTTTTAGGATTAAAAATAGCACAAAATAGTGATGGTATTTTTTTTTATCTCAAACAAAATATCTAAAAGACTTGTTGCACAGATTTGAAATAGAAAATTGTAAACCTGTTGGTACACCTATGGTAACTAGCCATAAGTTATCTAGAAAAGATGAAACTCCTACAATTGAACAAAATAAATACAAATTCATGATTGGAGGTTTTTAGTATTTAAATCATTCAAGACAAGATATATCACATGTAGTTCTAATTGTTGCAAGATTTCAAGTTGATTCTAGAGAGTCAAATTATGTAGCAGCAAAAAGAATATTTAGTTATTTGAAAGGCACAATTGACTATGGGCCATGGAATGATAAATCAGATGACTTTACCCTATGTGGATATATATATGCAGATTGGGGAGGTAGTGTTGATGAAAAAAGAGCACAAGTGGTGGAGTAGTTTTTCTTGGAGGAAGATTGGTTTCTTGGCTAAGCAAGAAAGAAAATTGTATCTCACAAAGCATAGAAGAAATAAAATATGTAGCAGCAACAAATAATTATAATTAGATAATATTGATGAAATAAATGTTGAAGGATATTGGAATCAAGGTCAATGAGCATGTTATCATACACTGTGATAACACCTGTATAGTAAGTATGTCTAAGAACCCTATGTTGCATTCTAAAACAAAACCTATAGAAATCAAGTATCATGTTGTAAGAAAAAAAGTTGCACAGAAAGAAGTCAGACTTGAGTATATTAGTACAAAAGAGAATATTGTAGATATATTTACAAATCCTTTACCTAAAGATACATTTTAGCATCTGAGAGGTATGCTTGGGGTTATGCCCCAACCTACTCTTGAGTAGTGATGCATAGAGTTGCATTAGTCTAGTGGTATAAGAGCTCTATCTGTTCTGGACTGTATGTTGATACTTCCTCTATGAGTGAGTATGTGTGTTTCTGAGCTGAGTCATAAAGGACTCTTGTGAAAGAATTTTTTGAATAGTGTCTTTTGACATTCAAGCCTCTATTTTTTTGACATATTGATGTTTTCTTTTTCATTGATGTCGATGGGGCAGAAGGATACATGAAAAACATCTATTGATTAACTTGATTGAGATTTGATTGATGAAGAGGTTTTTAAAAAGTAAAGTACCAAAGTATCAAGGAGAAGGATACATCTGTTGATTGATTGATTTGATGGTTGAAGAGGAATTGAAAAGGTTATATAGAACAACAATTTTGTAGTTTGGTATTTATGAAACTTAGATGTTTTTCATCTATGTTGCCATAAATACCAATGGGGGAGATTATTAGGAATGAATGTTGAATATGTCCTATGGGGGAGTATTCAGAGTAGTTCTGTAGTAGTTTCATGTTGCATTCATTATTGTGTTTGTCATTGATGTCAACAAATTGATCTACTCAAGATTATCAGATAAGCATACAGTGTTTGTATTAGCACACGTGGAGAATTACAAATATAGATATGCGGAGTTGAGGAATTGTTTTATATTTTTCCTGAAGTTATGGTTAAGAATGCATACATAAATTTAATTATCCATGAAAGTTATGTGCAATCTAGTGGAAACTGTATTATGGCAGTGTTCCTGAGAAGTGGCTTGTGATAATTGGATTATATCTCCTAGCTGGGATAGAATCTAGACATGCAAAGTTGAACAAAGTTTGATGACATTTTAGAGGTGACTTGGATAAGATAGCATATTCAGTGGTTGTACATGTGAAAAATTATTTAGTTTGGAAGCTGATAGTTTTATGTGGTTATGAAATATTATGTAATGTGTAATAAGTTATATTTTGTATTTGGTTAAGCCTTGTTGGCCAACTCTATTGTTGATTATTTGAGTGAGGTATAAAGGAAGGATTGTTTTCCTTGATTTTAAGAAGATATTAATGAAGGATATATTATGATATGGTAAGAAGATATGTGAATTGAGTAGATCTAGTACTAAGATCTGGTGAGATAGTTGGTATGGTTTTGGCACAAAGAGAGGAGTGAAGATAAGTTTTTCATTACATAAAATAGGTTTTACAAGGTTCCTGAAACCCACAACAAATTTAAAATGTAGCAATAAAGAGTTTAGAACATAACAAAAGAAAAAAATTTGAAGAAACAGGCCACAAGCAGGCCAAGAGACCAGCTATCACATAGAAGGAGTAGTCAAAACATAGAAAAAAAGGGACAGAAATAAAAGCACCAGGGAATAGGGTCAAGAGATGTTCCTGAGCATTACTGCAACATTTATTTTGAGAAGCTCCATCTTCTCAGCTACCTCTTTAATCTTCTAAATGTCATGGGATCCATCATCGACCAAGTTTTTCTTTGATTTGGCTCTTGTTCTCTTAACCAAACCTTCATTGGGCTTCTCCTTATTATCCTCAATGGTCCTTTCCTCATCCTTTCTGTCCATGTTCTCTTCCATTTTTTTTATGAGCAGCTTGATATGCTTGTTAGAGGCTTTGACAATGTTGAATTTTTTCTCTACTGTGCCTTTAAGGGTTTCCTCTAGGCTTTTCATTTTTCCTTCCATTTGACCGATCCTAGAATCTAAGCTACACTTTTACTATGTGGCTTTGTGATCCTTTTCTACCATGCTCTGGATTTTGTCCTTGAAATTTTAGAGTTCATGGAAGAGCCATTTGAAGGACCTGAACTAGTCTAGCATGCTATTCTTAGTATTGTTTAGGAGGTTCATCTCCATTTCTCTGGCCTTGTTGTTGAGGAAGACGATGGTCAATCAAATCCTCCTCAATTCTTCCATCGATATCCTTGAGGATTTTTTGGTTCAAAGCTTCCCTAATGATCCCCATCTACACTGTGTTCATATTGAAGTTTGTCCACACTTTTTTCCCATTTCTAGAGTCTTGACTTTAATACTCCCTAGACTAGTTCTTTTCTTTAGATATCTCTTGCGTATTAGGGGAATGGGTAGAAGGATTACCCTGGTCTTCATTGGGCTCCTTAGTTTTAGGGTCCTGAGCATTATCTTTGGCTCTTGAAGGGGGAGGGGGAGATTTTTCTTCATTGATGGTGAGGTCAATAGAGAGACGACCTGAGCTTTCCCCTTTAGTATTGAATTTTTCCACTTTGGTCTGTTCAGTATTCTTAGTGGCCTCTCCTTTAGAGTTACCCTCCTCTTCATCTGTATTCATATCTTTTTCATTGTCATTATAATCCTCATCTCAAGGTATCTCATTTCTGGCCTACTTTTTGGAGGGTTTTTCTTTTTAAGCCAAGCTTGAAAGTCTCTTTCTTGAGGACCCCTATTTCAATTTTTTGATCTCTTCTTCCTCACTATCCTCAGAATGCATTCCGTTGCTGTTTCCTTCTGAGGGGATGTAATCCAACCCTGAAGCATCACTTTTTTCATTTTTCTCCATGATCTCCTTTCCTTGAATTTGGCCTTTAAAGAATTCATATATTAGTAGTAATAGGCCCTCGTGAAAAGTAGGGTTAGCTATGTTCTTCTCCCTAAAGCCATTAATATTTTCATTTATTGAGGAATAAAGGTAGAAAAGGATGGACACCTTCATTCCATGCTTGAAGTAGTTTAGTAGCACAAAGTGATAGGTCCTAATTCTATCAAACCTTGTGTCTAGAGTGACATAAGAGATTAGGGCATTAAGAAAAAACTTCCACAACATTTTCATTCCCTTGGGTTGGTCGTAGGTTTCCATCTTGACTATATCTTTCTTCTCTGCCTCTTCTCCCATGAAGTCATTGAAGGCATTGTCAAAGATTTTGCGGTCCCTGTAAATTTTTTTGCAAACTATGGGGATGCTTGTGACTTTTTAAATGACCTCCTCAGTGATAGTAAAGTTGTTTTCCTCTATCTCTACAATTCCTTTGTTCTAGCTTTTCATGAAGATGTTAGTGACTGACTTCTTGTTGCCATGAAGCCTTTCGATGAAGGTTGTAATTTCCCCTTTTTGTAGAGCATTCCAAACCTTTGTGCATCTCTTCCACTTCACATTGTCATTCTCAGGCTACCTTCTATGTCTTTCCCCAACCATCACTCTAGCTCAGATTTGGGCATTTCTTTGGTGCGGCTGAGAACTGTTGATATCAATCTTTCTAGCAACAATCATTCTTAGATTTCTTATTTTTTGCCTTTGGGATGGAATATAATTCTTGGGAATGAATACCAAAAAATTTTACAGGAGGGACAAATAGTAATTATCCTTTATATCCCTCCAGTACTTGTCATTTATGGAATGACACTTCTGAAAATCCCCATTGTTTGAGATTTTCCAGCAAGCCAGTGCTAACTGTATGTTTGTCATTGCTGAAAACATATGGTAAGTAGCATGCATGGAAGAATTATGTAGTAAGCTTTGAGTATATTTATCATGGACATGTTATCAACATGATATCATGGATGTAGAGGTTAATTGTTAGTACATAAAGTTATGTAGCAGCGTGTGTTAGTAGTGTTCTTGACAGAGTTACATGCAATGTTCTAGCTATGATTATCCATACAATTAACATGGAGCCTTGCAACCTTGGATATGTGATGGAGACATGTTAGTGATGTTCCATTCATGGATATAGAGTCTGATGTTTAGTAGAAGTGAAGTTATGCAGATGCCATTCACTAGTTACAGTTTCTTATGTTATCCAGAAGAGTCGACATCGATTATATTGGTACAGGAGTTGCACCTATCATTTTAGTATATGTGCTAGGATTAGTTATCAGAGAAGAGTTAAGAATGTTTGACTAAGAGTGCATGATGTAATTTAGCTTGAGGATAAAGTTTCAATTAATTTAGTAGAGCTGACAGTGTGTAGCATGCATCTACCCTTATTGATTTAGATAGGTCCTAGTTTGTGTTGCGTGCTTAGTAGAGCTAACTAAGATATTATTGGAGAGTGTTATTGTTTCTATATTATGATTTCAAGTTGCTTCTAACACGCTAAATTGATTATATCATTTAGAGGAAAGATATTTATAGGGAGTCATTTGTGATTGCTAAGACATGGTTCAAAGTTGAAAGAGAAGAGCAGAGCATAGAGTGTTGTTGGTTATCTTTTCTTTCTATTTACACTATGATTGACAAAATAATGTCACTGACTCTTTCACCATTCCAAAGTCTACAAGGAAAAGGGCCAATTAACAAGGATCAACAAGGATCCTCCTACACTTTGAGCCTAGATGCTCAGGCAAGTGTACCTTTGACTCACTTCTTGAAAGGAATCACTAAATATTATACAACTATACCCTTTACAAACTAGTTTTAAATATTTTATCATTTAAATGTGTGATTGATGATGATAAAATAATTCTAGAGAATGGATCAGTGCCTTAACCTAGGGCATAGAGTCACTTAATGGCATATATCAACTAAAAATCCTAACTCAAACACTCTTGAACTCAGAATAAGTGCTTTTCCTATTACCCCTCTCACTCCCAAACCTAATCATCAAATTCCTATCCAACCATCAACTCACTAAAACTACCCTAAAGACTTTAATCCCAACTTTGTTAGGAACTCAAAGATAACTCCACAATATTCTTTGTCTACCATATGCTAACTCACTTTGTGATATTAACATACATGAGCCCAAGATCAAAACAAGAAGACAAACATAAATTTGAGATTGGAATTCAAGTGTGTTCTCATTAAAATTTGTAGAATCTATACATTACCAAAACAACACAATCTAGGAAACAAACCCAAAATCTAGGTTCTCCTTGTTCAATCTTTTACAATGATTTTCAACATAACATCAACAACAACCCAAAAAGTAAAAATAGTTTCCATATATTCAACTAGTCATCTTGAAATCCCAAAAATTAGGATGCAACAAGCTACAGATGACTAAGGTGAGGTTTAGGGTTTTCACCCACCAGACCATCTAAACTCAATCAGAATTTAATGCATTGGAGGAAAACCAAGCAACCTGGTCTGATCAGATCCAAGAATGATCTCCATTTATGATAATTCTTCTGACTTATGTACTGAAGATCATGAATCTAACATGTTAGTCAATATGATCATTCACCTGCAACATGCCTCGAGCAACTGGTTACCCACTACAAACCCTCTGCAATCAATCATCAAACTTTTTGGACCACACTGCAATAGTTGGTGAAATCAAATCAACTAGATCTAGCCACCCCAACATTAAAAACCAATCCTTCTATCACTGAAAAACCCTTAAAAATTTAAATTCTTGATAGCAATGGTTAATCAGCCAAATTTAAAACATGACCATCAATTTTATTTCTTCCCGGCAGATCGGGCGATCCTCATTAATCCATATAATAGTCATAGGGCCATTTGAAAAGTCCTTTTCCACATCCTTAGTTTATCAACCAATAAGAAATGAGCACCTTAGCATTACCTGACAGCGGACCCACCCTCAGTAGCCCTTAAATCAGATGGTGGTTGCATGATCACAAAAGGGAAGAATATTCCTTGTGATCATGTGATAGCCCTAGATCCTACTACATTGTCATTCCACTTGAAAAATTTGGGTCCACCATCATGTCCTCATCACCAGTCTCTCACCACATGTCACATTCTCACTGGTCTAACAAATCCATCTGGGCACTCGACTACATCATTCTCTAGCTTGAGCAATGAAAAGTAGCCACATCAGCATGACCTTGTATTTCAAGGCCCCACCTTATAGTCGACACCCTGATTATAAGATCAAACAATCATCGCTATACCACTGGCCTTAAACATCACACATCTTACCTCAATGGTATAATGACAACCGTTCAATCAATCTAAGGTTTCCCCTTTGAAAAATCTAACCCCACTGATAACCTCCACTTCACCATCCACGTTGACCAATCAGGAAAGAGCATGTCAATGCCCACTAGTAGGGAGGTCCCACTACGACATCGGCATAAACACCTGGAAGATCAGATGGTTGTTGCATGATCTCATGGAAGAAGAATATTCCATATGATCATATGACCATCATCAATCTTGGGCAAAGCTGGCAGCCCTACAGATGTCATTAAAACTTGGCCCCACCTTGCCTTATGGTCTGATACCAAATCAACGGTCGTCGCATGATTTCATAGAAGAAGAATATTCCATTTGATAATGCACCTGCCATAGGATTGAAAGGAGACTAATATGCCTGGCCCATCATCATGTGATCTAGTGACTAAAGAGAATATAAACTACTAGCAAAGTCATTGAATGTTTTAGGTTTAACCACCAGGATCAAGAGACCATGTAACCACATAGTTGTGAAATTGCAGAAAGTGAAACATAACCGTTGGGGACTAATCATAGTCTAACTTTAACTTAACACGCACCCACCTAGAGATTACGTGACTGAAGACTTCACCAAATCTCTGAATAATTTTCTCAACTAGGGTTAAGTCCTAAGAATAAGCAAATGAGACCATTCTCGAAGTCTCAGAATACTTTTCTTAACCATGGGTTTCATTGCAAGAACAAGCGAACACAAGCCCTTGCTGAGTCATTGAAAGATTTTGACCATTATCTTTTTATTATGAGAATCGATGACCAAAGGGAAACATACTTTGACATTTCATGATTCACCAAGTCACTAAAGGTTAACATGAGACCGCTAGAAAACAAGCGAATAAGAGACAATAGAGTCACCAAATCACTGAAAGATTTAATATTTAAGGAAACACATTGTGCAATTCAGTGAGGACTCAAAAAATGACCATGTGCAGAAAGGGGACCTAAGTGACCTAAAAAAGTAACAAAGAAATAGAATCTAGCCAAGATAATTAGGGTTTATCCCTCCAATGGCTAGAAATATGAATAAAGGCCTAGGGTTTCAAGCCAGGAACATGAAAAGAAATGTAGGGACTAGAGAAGAAAATATATAGTCATGAAAATTTTCTACAAGTGCTAACAGTGGCTCTGTCTGGGGATGTATGCCTCTTGTAGGCATAACAATAATTCAGGATCTCTGGGTGAAGCAAACCACCTATTGGAAAAGGCATGAAAAATAGAGAGCATAGGACAAAACCCTACAAACTAACCAAAAGAAAACCAGATAGAAAGGAACACACTATAGAAAGGAAAGAGACTATACAAGGAACTTACAATATTTACAAAAGGGCTCTAAGCCCAAAAATTTTGATCAGCTTTTACCTCTATCAAACATGTAATTTTCATCTCCATAAAGCAGAGGAAAACTAAAGATATGTCCCTCATCTAGCCTGTCAAAAATATTGTGATCCACCTTCAGCATATCATACAAAAATTGATCACCATACTCACCATCATCCAACAAGCTAAGGCCATCAAGCTGCCATAAATATTGATCATGTTGTGACATTAAAACATCACAAGCTTCATTCACACTACCATGCTGAAAAAAAAAACACTCCAACTCGACATCATGGCTAGAAGCATCAACATTTTGATCACTAGTTTGCAATAAATAATAAACCCTTTCTATCTCCTTGCTTTGCAAACTAAGGTAGAACTTCTCAAAACAAAAACTTGACTGCATGAAGTTGGAAAAACCTTGCTGATCACAAATCACATCAGCATCTTCTAAAAAGGAACAACTATTACCAATTGATGACTCATTAGCCATTTTTATATCTAAGAAAACACATTCAGACTTACCACATTCTCCAACATCAAAATGTAAACAAAAACCATTGACATTAGGCTCTTGAAAAACTACACCCACATTAGTACACACATCATCATACTCATCAAATATGACATTATCAAATTTACTACAATGATGTGCACTATCCTCTTGCACATAAAAATTGGGAGAAAGGACATCCACAAACATTTCACACATCATGCCATCACTTGCTTATCTTCATCAAAACTTATATCTACTAGGCATGGGATCTTAGAAACAAATTTGGGAGTGTACCTCTGAAATTTAGTTTCCAAAAGTTTTAAAATTTTCTCACTACTTAGTAAACATTGAACCTTACATTCTACCTCTTTGGTCTCACTGCTAGCACTACAAATATCCTCTTCATCTGAAGTAGGGGCTAGAAACTCTTGTCTCACAATATCTTGTGCAAAGTAGTCACAGTGGGAAATATCATCAACTGTAGATTCATATTCTACTTCTTAATAATCATAACTTCCATCATCAACATCAATAAGACAAGATTCAACATCCAAAAATGAAGCCATCCATTCTTTAACATTTTCTAGTGCTTCATTTCTAAAAGAGGCAATCCAACTGACTGATTCAGGCATACCAAGCTCTAAAAATATCTCAGCATATTGGAAATCTTGAAGCTGAACACGCATAAGAAACCCATCACAAGATATAAGAAATTTCTTATAGTATGAGTGGGATGACTCTTCTCTCCTTTCCCCTATTGCACATCTTAAAATCCTTATGCAAGTCTATTGGATTTTTTGACCTCTCAAAAAGATGTCTCTATCTCTATTAACATATTTTTGGCCTGATTGGTAACTAGAAACATCATCCTGATCTCTAAAAGCTGGAAACTCCATTTTAAAATACTGACAAAACAATATAACTTGCTCTCATGACAATAGATCTATCCAAATTCATGCAACCATTGACTTCATTAAACCTCAACATATTTCTAATACTCTTTACAACAACCAAAACTTTTATCCAAAAATATGGCTTTAAACTTCAAAATTAATTTCCCTTTTTAATAGTGACTTGCTCACCTAATTAGGGATCATTTTCTCTTTATAAGATAGGATTACCTAGAGATGTTGTGAATGCTGCAAAATATTGACCTGAAGTCTCCTCCAAATCACCTTTCAATCTTTGGTAGAGTTGCCACCTCCTTGCAAAGGACAAATTTGAAACAGCTAAGAACCTTTCCCAACTTTGAACCTTCTTCAAAACCCACAATCACAACATAACCATGTAGGATAACTTCTTTTTAGGACTGCAAATATATTACACTTCATTACAAAACATTGATCAAACAGAAACTTAGAGTCACCACTCAACACTCGGTGAGAAGATTTAGCAAATGCCTTTTTTTTAATTTGAATCTATACTTACGGCCTCCCTAGCAGAGTCACCATTTTGTTGGTTGTCTTTTCTTTCTAATTACAAGTTTACACTATGATTGACAAACTTATATCACTGACTCTATCACCACTCCAAAGTCTACAAGGAAAAGGGCCAATTAACAAGGATCAACAAGGATCCTCCTACACTTTGAGCCTAGATGCTTAGGCGGGTGTACCTTTGACTCACTTCTTGAAAGGAATCACTAAATACTATACAAATATACCCTTTACAAACTAGTTTTAAAGATTTTATCATTTAAATGTGTGATTGATAATGACGAACTACTTCTAGAGAATTGATCAGTGCCTTAACCTAGGGCACAGAGTCACTCAATGACATACATCAACTAAAAATCCTAACTCAAACACTCTTGAACTTAGAAAAACTACTTTTCCTATTACCCCTCTCACTCCCAAACCTGATCATCAAATTCCTATCCAACCATCAACTCACTGAAACTACCCTAAAGACTTTAATCCCAACTTTGTTAAGAACTCAAAGATAACTCCACAATATTCTTTGTCTACCATATTGTAACTCACTTTGTGACATTAACATATATGAGCCCAAGATTAAAACAAGAAGATAAACATAAATCTGAGATTGGAATTCAAGTGTGTTCTCATTAAAATTTGTAGAATCCATACATTACGAAAACAACACAATGCTAGGAAACAAACCCAAAATCTAGGCTCTCTTTGTTCAGTCTTTTACATTGATTTTCAACATAACATCAACAACAACCCAAAAAGTAAAAATAGTTGCCATATATACCACTAGTCATCTCGGAATCCCAAAAATTAGGATGCAACAAGCTATAGATGACTAAGGTATGGGTTAGGGTTTTCACCCACCAGACCAACTAAACTCAATCATAATTTAATACATTGGAGGAAAACCAAGCAACCTAGTTTGATTAGATCCAAGAATGATCTCCATTTATGATAATTCTTCTAACTTGTGTATTGAAGATCATGAATCTACCATGTTAGTCAATCTGATCATTCACCTGCAACATGCCTCGAGCAACTAGTTACCCACTACAAACCCTCTGCAATCAATCATCAAAATTTTTGGACCACACTGCAACAGTTGGTGAAATCAAATCAATTAGATCTAGCCACCCCAGCATTAAAAACCAATCCTTCTCTCGCTAAAAACCCTTAAAAATTTAAATTCCTGATAGAAATGGTTAATCAACCAAATTTAAAACATGACCATCAATTTTATTTCTTCTTGACAGATTAGACAGTCCTCATTAATCCATATAATAGTCATAGGGCCATTTGAAAAGTCTTTTGCCACATCCTTAGTCTGTCAACAATAAGAAATGAGCACCTCAATATTACCTAATAGAAGACCCACCCTCAGTAGCCCTTAAATCAAATGGTGGTTGCACGATCACAAAAGGGAAGAATATTCCTTGTGATCATGTGATAGCCCTAGATCCTACTATACTGTCATTCCACTTGAAAAATTTGGGTCCACCATCATGTCCTCGTCACCAATCTCTCACCACATGTCACATTCTCTCTAGTCCAATGAATCCATCTGGGCACTCGACTACATCATTCTCTAGCTTGAGCAATGAAAAATAGCCACATCAGTGTGACCTGGTAGTTTAAGGCCCCACTATATAGTTGACACCTTGATTATAAGATCAAATAGTCATCACTATACCGCTAGTCTTAAACATCACACATCTTACCTCAACGGTATAATGACAACCATTTGATCAATCTGAGCTTTCCCCTTTGGAAAATCTAACCCCACTGACAACCTCCACTTTGTGTGTGTGAAAATTGTACCTGATCTGTAGACACAACACTCAGTAAAACATTAGAGGTTAGTGATAATCAAAATCGTGCAAAATTGAAAGTTAAACTAACCAAGCGATTTACTGCCTTCTAATAGGTGCGAGATTAATGTTCTCAGATTGTAATCGAGATCAGTGACCTAGATGACACCTAAATGAAGGATTTGAATGTAATTGATCTAGATATGAATTGAATGCAATTAATCTATTTTTTTGGATTTTCTATGCAATAGGAATGATAAACAAACTGATATGAAATTAATCTATATGAAAACTGATATACTATGCTAATCTAACAATGATATGAAATATGAATGCAAAAATAAGATTGATCTCACAAAGATGTCGATTCACAAGAGCTTTGATTCTCCAATTCCAATTCTCCAGCGTGATTGTGCAAAATATGAGATGAGATATGAAGAGCTGAAGCCTTTCATTTATAGAAATTCAGGGCTTTGGAGGTGCATGGATAAAACCATAAATCACTCAAATTAACTCATCTTGATTTTTGAGTTATCTGATCATAAAATATAGTTAATTTTCAAAATGATGCAAAAACAGCTTTTTAACTCAAATTAGAGTTTAGATCAGCTTTTTGAACTCCAAAAGGATGTTGAGTTCCAAAAAGTCAATAACTTGCATTGATTTTCTGATTTGGAGTTTAACTATTTCTTTTGAATATGCATAATAATTAAGAATTAAATAAATAAATAAAGTGATTTATCCTCAACTCAACTGATTTTTGAAATAAAATAATTAATTTATGGGTTAATTAACTATTTTATCAAACTTTTATTAAAAATTATATTATTAAATAATGACAACATGCTTTAATTAATTAAATAAGAATTTAATCAATTAAAGATAGGAACTTTGATTTATTGTCAAAATTAAATAATACAATTAATAATAGATATAATTAAATTTAATTAAACAATTAAGTGGCAAATATTAAATCTAATTAATTAAATATGCAAAATATTCAATTAATCAAACTTAGGATAAATGTGATTTATTGCCAAATAATTATAAAATTAAAGATAATTATGATGATTAGGAATATTACTAGGAATATTCCTCGATGCAGAATTTAAGATAATCAATTATGATTCGATGATGTTGAGATGTGCCTTAGGTTAGGACTTCTATGTTGATTTCATTCGATTTGTCGATGTAGGAGGTTAATGAACTTATAGCCCATTTTTGGGGTATTACATTTTGCCCCTCTTTGAATTACTGTGCGAAGCGCAATGGTTCAAAGAAAGTCTATGTTTGATAAAGATATGAAACTGATTCAAAAGATAAACTGATCTCAAGATAGAAACCGATTGAAAGATATTGAGATAGGAGTTGATTGAAAGATATTGAGATAGGAGGTCCTGAATGACCAGAGATAATGTTCACTGTAGCAGTGATGAACCTATGATTGCGAAAAAGTGTCAAAATGCCTGATTCTAAACCTTAGGATTGATAAGAAGTGAGTGACCCGTTCTAGACTTGATTGTCTTAGCAGAACTAGCAAGTATCACATCCGAACCCTTCAGTTGTCGAAGAACCAAGGAAAGAACACTATGATCTGATGGTTGCAAAAACTGATACAGTTTACAAGATTAGGAGAATACCAAATTGATATGGATCGATGAATCTGATATGCCCCAAGTGATGATAGATTTGCCCCGAGCGATGAGGACTTTTGATGAATCAGTAACTAGATGTGATTGTTGTCTTGATCACTGATGAAAGATATTGATAGATTTGATCGGTAGAATTTAAGATTTACAGACTTTGAATGATATGCAATACCATGCCCCCTTCGGGATTAAAATTGAAATCTGACAAGAAAAGTCAGCGTTAATAGTTTAGAAGCATGTGAATTGATTGGAAAAGTGGTTATACACATTCATGAATGCATTCTACATCGTTTAGAGGTCCTGAGGACCAAATTTGACTAGGTTTGACCATGAGTTGACCATGGTTGACCAAGTTGAAATTTTGATAGTTTGATGTTAGATAATCAGTTAAGTTGAATACTGGATTTCTGTGATGATTGAAGGTTGATTATGCAAGCAGTAGACCATCCTGGTTCTAAAAATTTTAAATCACGATTTTGACATAATAAATGATCTCAGATTTCAATTTTGATCCCGAAAATGGATTCAGAACGTCAAAATTAGCCAGGGGTGCAATTTTCATGAAAAACAAAGCACTTTTAAAAATTAGGTCAAAAGCTATATAAAGGCCGGAAGGGTCATTTTCAATTCATTTCAACCCTTTGACTTTAGAGATTCTGTGGAGCCCTCTGAGCGAGAAAAATGGTAGACCAGCGAGAACTGAAGGTACCTATGAGTTCGCACCATTTTGAGCGTAGCCGGAGACATGACAGACCTCGACAGTATGGACATCCGGTAGGTGGACCTCTGTTCCCCCCTGAAAATGCATGTTTTTGATGATTTATAGCATTTTTAATTTTTTCCATACGCGTTTTTAGTTTTTAAATTTTGCATGTGTAGAAACTCGTACAAGTCTCATCCCAGACTCATACGACATTTCATTTCAGTTTAGAATGTCATTTCGTCCACGCCCAAGTGTCGTATGATAGGGACCCTTGTGTCGTACGACATTTCATCGGGTCTCTTGAAACTCGTATGAAGCCGGGTGAAATGTCGTACGACTATGAATTGTCGTTTGGTAAGTTGTGGAATGTCGTATGACACTTCATGCCAATCTGGAATGTCATTTGAAAAACAGCGTGTGAAAAACTCATTTTTAGGTCAAAAATCAAATTTTTTTGATCTTTTTGCCTGATTTTGGATACTTTGCCCCACCTTCTGAAACTTCAAAACTGTGTATTCTGATACTCTTGGCCTGATTTTGAACTGAATTTCTGACAAAACACCCTGTTTCTTTATGATTTAGGTCACATATCCTGACGTACATGTTCGCCATTCTTATCCGGCCACCCAGAGATTGTGTGTCGCTTTGCCAGATCTGATGAGGGTTCATCTCGCTGCCTGTGGATTTGAGCACCTGATTCATTTACCCGATATTAGGGTAAATCATGGTTTATTGACTGCCCTGATTGAGAGGTTTCATTCTGAGACCCAGACTTTCCACCTTCCGACTGGGGAGATTACTGTGACCCCTGAGGATGTGTATAGGATTCTTCGCATTCCTTTTCATGCTCCTCGGTGTCCTGAGTATGTCAGTGGAGGATCAAGGGGACTACATGCGTTCAGGCGACTGTTTGGTGATGAGACTCAGCTGACTGGGTCTATATCCTGGGAGACACTTGTGCAGAGATATGGTCAGACACATCACCTAGAGTGTATCATTACGGGGATGATCGGAGAGTTGATTATGCCTGGCCGTCAGCAGAACGACTTCTTGATGGGATGGGCACCTATGGTAGCACTCTTGATGGCTACACCTACTGAGCTTGCCTGGGGTTAGTGTCTGTTGGCGCACTTGTATTCCGAGATGCACAAGGTCATGTATCAAGACTGCAAGACATTTACTTCAGGAGCGGTGGTACTATAGATATGGGCTTGGGAGCATATCCCAGTTTTGAGACCAGTTTTTCAGAGTCAGCGACAGCCATAGGAGCCGATTATATATACGTATGCTGGTTATGTTACTCAGGTTCGCATGGGTCACACTGAGTATTTCCACCGATGCTTGGATGACATGACCTTCATGATTTGGAGACCATATGTACAGATAGAGGCCTAGCCTACTGCGAGAGAGTAGTTTTCATTCATTTTTCAGAGCAGGATATTGATAGGACAGACCTCCACCGTCTTGGAGAGATTTTTGATTACCAGAGTCTGGCGTCAGTATGGGTGCATTCAGGATGTCCCGCAGGATTATACTGCTTATGCCCGCATTGTACGTGAGATAGGGCTCGGATGGGCACCAGGGCTGAGTTATACTATATGTGCTGAGGAGTATAGCCAGATTATTGGTAGGGATTGGGACTACCTTCCACAGGTGGTTGATGCAGGTGTGATAGATGCATATATGGCATGGCTTGCTGATCACCAGATTCACCGATTTTCTGATCCGACAGAGCTAATACCCTCCATGGAGGAGGCTATGGATGTTACAGGGGCTCCTATGAGAGCAGGACCGAGACCACAGGTGGTACACCCTACTCCTCTAAGATAAAGAGCTATGGCTCCTTTACAGAGAGCACTAGGGCATGGGAGGCCTCCACGTCCTTCTACATCTATAGCGGGCACATCTTCCGGCACACAAAGATGGAGTCGAGGTGAGAGTGGCACACTGGGCGGAGTAGGATCTGCAGATGATGTTCTAGGAGCTCAGCAGTTTCCAGGTGGGACCAGTGGGGATGACACATTTGATTTGGGTGCTGAGGTTAGATGCCATAAGGCACACAGGGTGAGAATTCCTTCACATGCAGATCAGCCAGCATAGCCAGCACAGGACACAGATATGCCACCAGCTGATGTAGAGCCTGCAGTTCATCTTACTTCAGCCAAGATTATTAGATGGCTTAGAGTTCAAGTCTGGGACCTGAATATAGAGCAGGCCAGATTAGAGGAGAGGCATCGAGAGGTAGATAGAAAGCATACAGAGCAGCGCACAGAGATACAGAGATTACAGACCGAGGTGATTCATCAGACTGTGCGGGCCTCATATTATGTATCTGCGTACTATGCAGTAGTCCCTGCGGCACAGAGAGTGCCTACCTATTCTCAGTATATGGCAGCATCAGAGGGAGCTAGGGCACCACGAGCGGAGCAGATACCAGATGCACCACCTCCTCCTCCAGCAGATGCAGAGGAGCATGCTGACAGTTGATTTCCCCTTCTCATCTGTTACTTTCTCACTGATACATTGTTGTGTCTGATAGCTCTACGGAGTTCATTCTTTTGTACCCTGTGTCAGTAGTGCACCCCTGACTATTTGAGATTTTTGATATATATATGAGATCCATATTTTTGGTTGTGTCATCATGTGTACTTGTCATTCTTGTTATGTATGATGATATCATGTGATGTTAATGCTATGAGTAGTGTAGAATGTATGTATGGATCAATGCAATGCAATGATTTCTTTCATATGTATGAATGTTATGCAGATGTAATGATTATGGAAATATGTATGTTTATGTAATGGATATAACATGTAATGCAATAAATGTTAATGATATGATATGTAAATGCAATGATACACATGATATGTTTTGCAGGTTGATGAAGACAAGTACTCAATCTTATGTCAAAAAGATGGTTAACCTAGGAGGATTATTGCTTGCGATTCTGTGAAGAGACCTTCGAGTTAGGTTCAGCTCTTGTTAGATTTGAAGATGTGATTGATTAATCATTTATGCATTGAAGTTTGTTTAATCATTGTGAGATCATGAAAACATGAAAAATGCAAAGAGACATGCCAAATGAAATGCAACCTAAGACCTAGGACCTAGTCACTGATCATATGTCGATTTGTTATCATCATTGAACTTTTTGGTAACCGGATAAATCAATACAATGCCCACTAGCTATGAAACCATAGACATATGAATATCGATTTGTATGTGCAAGAATCAATACAACACCCACTGGTCAACAACCATGGATATATGAATATTGATTTTGTGTTTGGAATGTCGGATTAGATATAAGCACCAAGGCACAAGCGCTAGGATGACCTGAATATCATGTCCATTTTGATATAGCAATTTGTACAAGCATCAAAACATAAACATTGTGATGACCTGAGTATGCCTTGCATTGCAAACACATCAAATAGTCAAGATATCATTCTAAATCCAGTGTGAATTACCCGTAGTGACCCTTTATCGTTCACCTCCTTAGGTAAGATCGTGTTTCACAGTAGGAGAAAGAACTCACTCAAAAGACAATAGTTAGATCAAACTTCCTTGAATTTTATAGGTATCAATGGTTGAGGTACGCATGGCCATCCAATTCGACATAGAGGCTCTTACAGTCGGACACCATTTCAATCCAAAATTTCCAAAGTTGTTAGATTTTCACATACAAGCAGAAGACAAAGAAAAGATTATGCCCCCAGCCATCACTCTCTAAATCCTATAAAGGACATCATCAAAGAGCTCAAAGGGACACAATATGCAAAAATATCAATGCGGATCAGAAAGCATAAAAGGAGATAAAAGCATGAAAAGCACAAATTGTTTTTAGTTTGAGTTTGATGTTTGATTGTTGTAGATGCAAAATCCTTTCTAGAGACGAGACAGACAGACTGACTCAACTGAAGCTTCACAGGACTCTGACTGGATAGGAAATGTTTAAGATACATTGGAGGCCATAGGATATGACATTGATTGCCCCCAAGTTTGAACATTGATAGGATACAGACGCGCAAACTGATTGGTGTACAGACTGACTTATTGAAAACTGAAAATGTTGAAACAAACCGGGAGATATGTACAAACTAAAGCAAGACTGAAAGCTGGGAAAGACCAAGATTGCACTGATAGATGGAGTGTTTTGAACAAGTGGCACCTGTTTGCCGGGTTTTCACCATCTTGGTAGAGATTCTATTTTTGCTACCGAGGTGCCTGTTTCCAGGTTTTCACCAAGGCACTTTTTCTTTTCTTCTTTTTTTCATTTTTTTGTATTTTTCATTTTTTCAATTTTTTTGTACTTTTGATATTTTTTGATATTTTTGATTTTTTTTTATTTTTTTTTATTTTTTTTGTGAATCATCAAGGTGCCTATTGCTAGGTTTTCACCAAGATGTTCATTTTTTCAGGACTTTTTCTGATTTTTAAGATTTTTTTTCAGGACATTTACCAAGCACTGAATGCCTTAGGCATAGAATTTCTTCAGATGGAGAACATTGATTGGTTCTCGGAGCTGTTCTCCTTCAGTTGTTGAGAGTTGATAGGCACCAGAGCCAAAAGTAGCAGTGATGACAAAGGGACCCAACCAGTTGGGTTTGAACTTCCCCTTGTGTTCTCGATGGGATTGATTTTTAGGATTTTCTCTCAAGACTAGATCACCAATCTGGAATTCTCTGTGTCTGACTTTCTTGTTGTAGCCTCTAGACATTCTCTTTTGATATACTCTGAGATGATAATACACTACTTGTCTACGCTCATCTAGTAGTTCCAGTTCTTGTAACCTAGACACTTTGTAGTCATCATCGGTGACAAGTCCATTCATTCTGATTCTAAGTGATGGGATTTCAACCTCAATAGGTAGTACTGCTTCAGACCCATAAACTAAAGTTAATGGTGTAGCCCCTGTAGGCATTCTAATACTAGTTCTGTGTGCCCAGAGAGCTGGATTGATCATGAGATGCTAGTCTCTTCCTATTTTATTCACTGTTCTGTGCAAGATCTTTAGGAGATTTTTGTTTGAAGCCTCAGCTTGTCCATTCCCTTGAGGATAGTAAATAGAAGACCAATGTTGAGTAATTTTGAACTTAGCACATAAGTCATCTAGGTCCTTGTTTTTGAATTGTCCCCCGTTATCTGTGATTATAGAGTGAGGGATCCCATATCTGCAAATGATGTAGTTCAGGATGAACATAGAGATCTGTTTCCCCGTTGCTTGTGTTAGAGGAACTGCTTCTACCCATTTTGTAAAATAATCTGTAGCTATGATTATATGGGTATGTCCATTAGAAGAGTGCGGATGGATAGCACCTATGAGATTAAATGCCCATTGTTGAAAAGGCCATTGTGTAGTAAAGGGAATCAAATCTCACCCTGGACCATGAATCAAGTTGCCATGTACTTGACACTGTTGACAGTTTTTAGCAAATTTAATAGCTTCTTTTTCCATTTCAGGCCAATAGTACCCAGCCCTAATAAGTTTTTGAGCTAACATTAAACCATTCGAGTGTGACCCACATATACCCTCATGGACTTCCTCTAATGCACGTTGAGACTCTTCCCGTTCTAAACATCTAAGAAATGTACCATCTAGACCTCATTTGTACAGATCATTACCAATGATGACATATCGGGATGCGGATCGGATAAGGTTTCATTTCTCAAAATGGTTAAAGGACTCAGGGATGATTTGGTCGTGGAGATAGGAGAATAGATTTTTGTAGTGAGATGAGTCATAACCTACAATAGTGCAGATCATGTGGGTTTCAGGGGAGTCATATGCAGGATAGGATAGGGCTTCCACCAGGAACTCATAGCGTAGTTCATGTTCGGGCTGCTATAAAAGAGTAGATAATGTCGCCATTGCATCAACAGCCTTATTCTCCATTCTGGGTATTTGCTCAAATGTGATAGAGATGAAGTATTTCTTTAAATCATCTACCATTCTCTTGTAAGGAATGAGCTTTTCATCTTTGGTTTGGTACACATCATTGACCTGGTGGATGACCAATTGTGAGTCTCCATGGATGTGCATCTCTGTAACTCTCCATTGTATTGCCATTTTCATACCATTGATAAGTGCCTCATATTCAACAATATTGTTTGTGCAAGGAAACTTTAATCTAAATGCTTTGGGTATCGAGTATCCTTGAGGAGTGATGAACAATATGCCTGCTGCCGATCCATTCTGTGTGTAGGAGCCATCAAAGAATAACCACCATGTTGTAGAAGAGAGATGCATGATAGAAGAATCAAGAAATTCCATTTGCATGGGTGTATCATCAAACAGTGGTGCTTTAGCTAATTGATCAGCAATGACCTATCCTTTGATAGCTTTTCTTTCAACATATTCAATGTCAAATTCACTCAAGAGCATGACCCATTTAGCTAGTCTACCTGTGAGGGCAGCCTTGCTTAGGAGATATTTCAGTGGATCAATTTTAGCTACCAAATGAGTAGTATGAGCTAACATGTAGTGTCTCAGTTTCTGCGATGCAAAGATCATAGCTAGACATGCCTTCTCTATCATCGAGTAGTTCTTCTCATAGGCCACTAAAGTTCAGCTTATATAGTAGATGGCTCTTTCTTTCTTGTTCTCATCATGCTGTGCTAGCAATGCCCCCAGTGATGTATCTGTTGTGGAGACATATAATATTAATGGCTTCCCATGAATAGGAGGCATCAATATAGGCGGATTTGATAGATACTTCTTGATATGTTTAAAGTTGTTCTCACATTCTTCATTCCATGCAAAGGTCACACCTTTATGTAATGTTTTTGTAAAAGGCTGTGAGATGTCTGCTAGCTATGATATGAATCTTCTGATAGATTGAACTCTACCTTGCAACATCCTCATTTGACTAATATTTGTGGGAGGTTGCATTACTATTATAGCCTTGACCTTAGCTGGATCAACTTCAATGCCTTTCTTGGAGATGATGTATCCTAGGAGCTTTCTAGAAGTGACTCCAAAAGCACACTTTTTAGGATTTAGTCGAAGACTAAATTTTTCCATTCTGTCGAGGATCATGCTCAAGTCTGTTAGATGGTCAGTTCTAATCATGGATTTTGCCAAGGTATCATCCACGTAATCCTCCATTGTTCTATGCATCATATCATGAAAAATAGATGTCATTGCTCGTTGATATGTAGCTCCAGCATTTTTGAGTCCGAATGGCATAACATTCCAACAGAAAGTTCCCCATGCACATGTGAAAGCTATTTTCTCTTGATCTTCTGGAGCAATTTTGATTTGGTTGTATCCAGAAAAGCCATCCATTAAGGAATACATTTCATAGCCTGCAGTCATGTCCACTATCATATCAATGTTAGGTAGTGGAAAGTCATCCTTAGGGCATGCTCTGTTCACATCTCTAAAGTTCGTGCACACTCTGATTGAACCATCTAGTTTGGAAATAGGTACAATGTTGGAAATCCACTCAGCATAGTCTATGACATGGATGAAACCAGCTTTTAGTAGTTTTGCTAGCTCTACTTTGACTAAGAGTGCAACATGAGGATGCATCTTTCTCAATTTTTGTTTGATTGGTTTTACTTCGGGAGCAATGGATAGATGGTGCATAATGAGATTGGGATCTAATCCTGGCATATCTGAATATTTCCATGCAAAGTTGATCTTTTTCTCTGATAAGAAGGTAGTGAAGTTCTGTTTCTCTTCGTCTGATAGAGATTGTGCTACATGTACCAATTGTGGTTCCTCTATTGTACCCAAATTGATGGATTGAGTTGGCTCAATCAGAATTGGAGATCTATCCTGTAAATGACTCAGAAGGACATCAAGCATCTCATCCTTAGGTGCCTCAAAGAGGTTTTCACCTTCAGATACGTCTTTTCTTTTTACTTTTGTCAGTTCTGAGACTGCCACAAAGTGGTTTTCACCCTCAAAACTCTTTTTCTTTTTCTTTTTACTCTTGTTTTTCTAACTAAGATATTTGATGTCTGACTCAGTCATGCTGACGCTCGGTTCACTGATGGAAGTACTCATAGGCTCAACTGCATTGAGGTAGCAGGCAAGGGCATAGTCATTTGGGAAGGTATACATACCATGGTTTGGGTTTGTGGAAGTTTGGTCGATAAGATCAGGGCGTTGGATAGTCAAAGTAGGAAAGGCTTGGGATATGGTGTTCACAGATGTGGATATGTCATCAGTGGTCCTAACTTGATGCTCAAGTTCAAAGGTGATATTACAGCTCAAAATGTTCAATTTGTGAATAGGCTCAACATCATCATGGGAGTCCTCTTCAACCATAGGTGGATCAGACATGTTAAGTTCATTGTTTTGCTCTAGACCTACATCAGATTGAGATACATATTGGTGAATAACATCTATATATTTCTCCATTATAAGCTCATCTTCTTCTGGAATGGCACCCCATTCATAGTCATTTGACTCAGCTTCTGATTTAGGATCTCTAGGAAATCTTAAAAAATGTGTGAAATCAGGATGAATACCCCAAGAAGGATTACCCTCAGTCTCTGACTTGAATTCATATTCATGGGAATCAATGTTAGAATAACTACCCCCTTCTTCTTGATCAATTTGATCACCTTCGAGATTGGCTAGTTCTTGTGGTGCAACCATCTCTTGCGCTACAATAGGTTCTTGTGTTTCTACTACATTAATTCTTTTGATAGGATCATCTATATCATCAAGAAGATCTTTGATCTCTTTAGGCAATTTTTCATAGGGGATAAGCTCAGAGCTATCTGAATCATCATCAGAGGGTTCTGTTTCTTCTTTCTTAAGAAGGGGTTCTCCTGGTGCAATCTATTCTATGACATGAGAACAACCACCTCTGAGATGATAGGGTTTCTTCTTAAACCCTATGCCACCAGTATCTTTTTTGTCTCTACCAATATGTGAAATGGGTGTCACAAGACCCTTTCCCCTAATTCCTAGAGGTCCTTGACCAGAATACCCCATCTTGGCTATCAATTTATTTCCTGGACCATATGAATTAGAAGGGATTGTAGGTGTTATAGATTCACTAAGTTGAACAATTTTAGATTCAGAATCCTCTTTATATAGCCATGCAAGCATAGCTTCATCTTCTTCAAATTCTTGTTTGGATACTTGCTCCGCCACAAAATTTCTTTTGTATGCTTCCATAGGTTCTTTAGGTTCTAATTTAGATTGCTTCAAAGATTGTCCATATGACTTGGGTGAGATAGGGAGAGATGTCAGAGACAAGACTAGCTCTATAGTGTATTCTCCCATCCCATTTTCTTTGATATTGATCTCTTTAGCAATCTCATCCATCTTAGATGTGGAAGCAACATTTAGCTGCTTGATGGAAGCTTCTCTATTATTGGGAACAAGCTTATCAGCACTTTCCTTCAATGTATTGCAAGTTGTACTCAGATCTGCTGGGATAGTAACCTCCACTCCTTCATAGGGAAATTTCAAGCATTGATGGTACGTAGAAGGAATAGCTTGCATTTCATGTATCCAGGGTCTCCCTAGAAGGATATTGTAAGCCAATGGTAGATCAAGCACCTGACATGTGGTATCTTTGATGACCGGACCCACTTGGATGGGTAAGACAATAGTGCCTTTAGAAGCTCTTTCTTGTTCATCATAGGCTTTTATGGTGATCTTCTTTCAAGGATCAATAGCCATCTCTGAGAATCCCAACTGTGTGATTAAGTTGTAAGAACAAATGTTGAGGCTTGCGCCCCCATCTATCAACACACGTTTGACTCGACGGTTCTGGATCAAGACTTCTATGTGCAAGGGTTGATTATGTGGGTGACTTAGGGAGTTGTCATCCTCTTCTGAAAAGGAGATATATTGCGGAGATGTTAGATGAGCAACCATAGTCTGGAACCTGTCTAGATCTAGATCATCAGGAACATTAGAGCCGAGCAAAGCCTTGTCTAGGATATCTCTGTGAGCTAGAGATATTTGAAGTAACTCAAACATGGAGATTTTGGCATTGGTATGCTGGAGTTGTTGGAAGATGCTATAAGATGTAGGTCTTCTATCCTTTGGATTGGAAGATTTTGAGGCAACCTTCTATCTAGAAGCAGATGTGAGATTGAAAGGTATCTTAGGGACATTAGATGAACTTGGTGTTTGTCCTTTCAAATGAGTCTGAGCTTGTGATCTGGTAACCACATTAGCTGAGGAATGATTTCTATCCCTTTGTACAATTGTGATGACATTGGAGCTCTCAGAGATACATGGTTCAACCATATTGATGACAGCATCATTTCCAGGGTAGGCATAGTTGACTTTTGCCCCCATGTTAGGCTAGGAAGTGGAAACTCCTTTGCCATATTGTGGAAACGGTTCTATAAATGCTGTGTGATCATTATTACTAGTAGGATTATCGATCGTGATGTCCCCTTGAACTATCAAGTCTTGAATGGTATGCTTCAAGTGGAAGCATCCATTAGTTCTGTGGCCTTTAGTCCGATGGAAAGCACAGTATTCATTATCTTTCCACCAATATGGTTTTGGATCCGGATCAGGTTTTTGGATTGGTGGTAAAGAGATCATGTTATCAGCTATCAGGGTTCTGAGGGCAGATTCCAAAGATTCTCCCAGGGGAGTAAACTTCCATTTATTATCCCATCGTTTGAATGGCTTCTTTGGAGATGGTTCAGTAGATTTTTTCTCTGAAGCTTCAATGGCTTTGGTGGCAAGGGTGAGATTGTAGGCCGGTGCCTTTGATGGGGCGCAGATAGTGTCAACAACACCATTAGAGATGATACCTTTGTTTCTATTCCAGCTCTTGTTTTTATCTTTTGAGCTAGATCCAGATTCAGACTTGTCCTTTTGAAGTATGATTTCTCCTTTCTTGACAAGTACTTTCTCAATCTTGATTGCATTATCCACCATTTTATCAAAAGATACATGATCTTGCATTTGTAATGGATAGTTGAGCTCTGGAACAAGGTTATTGATAAAGATTTCAAGTTTCTCCATTTTAGGAATTGGTCTAGCATATAGAGAAAACTTCTTTCACCACCTCTTGAGAAAAGTTAGGAATGATTCCCTTGGATATTGCTTGAGGTTACAGATATCGATCATGGTAATTGGATGTTGAATATTGTAGGAATATTGTTGATAAAACAATTTAATCAATTCCTCAAAAGTTTTGATCGTAGAAGATAATCTTGAAAACCACTGAATGGAGGCTCCTCCCAAGGATCTAGGAAAAAGACGCATTAGATAAGTCGGTTCATGCATGAATTCCATGGATTGCGTACAGAACTCTCTGACATGATCTTGACAATCAGAGTGTCCATCATATTTGTCATACTTTGGTATCTCCACTCTTTTTGGGAATGGAGGCATATACAAGTCTTTGTCAAAAGGGAAAGGACAAAGGGCCTCCATGGAGAATTCCTTGGGTTCCTTCTCTTTCTCAATTTTATTCATTTTGACCTGCATAGCGTGCAGCTAGTTCATTATGGCCATCATCGGAGTTTCTTCCTCATGCGTGATGATATCTTCGACATTGAAGTGAGGAGGAAGTTTAGCTCCTTCCTGGGCTAATTGCAAAAAGTATGCCTCTCTATCCATTTTCAAGAAATGCCTCATCATTCTTTTGAATTCATCGTCATTCTGACACCGATGGATTTCAGAGGGTGTAGGGTCTTGGTCGGCATTATGTTGAGAATGGTATCCTTGGGATCCTCCTAGAGAACCGTGGTTTGTCCCTGCTTGAGACATGGTAGGAGTTTTTGGGCTCCCTGGAATAGATTGAGGAGGAGTTTGTTGATTACCTCTGTGAGTTGATAGAGGAGGTATGTAACCAGTTTTCAATCGAAAGTTACCGAGACCGTCATCTTCGTAGATACCTGACTTGATGATTTGTTCAAGAGTTGGACCTGGGGTATTGGTCAAAAGTATGTTCTGAGATGTTTCTTCTGATTTCTTATGTGAAGAAGCTCTAGTCTCCACCATTAACTTTGAATGAAACAGAAGAAAAGGACGAAGACAACTGAAGAACAATTTGATTCAAGAAAATCGGATGACGCAACCTTGTCAAGATTGTGATAGTTTTGAAGATCTGATGGGATGTGGGTGAAGGAAACTATGCCCTGGATGTATGGGATAGATCGCCCAAAAGATAGCGGACACGAGTTCTCAACACTTAGTCTATTTTTGAAGATTGATTGAAGATTGATAGTTATGACAAGGTTTTGACACGAGATAAAAAGGACTCAAATTGATCAAACAGAAGACTAGATCAGATTCAAAAGATCAAACTTGGAAAATGGTAGAATGCTCAATAGCTACTGCTCTGTTCCTGACACAATGATATTTTTGACAGATTCTGGAACTAGGCTGGAAACATTGGATATCTTGCAATTTGACAATTTTTGACAACTCTCTCAAATTTTTCCAAACGACACTCTGCAGACTCGTACGACACTGGGTAGTCTATGAAACGATAGTTGCTAAACTTGTATGACAGTTGGGTAGCAATGAAATGACAGTTGACAAAACTCGTACGATAGTTGCTAATAATTTTTTTTTGGCTTTTGAATTTTGTTGGTTTGAAAACTCATACGACACTGGGTTCTCAATCATACGACATATGGGCGATACTGAAATGACATTTGACAAAAGTCGTATGACTTTTGACTTCTTGAAATGACTTTTGACTCCAGAAAGAATTTTACGTCAATTTTTGCAAAATTTTAAGGTTTTCAGTTCTGGATTGTTTGCAAATTGTGTTGTCTAGATTTTGAAGGTTATACCAGATTTGATCATTTTTAAAAGCCAAGTAGATAAACAAGCACGCAGAATAGCAAGCAAGTGATTCCAAGCACGTCTGAAAACAATGAACAAGGGAAAAAGCAACCTTGCGCATGAACAATCAAGTGACCAAATTGTGCTAATCCTTGAGAGTACTAATTGTGTATGTTCTGAAAAGTTTTGTAATAACACACATATACCTGAAAGTGAAAAATTGGCCTCTCTAAGGTTTTTAGTAATGGTTTGACTCTGCAACTTTTATGATTCAAAGGGGTGAACTCCAATCCCGGTGCACCAGGGTTTTGACACAGTCTGAGAACTTAATCTTCAAGAGTTGCTAGGGAGATCTGACAACCCAACAATGAACCATACCCGTGGAGATTTCTTCCACAAGGACATTTATATAGCGGCTGTCACTACCACGGTGAAAATGGCTATGACCGCTTGAGGTTCCGTCAATGCAGTTTGCCCTGTGAAGGGATTGTCCGCTATGGTTAACCCTCTCTAAAGATGACTCACAGATTTATACCACAAGGGGACTTGGCTCCAGATTCAAGGTTTTGACACCTCTTCACTTTTAACCCAAACAAAGCAAGCAGATTAATCTGACACGCTAAGACAAAGTTTTGTTCCACCAAGGTCTATGCTATCAACTCCACATGATCTATCAACCTCTCCAGGGAGAGAATGTATCAATCAATAAGAGAAGATACACTAACCAATTTTGATTCACCAAAGCTCATGATATCAACCCCACATGATCTATCAACCTCTTCGGAGAGAGAATGTGTCGATCAATAAGAGAAGACGCACTAACCAAGTTGAATGTGAAACACACTAAGTATCCTCCCTACCTACAAGGATTCTGTCATCAAGAAAGATTTCTCTAGGAATCCAATCTCTCAAGAATCACGAATAGTGTTCATAGGGCCTAATTACTATGTGAGCACAGATATATTCCTGAAAGTAAATCTACCAAAAGCATCCAAAAAGTAGAAAGAGGAACACTTAACGCTTAAAGTAAATATGAGATGAGTCCACAAGGTGGAACACTTAACACCTCACACAAGCTAAAAATGAGTCCACAACTTAGAAAACAAGTGAGTTCCTAAAAGCACAAAAGGGTTGCCAAGTGGAACATTTAATGCTTCTGTCTTGTTGACCCCTCCCCTTTATGGCGCTGAGATTGCAACCACGGGGCGAAAATGAGGGGCCGGTGGATTAGCGAGTCCAATAACCCAAGATAGAAATCAAGATCAATCAAAAGTATTCTAAGACTACTTAATGAATCCTTAAGGGATCACAACCTAGTATCAATTATGCAAGTGTGTAAAATAAAAGCATGAAAAGAAGCACACAAGCTAGACACATGAGAGATTTATTTTAAGCCCAAACCAAAATGTTATTAGATGAAGGAGAATACCTGGTGATCCTCACAACGCGCTTAGTAGATTTTACCTAATTTTTAGCAATTCTTGTGCTTTTCCCAATCAAAACTAGCAGAGAGCAATCAAAAACAGAGAATTTCAATTGTCAAAATTAGCAGTCAGCCGAAATATAAAATCAAATCTGATACTCTACTGTGAAAAAAATGAAACGACAGTCAAAAACTGGTATGGAAACTCGTACGACAGTGGATATGCTCTTAGACGATAGTCCAGAAACTTGTACGACAGATGTACAGACAAAAATTAAAAATCACAATTTTGCACAGATCCCGAGGAGAAAAAGATAGAAATTGATAGAATTGAATTGGAAACCCATTTCAGGGCCCCACGGTGGGCGCCAGAAATGTGTGTGTGAAAATTGTACCTGATCTGTAGACACAACACTCAGTAAAACATTAGAGGTTAGTGATAATCAAAATCATGCAAAATTGAAAGTTAAACTAACCAAGCGATTTACTGCCTTCTAATAGGTGCGAGATTAATGTTCTCAGATTGTAATCGAGATCAGTGACCTGGACGACACCTAAATGAAGGATTTGAACGTAATTCATCTAGATATGAATTGAATGTAATTAATCTATTTTTTTGGATTTTCTATGCAATAGGAATGATAAAAAAACTGATATGAAATTAATCTATATGAAAACTGATATACTATGCTAATCTAACAATGATATGAAATATGAATGCAAAAATAAGATTGATCTCACAAAGATGTCGATTCACAAGAGCTTTGATTCTACAATTCCAATTCTCCAGCATGATTGTGCAAAATATGAGATGAGATATGAAGAGCTGAAGCCTTTCATTTATAGAAATCCAAGGCTTTGGAGGTGCATGGATAAAACCATAAATCACTCAAATTAACTCATCTTGATTTTTGAGTTATCTGATCATAAAAGATAGTTAATTCTCAAAATCATGCAAAAATAGCTTTTTAACTCAAATTAGAGTTTAGATCAGCTTTTTGAACTCCAAAAGGATGTTGAGTTCCAAAAAGTCAATAACTTGCATTGATTTTCTGATTTGGAGTTTAACTATTTCTTTTGAATATGCATAATAATTAAGAATTAAATAAATAAATAAAGTGATTTATCCTCAACTCAACTGATTTTTGAAATAAAATAATTAATTTATGGGTTAATTAACTATTTTATCAAACTTTTATTAAAAATTATATTATTAAATAATGACAACATGCTTTAATTAATTAAATAAGAATTTAATCAATTAAAGATAGGAACTTTGATTTCTTGTCAAAATTAAATAATACAATTAATAATAGATATAATTAAATTTAATTAAACAATTAAGTGGCAAATATTAAATCTAATTAATTAAATATGCAAAATATTCAATTAATCAAACTTAGGATAAATGTGATTTATTGCCAAATAATTATAAAATTAAAGATAATTATGATGATTAGGAATATTACTAGGAATATTCCCCGATGCAGAATTTAAGATAATCAATTATGATTCGATGATGTTTAGATGTGCCTTAGGTTAGGACTTCTATGTCGATTTCATTCGATTTGTCGATGTAGGAAGTTAATGAACTTATAGCCCATTTTTGGGGTATTACACACTTCACCATCCATGTCGACTAATCAAGAAAGAGCATGTCATTGCCCACTAGCAGGGAGGTCCCACAATGATGTTAGCATAAACACCTAGAAGATCGGATGGCCATCGCATGATCTCATGGAAGAAGAATATTCCATGCAATTATATGACAACCGTCAATCTTGGGCAAAGCTGACATCCCTGCAGATGTCATTAGAACTTGGCCCCACCTTGCCTTATGGTCTGATACCAAATCGACAGCTATCGCATGATCTCATAGAAGAAGAATATTCCATGCAATCATGCACCCACCATAGGATTGAAAGGAGACTAAGATGCTTGGCCTGGCATTATGCAATCTAGCGACTGAAGAGAATATAAACCGCTAGCAGAGTCGCTAAATGTTTTGGGATTAACCACTAGGATCAAGAGACCACACGACCACACAATCACAAAATTGCGGAAGTGAAACATAACTATCGGGGACTAACCATATTCTGACTTGAACTTAGCCCGCACCCACTTGGAGATTACGTGACCAAAGACTTTGCCAAATCTCTGAATCATTTTCTCAACTGGGGTTAAGTCCTGAGAATAAGTGACTGAGACCATTCTCAAAGTTGCAAAATTATTTTCTTAACCATGGGTTTCATTGCGAGAACAAGTGAACACAAGCCCTCATTGAGTCGCTGAAATATTTTAACCATTATATTTTTATTATGAGAATCAATGACCAAAGGGAAACATACTTTGACATTTCTTCATTCACCAAGTCATTGAAAATTAACATGAAACTACCAGGAAACAAGAAATAAGAGACAACAGAGTCACTGAATCACTGAAAGATTTAAGATTTAAGGAAACACATTGCACAATTCAGTGAAGATTAGGAAAATGACCACGTGCAAAAAGGGGACCTAAGTGACCCAAAAAAGTAACAAAGAAATAGAATCAGGCCAAGATAATTAGGGTTTATCCCTCCAATGGCTAGAAATATGAATAAAGACCTAGGGTTTCAAGTGAGGAACATGGAAAGAAATGCAGGGACTAGAGAAGAAAATATATAGCCATGAAAATTTTCTATAGGTGCTAACAAGTGCAAAGTGTTGAGCCATCAATAGAAGGTCTATGTGACCCAGTAAAGAGAATATGATATTCATTGGAGCTAATCAAGACAATAGGTATACCTCATAGCTCACCAAGATCTAGATATAGTGTGTATATGTTATCTAGAAGGTTTCAACCTTCACCCCTTTGAGAAGTGAGCTCTTGGATAGTGCATCCTCACCCCTAACAAGGTCAATCATAAAAGACTCCTAAAAGGGCCTAACCTTTAACCAGGTCAATATACTTATTGCATTGTAAAGATCAAATCCTAATAGGGTTGTAATATCTTCTAACAAGGATCATTATACTCTAGTGTAGTTTATTAGTGGGTATCAATTCCCACCAAGGTTTTTACCTATTTGAATTTCTCCATAACCAAAATATTGGTGTTTTGTTCAAGTTTTCTTTCATTGTGTTTATGCTTAATATTTAAGTATACTTAATTAGGTTGATAAGATGGTATTCTTTAGAAAAGATAGTCCTAAGTTTGATGGAGAGAACTATCCCAATTAGAAGAACAAAATGCTGACTCATTTGCAGTGCATTTCTTTTGAAGTGGCTATCAAAGATATTAAGATCCCCTCTCTAGAAGATCTTGCAAATGATGATGCTAATAGCAAGAAAAAGGATATGCTCCATCAAAATGTAATAGCCAAAGAAGCACTTATCAGTGCCTTATCTGATAGTGATTTTTCAAAGTTAAAGAAAGTAGACACAACCTACAAGATATGGAAGCACCTAGAAGACATGTTTGAAGGAGATACACAAGAAAAGAATGCACACAAAAAGACATGGAAGAAAAGATACAATGCATTAGAGATGCTACCTAAAGAAAACATTAGAGCTTACAACCAAAGGACTAATGAAAGAGTTGTTGAAATCAGGAACAATTGTGGAGAGATCTTGGAGGAAGACATTATGGATAAGTTGATGACTACTCTTACATCAGAGTATGAAAACAAGATCAACATCCTTGATGAGACCATGCAGCTTATAACAAATTTCAAGAGAGAGACCTTGATCAACAAAATTTTAGCTTTTGAGATTTCAATATTAAAGATAGAGCCTAAAAGTGAGACAACCTTCAAAGAATCAGTCCATGGTAAGAAATCTTCAAACACTTTTGGTAATTTTGATGATAAAGATGAAGACAAAGAGATAGATGATATTATATCTATGATTTCTAAGAAAGAAAGAAAAGGAAAAGGAAAGTATGAAGGTCAGTTACCTTTCAAATGTTTCTCATGTAATAAGATTGGTCATTTTGCATCCACGTGTCCTACAAGAGTGAAGAAATTCAAAACCAACTACAAGCCTACGTATACAAAAGAATGTTACTATGTTGGTGATTGAGTTTCTAATGATGATCTAGTTGAAGATGAAATTGGATTCATTACTATTATGGATCATGAAGATAAGAAAAAGGAACAAGAGCTAGCACTGATTTCATAAGCAGACATAAGGATAGATTGGATTATAGATAGCGGTTGTTCACATCACATGACAAGTGATAAAAATAGATTTGTTCATTTGGAAAAATACAATGGTGATATGGTTGGATTTGGAGACAACACTCCTAAACCTATCATTGGTAAAGAAGCTATTACATTGGATGGAAAGAACACCACTGATGAGGTTCTTTATGTAGATGGTTTGTAGCATAACCTTCTTAGTGTTGGACAGTTTCTTGAAAAAGGTTATAGATTGGAGTTCAAAGACAACAAATTCATCATTAACAACAAGGATGGTGTAATTATTGCATCAGGATCAAAAACTAAAGGTAATATTTTTTAGCTTAACTTAGAAGCAAGTTGTTTTGTTGCTAAAGTAGATGATAGTTGGCTATAGCATAAAAGACTATGTCATATCTATTTTGATAACATAGTAAAGATAAACAATGTAAAGGCAATAAGAGATCTACCTAGCATAGAAAAGCCAGTTGATACTATTTGTAGGGAATGTGTGATAGGAAAGCATGTGAGGAATTCCTTCAGGAGCAAGCATAATTTTGCAGAAAATAAGGTGGATTTGATTCATACAGACCTATGTGGACCAACTCAAACAAAATCATACTATGGTGAAAGGTATTTCATTTTGTTTGATCATGATTATTCTAGAATGATGTGGGTTGCATTCTTGAAAGATAAGTTAGAAGCATTTGAGAAGTTCAAAATATTGAAAACTAAGGCTAAAAATGAATTTGGACTAAAGATAAAGTGTCTAAGATTAGATAGAGGAGGAGAATTCACCTCTAATAGATTTTATGAGTACTACAAAGAACATGGCATAGAGAGACAATTGAGTACACCTAGAACCCCTCAGTAGAATGGGATTCTAGAGAGAAGGAATAGTATCATCCTTGATATAGCATGCACCATCATGATTAAAGGAAATGTTGCACACACCTATTAGAGAGATGTGGTCAATACAATAGTCTATACCATCAATAGAATATAATTGAGGCCTGGTGTAGACAAGACACCTTATGAGATATGGTTTGGTAATATTCCCACTATGAAATACTTCATGATCTTTGGAAGCAAGTGCTACATCAAGAGGGATGAAGCAATAGGCAAGTTTGATGCAAGAAGTGATGAAGGTATTTTTCTTGGTTACTCTACTAAAAGAAAATCTTATAGATGTTTTAACTTGAGATTGAAGAAGATCATTGAAAGTGCTCATGTTAAGATTGATGAAAATTTTATGGTTCAAGAAAGATATCATGATTATGCACCTATGATTGAAGAAGAACTCATTCCTTCCACTAGTGAAGACAGTTGTTGAAGAGATGTTTGACAGTATTAATGTAATGTTCAATGACCCTGAAATAGGTGAAGAAGAAACTCACAATGAAGATGAGTTAGTATCACCTAAAGTTCCAAAGTTTACATCCAAATATCACTTTAAGGATGACATCATTGGAGATCAGAGAAGAAAAGTCACAACAAGATCAAAGAAAAGAGTTTAGCAAGAAATGAAGTGGTATGTTTACTATCTCAGATAGAACCCTTAAGTGTTGAAGATGTATGTAATGATTCAAATTGGCATGATGGTATGAAAGAAGAACTAGATCAAATTATCAAGAATGATACTTTGGAACTGGTCCCAAGACCTAGTGATAAGAATGTGATTGGAACAAAGTGGGTATTCAAAAACAAGATGAATGAAGATGGTATAGTAGTAAGAAATAAAGCAAGGTTAGTATGTAAAGGATATGTGCAAAGAGAAGGTATTGATTATTCAGACACATTTGCACCTATGAGAAGATTAGAAGCTATTAAGTTGTTTCTAGCTTATGCAACATTCAAAAAATTCAAAGTTTATCAGATGGATGTTAAGTCAGCATTCTTGAATGGAGAGTTAAAGGAAGAAGTATACATTGAACAACCAGAAGGATTCACCTTATTAGACAAACTTGATATGGTATGAAGATTGAAGAAATCCCTCTATGGACCTAAGCAAGCCCCTAGAACTTGGTATGAGAGACTTGATGGATATCTAACAAAAATTGCATTCAAGAAAGGAGTAGCATATTGTAATATGTTTATCAGAGAGACATCTTAAGGTTTACTACTTGTAGCTATATTTTTTGATGACACTATCTTTGGAGGTAATGAAAAACTTAGTGCATAATTTTCTAAGGAGATGCAGAGTGAGTTTGAGATGAGCATGATTGGACCTATCAAATATTTTTTGGGATTAAATGTGCAAAAAATAGAGAAAGGTATTTTCAATAATCAATCCAAGTATTTGAAAAAAATAATAAATAAATTCAAGATGGATTATTGAAAACTATTGGGTACACCTATGGTAATAGGATAAAAGCTTACAAAAGTAGATGATTCTCCAACAGTAGATATAATATTGTACAAGTCTATGATTGGTAAATTCATATATCTTACTCAAACTAGACCTGATGTTTTCAATGCAGTTGGCATAGTTGGAAGATTTACAATAGAGCCTAAACAAAGTCACCTCATGGAAATAAAGAGAATATTCAGATATCTACAGAGTACTATAGATTATGGTCTATGGTATCCTAATTTAGAGAATGTTGAGCTTCATGTATATATAGATGCAAATTGGGCAGGGTGCATTGATGGTAGAAAGAGTACATCAAGAGGAGCAATATTTCTTGGTGTTAGACTTATCAGTTGGACAAGAAAGAAGCATAATTATATTTCTCAGTCAATAGAAGAAGCAGAGTATGTTGCACTAGCTTTGAATTTTTCTACAATTGTTTGGATCAAATAGATGATAAAGGATTTTTGAATTCAAATTAATTATCCTATTTTTATTCATTATGATAATACTAGCACTATCAACATGTCAAAGAATCCTGTGATGCATTGAAAGACAAAGCACATAGATATTAAGTATCACTTCCTAAGAGAGAAAGTGGCAGAGAAAGAAGTCAAATTGGATTATGTGAGTACAAAGGAATAGCTAGCAGACATATTCACAAAGTCCTTACGAAAGGAGACTTTTGAGTATCTGAGGGAGAAGCTGGGAGTAATTCCCTTCCTTGATTCTGCTTAGAGAAAGTGGAAAGAGCATCAGTCCTTAGTGACTGATGGATGGTTGACTAATCTACTTCAGGAGTAGTACCAAAGCTTAACAGTTTGGAACTCTTTTCCATTGATGTCAAAGGGGGAGTAGTATATAGTCATGAAAAATAGCATTAAAGGGGGAGTACATATAAAATTAAGGAGTAATACATTGTAGCAAGAGGGTGTAGTATTCAGTCATGGAAGAAGTTTAGTTGAGGAAATAGAGAATATTAAAGAATATTCCAACAGATGGAGGATTCATCCTTGGGGGGAGTTTTGATGAGGAAATGGAGAATGCTATAAAATAATTGGTCAGATGGATTGGTGGTGTTTTTGATTCCATATGTTGCCATTAATACCAAAGGGGGAGATTGTTGGACATTTTTCAGCAATCCAGTGTTGACTATATGTTTCTCATTGATGACAACATATGGTAAGTAGCATGTCTGGAAGACTTATGTAGTAAGATTTGAGTATATTTAGCATGGACATGTTATCGGCATGATATCATGGACACAAAGGTTAATTGTTATTACAAATTGTTATGTAGGCAGCTTATGTCAGTAGTGTTCCTGACAGAGTTATAGGTAATGTTCTAGCTGTGATTATCCATATAGTTATCATGGAGCCTTGCACCCTTGGATAAATAATGGAGACATTTTAGTGATGTTCCATTCATGAATCCAAAGTTTGATGTTTAGTATAAGTGAAGTTATGCAGATGCCATTCACCAGTTATAGTTTCCTGTGTTATCCAGAAGAGCGGATGAAGATTATATTGGTATAGGAGTTGCACCTATCATTTCAGTATGTGCACTTGAATTAGTGATTAGAGAAGAGTTAAGAATGTTTTAATAAGAGTGCATGATGTAATTCAGCTTGAGGAGAAAGTTTTAGTTCATTTGGTAGAGCCAACAGTGTGTAGCGTGTGTCTACCCTTATTGATTTAGACAGGTCCTAGTTTGTGTTGCATGCTTAGTAGAGCCAACTAAGATTGTTAAAAATGATAAAGAACAAATAGGAAATTGTTTAATCCAAGAGCAAGGAGTTAGGAAACAATACCATGAATTTGCACAATAACTAGGAGCATACACCAACAAGGTAAAGAGGAGACAAGAATTTGAAAGGGGAAAGCTAAGAAAACCCCTTGTGAATTATGAATGAGGCATGAAAAGCCTAAAGAGAGAGAGAGAATATGAGCACTTAGCTCAATACAATATGATAGAACTATGAAAGAGAGAAATTGAGAGAGTTGTGAGAAAAAGTGATGTGAGTGTGTGAAGAAATATCTCTATAAGTAGAGATAAGTGAAGGAGTTCAAAGTGTAACTCCCATGTGCATGTAAGCCACATCCATAAGAGTGTGTGAGCCAAGTGTGATGTTCCTCATAAGGAGGAAAAGAACTAAATTACAAAATTACAATAAATATTTGTCCTCACATATTCCACTAGAGGACGAAATAGGATGTAGTGGAAAGAAGACAAAAAAGAAGTATATTAGGATATCTTGGCTTATATCCTAATATATTTCAATAATAGACTAACCTTGGTTTATAAATACACCAAGGAAAGATTACAACTTCTAACACCCCCCTTTAATCTTTACTTGGGGAAATGAGTTTGATGGGTATGAGACCCAAATTATTACAGTAATCTGCAACATGTTCATGGTTGTGAGGAACTTTCTTTGGTAAAACTGATCTTCTTATGTAGCATGGTGAGTGAGAAAAATATGAATACTTCAAAGATGTGGATTCACATTGCTATTGGTCCAAGTTGTCAAAAGGAGTGTCTTCATAATCTGCATCATTATAACCTGAATCTAGAAAACAAGCACTTCTAGTGGATTGCCCACCTAGATTTGAATTAGTAAATGTATAATCTGGATAATAACTTTCAGAATTTAATAGAAATTTTGCATCATTATCAGAATCAGAATCAAAGGTATTATAACCAAAATTTGAGTCAAAGGTATCAAAACTAGAATTTGAATCAAAGGAATGAAAATGAGAATTTGAATGATAAGTAGCATTTGAATTATAACCAAAATTTGAATGATAACCAGAATTTGAATTAAAAGTGGAATTAGAATCTTCTTTCATAGTAGGATCATCATAATTCATGTTAGGATCAAAAACATAACTTGAATCATCATCAAAAGGGTCATTTGAATCATCAGAATTATAAGCAGCATTTGCAACATCAAAAACATAATTTGAAACCATAGAATCAGCTTTCATAATATTATCAACATTTTTCTTAGAATCAAAAGCAGAATTTAAATCTTCAAAATCAAAATAATAGAAATCATTATCAAAAGCATGTATGTCAGTTCTAGCATCATCTTTAGGATTAGAATTAAAACTACTATGAATATCATCATTAGTTTCATCAAAATTTTCAAAAAGATTAGGATGAATATTTTCTGCACAAACAGTAGGATTAGGAAAAGGAATAATGGATAGGTCATGAGAAGCAGTTTGATGCAAGGAAGGTAAGGTCAAATCTAGGAAAGTGGATATAATGTCATTTTCTTGATCAAGTATTTCATCAAAGGATACATAGGGAGCATTATGTAATTTACCATTTGGAACAGACACATCTCCAAAACCTTCAACTTTGTAACTATCATTATTAGCCAACTGAATTGGAATGTTGGATGTATCAGGTTCAATAAAATCAAAGAAAAAATTATTAGAAGTAACATGTTGAGATGCATTACGCTCAATAATCCATTTAGGTGCTCTAAAACAGGCAGTAAAAGCAGAACGAGATTGATTTCCATTAGAGTAATTTTGAGAATTTGATTGATCTTCTTTCTATTTCTTAAAACAATTATGAATTAAATGACCATTTTTACCACAATAAGTGCAATAAAGCCTATTTGAAGGGTTATTATTATTGTTGTTATTATTATTATTATTAGTATTATGATTATAATAATTATTATTATTAGGTCTTTGATGATTTTGATTGTTTGATCTCTGTGTATTTTGATTGTTATTTGAATTATTACTAACTCTATTATTATGAAATTGAGAAACATAAGCATGTTCATGAGATTTCAATATACCAAATTGAATTAGTTTAGCCTCCTCTTGACGCAACATAGTTTGAAAAATAGTATAAGTTAACTGAGTTGCTAAGGAAGGAATAGCTAACTGAGAATAGATATTAGTGATAAATTGCTGAAACTGCCTAGGTAAACATTTATGAATTATAATATGAATGATTCTTAAATCAGATAATTGTACTTGTAATCCATCTAATAAAACTCTAATGGAATCAAATTTAAGTAAAAAGTCATCAACAGAATTAAAATTTGTATACCTGAGGTCTTCAAGCTGGTCTTGAAGCTGTATTTTACGGGTCTCATCTGCACTGTCATAGGTATTTTTTAGGATGTCCCAAGCCTGATGGGCTTCTGTACAAGAGGAAATAAGGACATACAGTTTGGGACTTAATGATATGCCAATTAAACCAAGGCCTTCATCATTCTTAGCTTGCCAAGCATCTTGGTCAGCTTGAGAGGCAATGGTGGTGGGTTTAGTGCTGGCATTAGTGGCAATGTCTAAAAGATGGCGGAATCTGAATATAAAGGTCATGTGGGTTTTCCAGGCATGATAGTTGGTACTGGTTAATTTGATTTCAGGCATTAGGGTAGACATGTTGGATGCAAGAAGAAAGTAAAAAAAAGATAGGGAAGCTGGGAGGGAAAAAAACTTGAACAGAATAGAAAGCTAGAAGAGCAAAATAAATCTTAGTTAATCTATTATGGTTTAACAAATAACAAGGAAACCTGCAAAACAAATGTTAGGATACTTGATATGAAATGAAGGTGAAATTTGAAATAAGCTCTTATGAAGGAACGTGAATTAGATTCAACAATGGTTAACAAGTAATGTTATTTTAAAATACTTATTGAAAAAAATTGGAATAATAGAAACTAAGAGAATAAATGAAACAAAATAGAAACCTTTTGGAATAGGAACCTTTTGGAATTGTAATTTAGTATCTAAAAAAAAACTACGCACAGAATAGCATATGATCTAAGGCAGCGGCAAAAGATTAAGCAAAATAGAAGGACTATAATATGAAGATTTTGTGAAACTTTCAAGCTAATAAAATCACAGGTGTAAAGCCAGATTTTGGTGCCTTTGCCAACGATGATAGCCGTATGAAGAGAGAGAGATTAAGTAAAACAATTTAGTAAAAATAAACCATGCCTTGTTAAAATTCAAAAAAACTCTGAGATTTATCTTGCAGCTATCAAAGGAAAGATTATTGCACACAGAGTACACGATCTCAAAGAATAAAAGTAGATTGCATGCAAAGAATAATAGTAGTACACGTTATGCAAAGAATAATAGTAGATTTCATGCGGTTTAACAGGATTTCTGCAACTATATAATGAATGAAAATCCAAAGTATAAATGATATATTCAATTAAAAATGGAAATGGGATCCAATGCTATTAAAATTTTACTTAAAGAATTTGAGAAACTCTATCTATTACTGTAAATAGATTGATCAAGTGCTAAATAAAAAGTGAAGGAATCAAGATTACAGGAACAAAAGAGGTGTAGAGCAAGAGCCAAACAAGAAACACACACAGTCAAAATATATTCGTTGAGGCTCGACTTTAAGGAATGACTTCTCATGAAAACTTTTCCTGAAATGAAGAATGAAGAATAACAATGCAAAGAAAGATACTAATATGAAATATCAGATTACGATAATGATAATACAATACAAAGAAATATCTAGAATATGATACTTCTTTATGAATAAACAAATAACAAAAAAGCAATCTATGGAATAACGCTACCAAAGATCCTGTGAATCAAAAGAATTTGATAACAAGCAAAAATAGTTATATAATGAATAACATGAAATAACATAATATATACCACCGATTGGAAAACAGTGTTTTGAGCATATACACACTTCACACTGCAGATACTGAGTAAACAAGGTTTTAAAGGTTTAAAAACTATATTCAAATAATAGTGTTTTTCTTGGCGGATACACCAGCGCATGCAAAGATAAGAAACATGCAAAGAAAGGAAGTGAGAGACAGAGAGTAGGCACCTGAAACTTGCAACCAAGTGTTAGAAAAGGCAAAAAAAAATACTAATTTTATAATTATTGCTGAAGAATAATGAAGGAAATTTACAAAAGGAAATATTGAGAAAAAAATGGTAATGTTAAGTATGAAACTTAACAGGAAATATAAGAAAACAACCGAATGCAAACAAAACTAGAAAAAGAAGAGGGAACAGATTGAAGGGTCGCATGTCTTCTATGTGCACTGAGAAAAAATGTGCAAATGAAAAAGAGGATAAAAAACTAAGTCTCTGGCACTGGTGTGATGAATAGAGAGCTTGAGAAGGCGGGCATAACCATTGCGCAAGACACTTGCATGCAAGGTGGAGAGAGTGCTGAGAAGGGAGCGAAGGTCACATGCAAATAACATGGAAGCTAGAGAAAACAACGTCACTGAAGAAATGCGGGAGGAAGAAGGTAGAAAGATATTAGGAATAGATGCAATACGGTTGAAGAAACGTAGGTGGAAGAAGGTAGAGAGATACAAGAGCTGCAAAACTAGATAACATAGCCTAAAAGGTAGTTTATTAGATCTCGACAAAGAGAAAGACCATGCACATGGAAGCACCAATCCACTACTATGAAGAAAACAAAGGAAAGAAAAAAAGAAGGTATCCACAAAAAACATAAAAAAATTAGAGATTTCCCATCAGACCACAGTATACACAATTTGATTTGATGGTGAGAACCGCTTGACCTACACGAATCAGGTCAAAAAAGACTTACACACCAAAACAATGAAAAGAGATGAAAGAAGACTAAGATTCAAGCAAGTTAGCAAATACAAACAAACAGATAGCAGATAACTATACACCAGCATAAACAGATATATAAGAAAAGAAAAAAAACTAAACTTCCATAGAGCCAAATAAATTAATACCCAGGCGCATGCATACAAGGAAAGACAACGCTCCTCTAAAAAATGAGAATGCTATGATCTATATTAGTTTATTGCAATGATTAGAATCATTCAAAATACTGCTATAACCGAAAGGAAGAGGAAACGAAATGAAACCTAAATCCTAATGCATGCATTTGAAGAATCTTTGAGAGCAAAAAACAACAACTTGCTAAAAAAAGGATAAAAGAAAATTAGAAACAATGATTACTAATTTAAATTATACGGCATGTAGCTGAAGAAAGATTTGAAAAAAACTTTGATTGTCGTTAATAGAATAATATGAAGTTAGGATAAATCAACCAAGAACTGATATGAAACAAAGGAATAAACTTTTTTAATACTATAAAACTTTTAATATTATAATATTAACTTTATTTTTTATTTTTAAATTATAAATACTATTAAGATTTTGATAAATTTAAATTGAAAAAAAAATTGTATCGAAACCTGCACAAGTTAGAACAACCAAGAGACCAAAATTTAAATGGGTTTTGGCAGTAAACCAGCCAAAACCAAAAAAAATATTTTTTTTACTTAATAGATTAGACAAAAAAATATTAGTAAAATCTCTCTCAAGAGTCTCCAAATTGGAGTGCTCCAAAATATGATACCTCCTTCACCTGTACACTCAAAATGAGATTAAACCAACCTGCTCTGATACCATGTTAAAAATGATAAAGAACAAATAAGAAATTGTTTAATCCAAGAGCAAGGAGTTAGGAAACAATACCATGAATTTGCACAATAACTAGGAGCATACACCAACAAGGTAAAGAGGAGACAAGAATTTGAAAGGGGAAAGCTAAGAAAACCCCTTGTGAATTATGAATGAGGCATGAAAAGCCTAAAGAGAGAGAGAGAATATGAGCACTTAGCTCAATACAATATGATAGAACTATGAAAGAGAGAAATTGAGAGAGTTGTGAGAAAAAGTGATGTGAGTGTGTGAAGAAATATCTCTATAAGTAGAGATAAGTGAAGGAGTTCAAAGTGTAACTCCCATGTGCATGTAAGCCACATCCATAAGAGTGTGTGAGCCAAGTGTGATGTTCCTCATAAGGAGGAAAAGAACTAAATTACAAAATTACAATAAATATTTTTCCTCACATATTCCACTAGAGGACGAAATAGGATGTAGTGGAAAGAAGACAAAAAAGAAGTATATTAGGATATCTTGGCTTATATCCTAATATATTTCAATAATAGACTAACCTTGGTTTATAAATACACCAAGGAAAGATTACAACTTCTAACAAAGATATTATTGGAGAGTATTATTCTTTCTCTCTTATGATTTAAAGATGGTTCTAATAGGCCAACTTGATTATATCATTTAGAGGAAATATATTTATAGCCATTCATTTGTGATTTCTACGACATGGTTCAGAGTTGAAAGAGAAGAGAAGAGCAGAGAGTGCAGAGTGTTGAGCCATCAATAGAAGGTCTATGTGACCAAGTAAAGAGTATATGCTATTCATTGGAACTAATCAAGATTTCAGGTCTACCTCATAGTTCACTAAGATCTAGATATAGTGTGTATCTATTATCTAGAAGGTTGCAACCTTCACCCGTTTGAGAAGTGAGCTCTCAGACAGTGCATCGTCACCTCTAATAGGGTCAATCATAAAAGACTCCTAATAGGGTCTCACCTTTAACTAGGTCACTATACTTATTACATTGTAAATATTAAATCCTAACAAGGTTTTAAGATCTTCTAACAAGGATTATTATACTCTAGTGCAGTTTATTAGTGGGTGTCAATTCCCACCGGGGTTTTTACCTATTTGGGTTTCCCTGTAACCAAAATATTAGTGCTATGTTGAAGTGTTCTTTCATTGTGTTTATGATTAATATTTAAGTATACTTAATTGGATAAATAATTGAAACTTGGAACTATTCCTAACACCCATTACTTTTCATTATTATTTTTAATGATTCCCTCTATTCCTTAGAGTCTATCCCTATCAAGTAAATCCTTCACTTCATGAGGGAAATCTTTGTCATGATACCACCTCGTCATAGCTTCCTTTTTAACTGCTAGGCTGGAAAACTAGTCAGCAGCACTCTTGACTTCCATGTACACATGAGAAATGTGAACCACTTCAAAAGAGTTAAGGATAGCACGTATTTATTAGATCATGTTGGATATATACCAGGATGGGGTGTGGTTAAGATTTAAGCATTTGATTATATTCATGGAGTCACCTTAAAGATAGATCTTTTTGACCCTAATGTGATGGACTAGTTTGGTGACTTGGAGGGTCACACTCGCTTCAAAAAAGTGGTTAGTTTGTGGACCGAGAGGTGAGATGACAGCCGCTAAGCCAAAAGAAAAGAAGTTCCTAATAATTCCTCCACTTCTTTCCTAGCCAAGGTTCCCTTTAGTAGCTCTGTCAAAGTTGTCTTTAGACCATCCTGCCAAGGGGCAACTCTAGGTGCAATTATGTCTTTTCTCCAAAGCCACGTCCCAGACCTTTCCTGCAAAATGATTAGAGCCACCATAGTAATAAAAGTTTTACTTTACAACAAAGTGAATCTTTCCAAAGATTATTTTAGGAGAGGAGAAATCATGGAAAATTTAGTTGTTGCATTCTTTCCAAACTCAAGAAGAAGTGAGGAAGGATCCAAGAGAAAAATAAGTAGAAATTTGAATTAAAATGGTGAAAGCCCATTGAGAAAAGAGATCTTGGAAAGATAGGGGAAAATACTAGGATAAGTCCAAGGAAGAGAGGAGGAGATTCTAGATGTTACTTACAAAAGAGCAGTGAATAAATAGGTGATCCACTGATTCCACTTGGCATCTGTAGAGCACGCACTTGTTGGGGATTTGGAAGCCTCTCTTGATGAGATTATCAATTGTGAGGATGCAATTCTAAAGTAGGAACCAAAAGAAAACATTGATTTTGTGATTAAGGCTAGAGATCCAGGCTTTAGCCCAAATTGGTTTATCTTCTTGAGTTTTAGGTAGCTGAGAGGAATAGGTAGAGGCCACTATGAAGTTACCATTTGGAGAACCTTCCCAAATGAGCTCTTCCTGAGTAGAGGAGAGATAGACCACATTGAGGGCTATCATTAGGGGAATTAGGTCTTGAGAAACCTAGGAGAGATCCACCCATTTTTCATCCAATCTATAGTTTCTAGCTTGGGAGCTATAGGTGTGGGTGCATACTTCCCTCTAGGTATTAGGAGGCTCACAATCTCTCAGGTGATCCATCTAAAGCCAGTTTTCTTTCCATAATTTTATAGACTGGCCATTCCCTATCTTCCATTTTGCCTTGGATTTAGCCAAATCCTTAGCATTGAGAAGACCATTCCTTATTACAGATCCTTTTGATGAGTTTGTCTCTTCAAAGAAGAGCTTTATTGAGGTATTTTTCTTCAATAGTGTTAGGCCACTCCCCTTTGATGTTAAATATTCTCCATATCTATTTATCTTGAAGAGCTTTATTGAACTGTCTTATTCTCCTTATTCCAAGGCCTCCAACTTTCTTTGGGTGAAAAACTTTGTCCCAGACAATAAGAGGGAGTCGCTTATGGTCTTCGGTGCTAGACCAAATGAATCTTGTCTAAATACTTTCCATGGCCTCCACAACTTTTGCAAGAATTAAAAAGAGGCTTAGAGCGTAGGATGGGAGGTTTTGCAGAGTGAATTTGACTAATTGAATAGTTCCTTCCTGGCTGAGGGAGACCCCGTTCCAACTTGCAAGCTTCCTATTGAATCTATCTATAAGTTTATTCAAGAAGGCTTCTGGAGGTTTAATGCCTAAGGGTAGGCCCAGATCATAAGATGAAAAAGAATTGATACCATAACCCAAAATGTTAGCAATTTTCCTCTATCTCCCCTCAGGGGTGTTGATGAAGAAGATGAAGCTTTTATTCCAATTAATGGATTGACTGGTCACTCTAGTGTAAGAGTTGAGAAGTTCCTTCACCACTTTGGCTTCTCCCACCAAGGCCTCTCCTCCAAGAATGGTGTCATCCACAAACTACTAGTGAGAGAAGACATTTTTCCTAGAGGAAGGATTAATGCCTTTCAGAGCCCCCTCCCTCCTAGAAGCAAAGATGAGTCTTCCAAGGCATTCTACTAGGATGATAAAAAGAATTAGGGATAGGGGATCCCCTTGCCTCAGGCCCCTAGTGGGTTTGAAAAAAGGAAATAGGGAACCATTGATCAAGATCACCAGAGAGGGAGTTGATATTATTTGCTAGAGGATCTTGTAGGTTTGAGAGTTAAAGAGAAAGGCTTCAAGAACTCTGAGAAGTAACTGCCAGTCGACTCAGTCGTAAGCCTTGGAGAGGTCAAGCTTAAGTAGAAAGCCTTCCCTATTGCCTCCTTCTAAGGAGCAGATCATTTTGTGCACCAGCATTATAGAATCCAAGATCTATCTGCCAGGCATAAAGCCATGTTGTTGTTGTGAGATTAAGGAGGGGAAGACTTTAAGAATCCTTGAGGTGATTACCTTGGAGATGATCTTGAGGAAATATTTGTAGAGGCTGATGGGTCTAAAAATCTCCATTGAATTTTCTCCAGAGGACTTTGGGATAAGCACCTAGAAAGTGGTATTGAGCTCTTTGAGGAGATTTTTTGAGCCAAAGAATTCTTGCACCACTTTGACCACATCTTCTTTCACCACAGCCCACAAAAGATGAAAAAAGAATATAGGGAAGCCATCAGGACTAGGAGCTTTATCTCTAGGGAGAGAGTCCAAGGATCTCTTGACCTCAGTCATATCCAAGACTGAGTAGAAGGATTTATTTTGGCCTTTAGTTATAATTTTTGGGATTTTGTTGAGGATTTTTTCCTGATCCTACTTGGATAAGTCTTGGTCTTTAGAAAGGAGAGATGAAAAGTAAGAAATAGCTTCCTCCATGATGTCCTTTTCCTCCTGCAAGACTTGGTCTCCCTTCTTACTTTTTCTTATCCTCTTAGCCACTTTGTGTCTCATAGTGGAGAGATGGAAGAAATGAGTGTTTTGGTCTCCTTCCCTTAGCTAGATGGACCTCGATCTCTACTTCCAGAATATTTCCTTCTTCCCTATGATATTATGGTATTCTATTAGGATTGATTTATCCTTACTCAATATTATCTCATTGTATCCCTCTTTTTGGATTTCTTATTGAATGAGGTTTAGGTCAATGAGCATCTTATCTTTAGTAGTAAAGATATGGCCAAATTATTCCTTGTTCCATTGTTTGACATTGATTTTGATATTCCTTAGCATTTTTTCCACCCTAAACATTGTAGTACCCTGAGCATCAATATTCCACCATTCTTTAATTTTTTTGTGCAGATTTGGGTGAGAGACCCACATATTTTCAAATATGAAGGGGAACTTCCTTTTCTTGACTATCTAGTTGAGGGAAAGGGAGATGCGAGAGTGATTAGAGTCAGCTCTGACCAAGATAGAGAGATTAAGAGAATAGTGATTTATCTAGTTTGACGTGATCAAGGCATGATCCAACCAGACTTGGATGCAACCCCTTCCTAATCTCCTATTGGAATAGGTGAAATCAGATCCTTAGAGATCCATATCAAGGAGATCCTGGTCATTGATGAAATCCATTAAGTCTTTCCTACTTTCTAGGTCTAGGGATATCCCACCCTATTTTTCCCCTTCTTTGAGGGGAGTGTTGAAGTCCCCCATGATGATACCTTTTGTCAGGTTTGAGGAAGCCAGAGTAGATTTGACCTTCTCCCAGTAGGACCTTCTACCTTTTTTGGAGTTAGGTGCATAAATATTCAAGATGAACCAGCTATTTTTATCTTTCATATTAGTAAATTGCAAGAGTAGAAGGTTACCTTCTTTGTAGATGACTTCTTCTTTGAGATGAAAAGAGTTATGCATAGTCATAAGGCCTCTAGAGGCTCCATCAGAACTGGTAGCTTTGTTTTCCATGACTGTGCTAAATATGATACACTCTAACTTGTCCTTCTGCATCTTGGTTTCCTAGATTAAGAAAATGATAGGTCTATGGTCCCTTATCATATTTCTAATTACGTCCTACTTGTGTGAGATGTTTAGCCCACATATGTTTTAAGATATGACTTTCATTTCTTATTGGAGGTATAGACTGCCTGGATGGGTTTTTGAGTCCCATCTGCTCTATTCTTGCTGGATTCTTCTTGCCTGATCTATCTCTCTTTCTCCCTAAAGTTTTTGGTTTGACCCTGACATCTACTTTATTTCTACTCCTAGTTGTTGTAGGGGATACTGGAGATGGGTCTTTGCTAATAGATTTCTTCTTCTTCTAGACCGTGGACCAACTCTCCTTTTCTTCTTTGTATTTCACGAAGAGCTCTTCCATTTTAGTGAACTTCCTTGGGGAGGTAGAAACCTTTAGTTCTTCCATTTGTAGAACCTTCCTTGAGGATTTCTTATCAGGACAAGGATGGGAATATTGAGAGTGGGTGCCTTTATACTTATTCTATTTCGGGCTGGAAAAGCATTCTTCCAGAGGGGATTGAAGGGAGTCCAGGAAAATGGGTATGAAGGTCATTCTAGGGCATGAGTTGCCTACTTAAGCTAGACTGTATTCCTTGGTCTCTTTTGAGATTTCTTGCTAGATGTTGACTTCCAAACTTATGCCATCCAAGGGGGGACTCCCCTCTAATTTCTAAGTTTTCTTTCTATTGTCTAGACAACTCCCCTTCTTCTATTATTTCCTTTTTCTCCCTAGTTTCTTAGGTTTCAGGATTGACCTCAGCTTGTTCCTTTTTCTTCCACACTCTATGGGTGTTGGCCTTAGTGCCCTCCTCAGGTTTAGTGTTCTCCCTTGTTGGGTCTGCCTGTTCCCAACTTATATTTTTTCCAAAGTTTTTCTTTCTTTGGGTGATTATAGCTTTCCTTTCTTTCTCTAGGATTTGGAACATAGGACATGATTTTGCAATGTGTCCTTCTTTCTTACAATGGAAATAGGTAAAGGGGACACTTTCATAGTCTATTTTTTGCACACGTCTTCCTAGTTTGGATTGAAACTCTACGGTTTCCAACATATCTTGGCCTTTTTCCACCAATATGCAGATCCTAGCATAGGTAAGATGTCACCTTGTAACTGTCACTGGGTCTATTAAAAGAAGGCTACCAAAGGATTTGGAAATCCCATCAAATACATCTTCGTACTAGAACTCCAAGGGTAGTTCTAGTAGTCTAATCCATGGTGGGGCTTAGACAAAGAAAGAATCATTGAGGTCAAGCTTTGGTGTCCATTTTTTCAATGCCAGAGTGGCCTTTCCTATGGCCCAGGTACCAGTGGAAAGGATTTTATCAAGGTCCTCTTTGCATGAGAACTCAAATGACATAAAGCCCTTTGCCATGGCTATGATTTGGACTTGGCCCTTTAAGTCCCATTTCTTTTTAGAAAAGATCCTAACTATGTCAATATTATGTCTTGAACCAACAAATTTGCCAACTAGAGTATGATCCATGGCTGCTATATGTTGTGTTCAACCAGCTCGTCATGAATCTCAATGGCATATTTGCCTTTTTCCTTGTCTAATAAATCCTTAATAGAAGGGAAAGAAGACTTTCATGTGGGTTTAACCCCAAAGAGAGTTGACCACTGATGGTTGAGGGATTTTCCATCCTAGTCATGTGCTTGGGTCTTTGTGGCTATGGGTGATCTTGGAGGAATGCTTAGATTATCTTGCCCCACCTGTTCACCCTTTCCAGGGTCTTTCTATTTTTCATGTGGGACCCCATTATTTTCTCTAGATCTATAGAGTCCTATTCTGCAAGGGATCCATCAAAGAAGGCATCGCCTGAGGATCCCATAGCCTATGGGCCTAGATTTCTACACATCTTTGAATTCAAAAAACCTCTTTCTCCCACTCCTGTCGCTCCTACTCTTGCCATCTAGGAGTGAAGATAAGTGGTTATCAATAAATTTTGGTATTATTCTACTTGGATTGTACAAAGTTCAGTGGGATAATGAGTTCAGTGATCTTTCCCTTGAATTTGTTGGGACAGTGGGTCCTTCAGCCTTCCATAACTCTTAACTGAGTTAGAATCTTTTAACAGGGATTCAAAGTATCTTAACAGGGACTAATTTGTACTGAATGTATTTCATAAGGCTCCTAATAGAGTCCATCTTCTCCTAAGGATTTTTCATATTAGTACATCTTTTGTGGGTACCATCCCTACTAAGGTTTACTCTCTAATCAAGAGGTTCCCTAGTTAACATATCTTGTGTCATTGTGTATGTTTACCCTTCTATGATTAATATTTACATTGGTTATATGGTTAAAATATGATAATGGTATTATAAGTTGTTTATATCTAATAATTGATTCACCCTCCCCCCCCCTCTCAGTTTTGTTGGTGGGCTTTATTGTATAAAATTTTTTTGTTCCCATTGGGTTTTCCCTATTTCTTATTTCCTCTTTCCTTTCCTCTTTACTGTCTCCTTAGTTAGACTTAATTGGGGTTGTTAGCCCATGCCTTTTAGTCTATTCTCTAATTTATGGAAAAAATTTGATTCCATACATCCTCCATGCACTATATATTAAGCTAACTAAAGTAAACATGTATCTAGCATCCAAATGCTAGTTTATCATTGTAAGTCTCAGTTATGTGGTTTTACTTCCTTAAAACTTCTAACATTTACATCATGATTTATGCTCTTATGTGAGTTAATTCAATTTTTATTTTTAAAAGCTCTGTGTTTCTTCTGTATTTTTCTACAACTTTTGTTTTATCCTTGTAGCTAGATCTAATTCATTTTCTAGCATTAGCTACAAAATTCTAGACCTTCCACCCACTATGTATTAAGGAACTATAAATGAGATCAATCACCCACATTGTTTTCTACCATAAAGTGTTATAGAAATAAGGCATCAACAATATGAATAAGATAAGACATGTATAAGCATACAAAAAGGAATCCGTGAATCTAGTACCAAACTAGAAAAATGAAAAAGAGAGAGAGAGAGGGTGATGCAGGAGCATCTTGGGTGTAAGAGCAGTCTTACATCACCCAAAAATATTTCTATTTTTATATTCAATAAGGGCTATTTTAGTGCAGAGCTGCTATTTATGGAAAGTTACTATTTTTGGTAATTTTTGCATGTGCTCAGAATGATTTGATTTCTTTCTTGGAGGTTCATTTTGGTCATGTAAGTCTGCTAGTAAAGTTTCATTGCCAGATCAAGTGTATATTGGAAGATATTGAAGATTTTCGGTATTGGCAGCAAGGTACAGAAACTTTGAACTCAATTTTGAAGGCTTTAGAGGCCCCAGATGAGGTTGAAAATTTGGGTGACAGGCGCTTGCGTGGGTCAAGCCTATAGAGCGCTTCGTGGCGTTTCTAAAATGGGGTTATAATAGCTGATCGGGTCAACTGGTGATGACTTATGGTCTTCAGAAGTTGGGCCACCTGAAATGGCAAAAAATAATTTTCTTCAAAATTTCTATTCGGGCTTCAAAGGTTATCTTGAGCCGACTATGATGTAATAAAATGTAAAATAAAATAATTCTCAGTTTGGTTGGCCTTATTGGCTAAAATTCTGGAACCTTCCCAGGCGGTGGATAATTGCCTATATAAGGAAGGTTGTATTATTGTCTTAGGCAGTTCAGAATAGTTCTGGGTAATAGTTCGAGGCTTTGTCCTACAGAATATTGTAAGAGAATGCCCATGTGGCTTTTTATATTGTAATTCTGAAAGTTTGTAATTCCACATTTGTGGAGATAATAAGAAGCCAATTTTCTGTTCTTGCATATTACTGTTGTTGTTTCTCTATTTCTATTATGTGTTTGTGGTATTAAGGGGAGCACCCTTCATCAGGTGGTATCAGAGCAGGAGTTCTTGAGTGTGTAAATAGATCACCGACTGTGAGGCAGTTTGCACCAGGACCATGGCTAGGGTTTTAGCGCGCATCGCGAAAATGCCTCCACGAAGGGAACGTGGCGAAAGAGCTGGTGTTGTAACACCTGAGGTCAGAGAGCTGCAGAGACAAGTGCGAGCATTGCAAGAAGAGATTCGCAGAGGAATAAATCTTAATGTCAGAGATGAAAGCGAGGATGAAGCCAAAGAAGAATATCAAGAAGGAGAAGTTGAAATTGTGAACCAGGAGGAAGAAAGATTTTTTTAGGTGATTTCCAAGATTGGGAAAAGACCTAAGATTGAGGTTCCTACATTTTCTGGAAATCTTAACCCAGAGGAATTGATCGACTGGATCAATGAATGTGAGGAGTATTTTGAGTATGAAGATGTTGAGGATCCTGATAGGGTCAAATTTGCGAAGGCCAGACTGAAAGGTCATGCGAAGATCTGGTGACAAGAAATTCAATTGGAGCAAAATAGAAGAGGGAAAGATAAAATCACAAGATGGGATCGGATGGTGGAAAAATTGAAGCGACAGTTCATTCCTGTTGATTATGAGCTTGACCTACTGAAGAAAATGCAAAGTTTGAAGCAAGCAGGAAAATCTGTTCAGGAGTATACAGAGGAGTTCTATCGACTCCTCATCAGAACAGGCCATGCCGAAGCTGATAAGGAGAAAGTTGCCCGATACCTTAATGGGTTAAGGCCAAGCATTCAGGAGGAGTTGAATCTGGTTCGAATGAACAGTATTGAGGAGGCATACCAATTTGCCCTAAAAGTAGAGGAAAAGATGAACAAGAAGTTCGAGAGCAGACAAAATGGAAGAGGTCGCGGTGGACGATCTGGTGGACGGTCATATGGTGGCCGAAATGAAGATCCGAAAAAGAAGGATGAGGCCAGTAGCAGTCAAAATCAGCGAGGAAATAATTCCAATCGCTTTCAGGATCAGAATAATAGAGATCAAAGAGGAAGAGGAAGAGGACAAGGATCTAGAAGAGGTGGCTTCCGTGGAACATGTTTTCACTGTGGAGAAGAAGGTCATAGGGCATTTGAATGTCCTCAGCACCAAGGCAGAACGGACAGGAGAAATGAAGGCCAGGCCAGAGTTGCACATGTAGATGAAGATGTCAGATCATCAAATTCTGAAGATGCTGAAAGAGGAGAAATGTTGATTAACAGAAGAGTCCTGTTGAGTGGTGAGAATGAACCTGAGCAAAGGAGGAGCCTGTTTCGCACCAGGTGCAAGTGTGAAGGTAAATGTTGTGATGTGATTATTGATAGTGGAAGCACTGATAATTTAGTGTCAGAAGAGATGGTGACAAAGTTGAAGCTCAAGAGACAGAAACACCCACATCCATATCGGATTGCCTGGGTACAGGATGACCACAAGGTCATGGTCAATGAACAATGCCTAGTGAAGTTCAAGATTGGCGGATACCAAGATGAGGTATTGTGTGATATCATATCTATGGATGCATGTCATATGTTGTTGGGTAGACCATGGCAGTTTGACAGATGTGCTGTACATGATGGTCGTGCAAATACCTATTCCCTGACAAAGGATGGAGTGTGACATAAGCTAAAACCATTGAAGGAGACTGAAGAAAAGGTATGTGGTAATGCAAGGATAACTTTTTTTGATGGAAGAAATTTCCTAGATGGTATGAGGCATGAGCATGTATGTTTTTCTTTAATTCCAAAATCTGGTAAAGATGAAGTAGAAGATGTTCCTGTAGAAGTTGCAGATTTGTTGAATGAGTTTCAGGATATTGTATCCGATAACGTGCCTGATGGATTACCACCAGTCAGGAAGATCAGTCATCAGATGGACTTGATCCCAAGAGCGAGTTTGCCGAATAAGAATGACACCTGCAGAAAGTGAGGAGTTGAACAGATAAGTACATGAACTGTTACAGAAAGGATTGATCCATGAGAGTCTGAGTCCCTGTGCTGTGCCAGTGGTATTAGCACCAAAGAAGAATGGAGAATGGAGGATGTGTACAGATTCTAGGGTAATAAACAAGATCACAATCAAGTATAGGTTTCCATTGCCACGAATGGATGATATTATGGACTGTTTGAGTGGAGCTGTGTATTTCTCAAAGATAGATCTGAAGAGTGGATATCATCAGATTTGGATCAGAGAAGGAGATGAATGGAAGACTGCTTTCAAAAAAAAGGAAGGACTATATGAGTGGTTAGTCATGCCTTTTGGGCTAACCAATGCGCCGAGCACTTTCATGCGGCTCATGAACGAGGTTCTGAAAGAATTTTTGGGTAAGTTTGTCATTGTTTACCTAGATGATATTTTGATCTTTAGTAAGACATTGGATGAGCATATGATGCATATTCGTATGGTATTTGAGAAGTTGAGAGAAGAAAAATTGCTGATTAATTTGAAGAAGTGCAGTTTTGTGAAGAAAGAGTTGGTGTATTTGGGGTTTGTAGTTTCAGGAGAAGGTCTAAAAATGGACCCAGAGAGGGTACAGAATATCCTTGAATGGCCTACTCCAAAGAGTGCTACTGAGGTAAGATCTTTTCATGGTCTAGCTAGCTTTTACAAAAAGTTTATCATAAATTTTAGTAGTATTTGTGGACCCTTGACTGAAACAATGAGAGGGGATAGAAAAGAGTTTAAGTGGACTAATGGGGCAGAAAAGAGTTTTCAATTGTTGAAACAAAAAGTTACAGAAGAACCTGTTTTAGCACTTCCAGATTTTAATAAGGTGTTTCAAGTAGATTGTGATGCTAGTGGTACTGCAATAGGAGCTGTTATGAGCCAAGAAGGTAAACCTGTTGCTTATTTTAGTGAGAAGTTAAATGATGCCAAGAGGAAATATTATGTTTATGATCAAGAATTTTATGCTATAGTTCAGGCATTAAAGAAGTGGATACATTATCTACTTCCTAAGGAGTTTGTTTTGTATACTGATCATCAAGCTTTGCAATATTTGAATAGTCAAGGAAAGTTGAATCAGAGGCATTTGAAATGGGTTGAGTTTTTGCAGAGTTATACATTTGTTTTGAAACATAGGAGTGGAAAGTCTAATAGGGTTGCAGATGCTCTTAGCAGAAGGAAACTATTGCTGACAGAAATGCAGATTGAAGTGGTTGGGTTCAAGGAACTCAAGAATTTGTATCTAGAGGATCCTGATTTTGGTGAAGCTTGGAAAGCTTGTACAGAACCTGTTACTCTAGACAGGACAAAATGGTTGGATTTCATCATCTAGGATGATATGCTATTCAGAGGGAGTCAGTTGTGCATTCCACAAAGTTCTATGAGGGAGAATCTCATCAAGGAGAAGCATAGCAGAGGATTGGCTGGACATTTTGGTCATGATAAAACCCTTGGTTTGGTTAGTGAGAATTATTATTGGCCACAGTTGCAGCAAGATGTGAAGAAGTTTGTATAGAGTTGCAGAGTATGTCAAATGGTGAAAGGAGTGAAGTAGAATACAGGGTTGTACCAGCCATTACCTATACCAGAGAAGCCTTGGGAGGATATCAGTATGGACTTTGTTCTTGGTTTACTGAGGACACAGTGGGGACATGATTCAATTTTTGTAGTAGTTGACAGATTTTTGAAGATGGCACATTTCATTCCCTGCAAGAAGACTAATGATGCTGTTCATGTAGCCGAATTGTTTTTCAGAGAAGTAGTGAGACTTCATGGTCTTCCAAAGACCATAGTTTCAGATCGGGACACTAAGTTTGTTGGATATTTCTGGCAAACATTGTGGAAGAAGTTGAAGATAGATTTGAAGTTCAGTTCATCACATCACCCATAGACTGATGGACAGACAGAGGTGGTGAATAGGAGTTTGGGAAATCTGCTGAGATGTTTGGTTGGGGATAAGCCAACAGGATGGGATTTGATTTTACCACAGACAAAATTTGCATACAATAATTCTGTCAATAGGAGCACTGGTAAATCACCATTCCAGATTATATATGGAAGTAGTCCAAGAAATGCATCTGAGTTGAGAAAGATAGATAAAGGAGAAATAAGTAGTGCTGAGGCTGAGGATTTTGCAGAACATTTGAAGAACATCCATGGGGAGGTGAGGAAGCATATTACCAAGATGAATGCACAGTATAAGGCTAAGGCAGATGAGAAAAGGAGGTATAAGGAATTTCAGGTTGGTGATGAAGTCATGGTTCATTTGTGGAAGGAGCGGTTTCCAGTTGGTACATATAACAAGTTGAAAATGAAGAAGTTTGGACCATGTAAGATATTGAAGAAGCATGATTCAGGAAATGCATATGAGGTAGAATTGCCTAGTGAGCTGAATATTTCACCAGTGTTTAACATTTCAGATCTGACAGAGTATCATGAAGGAGGTGTTGAAGATGAGATCACAATAGCACAGTGGAGTATTCCAGCAACTAGTTCAGACACTAAGGAGATCAAAGACATACTGGACAGTCGTGTTGGTAGAAGCACAAGGAATAGGACATATGAAGAGTATTTGGTCAAATGGAAAGGACGACCTGTAGAAGATTCATCGTGGCTAACAAAGGAGGAGGTTAACCATCTTAGTTTTCCTCTGCACACCTGAGTCGTGACAGGGTCACTTCTCAAATTACCCTGGGTGTTTGATGCAGGAGCATCCTGGGTGTAAGAGCAATCTTGCATCACCCAAAAATATTTCTATTTTTATATTCAATAAGGGCTATTTTAGTGCAGAGCTGCTATTTATGGAAAGTTACTATTTTTGGTAATTTTTGCATGTGCTCAGAATGATCTGATTTCTTTCTTGGAGGTTCATTTTGGTCATGTAAGTCTGCCAGTAAAGTTTCATTGCCAGATCAAGTGTATATTGGAAGATATTGAAGATTTTCGGTATTGGCAGCAGGGTACAGAAACTTTGAACTCAGTTTTGAAGGCTTTAGAGGCCTCGGATGAGGTAAAAAATTTGGGTGATGGGCGCTTGCGTGGGTCAAGCCTGTAGAGTGCTTCGTGGCATTTCTGAAATGGGGTTATAATAGCCGATCGGGTCAACTGGTGATGACTTATGGTCTTCGAAAGTTGGGCCACCTGAAATGGCAAAAAATAATTTTCTTCAAAATTTCTGTTCGGGTTTCAAAGGTTATCTTGAGCCGACTATGATGTAATAAAATGTAAAATAAAATAATTCTAAGTTTGGTCAGCCTTATTGGCTAAAATTCTGGAACCTTCCCAGGCGGTGGATAATTGCCTATATAAGGAAGGCTGTATTATTGTCTTAGGCAGTTCAGAATAGTTCTAGGTAATAGTTTGAGGCTTTGTCCTATAGAATATTGTAAGAGAATGCCCATGTGGCTTTGCATATTGTAATTCTAAAATTTTGTAATTCCACATTTGTGGAGATAATAAGAAGCCAATTTTCTGTTCTTTCATATTACTGTTGTTGTTTCTCTATTTCTGTTATGTGTTTGTGGTATTAAGGGGAGCACCCTTCATCAGAGGGATAAAAGAAAGGGTAGTAAAATTAAGAGTCCAAATCATCTTCTTTTCCTTCCAACTTTAAATCGAGCCATCAGTTGTTAGTGTTGATCTTTGGAGGTGCACATATGATAGGACGAGCAACAATGAAAAGTTGCTAAAATTGCAAAAGGATGGAGATCTGTTGGTGTAATTAAATATTCCTAATTACACTTTACTTAATATTACTTAGGATAATGCATTGCATAGTAGTTTTTGATTGAGACACGTAGGAGTGTGCACATCTATTAAGCACATGGTGTAGGAGGAATTCCACTTTTGGTGTTAGATCCACCTTTCATGCTCTTATCACATTATCATCCTAATCCATTGTACGTACTTTATTTCTTAATGGAGGATGATCCAAATTTGGTGGACATGTGATTACACCTAGCATAAGTGATATCCTATCAGCTCCTTATCATTGCCTCTTATTGCCTTTCCTATATAAGGAGGCCTATTATGTACATTTTAATCATGTCCATGATCAATAATATCATTCTTGCATATTAATGCAATTGTCTTGCCAATCTCTTGTGGAAGTTATCTTGGTCTTGCATTCGATCCTAGGGGTGTTGTAGAGTCACCTAAAACTCTAACATAGTATCAGAGCCATTGGAGTGTTTAGATTAGCTGGTTTGAAGAGATCTTGATGCAAGCTTTGAGGATCCAAATCTCAGATCTAGGAACCAGCGTGTGATAAAGGCATCTTGGAGTAGATCTGACCTCACCATTGTGTTCGGGATGCTTTTTTGGTTAAAATTGACTATAAACTCACTCATATTCGGTGAAAGTCAAAATTGAGGCAAACTATTTTTGCAAATCAGACTGTATGGCCCGATCTGCCCTATCTGGTATGATTTTGTAAAAAAATTATTATTTTTTATTTTTCGTTAATCTTTTAGAATTTTTTTATGCAAAATATTAGGCTTGGTATGTGCCCTTCATTACCACATATACTAGAGAATATTCTCTATTAGTGGGACATCAACAAGCCGAGCTCAAATCTCATCATACCAGACATGACTAGTACAAGCGCAGAGGCAAGCTCGACCAAACATGACTAGCTTTTTCATTTGGGGATCAGGCATTCACATATATTTAGGGCTCAAAGGCTTGATTGTGTTACATGTGGGATTAATTCCCACTGCCCACCCATCGCTCCCATCCATCGCTCAGTCCACTCACGGCTACTTCCCCGCTTCCGCCCACCACTGAGCAGCATAGTCAGCCACATCTCTCTGCAGATAACCATAGGACACCGAGTAGATGCCTAGTAGATGCCACATAGGATGTCACATTATTAGCCCCTACCTATCATGACCCAGCATGTGGTAGCCATGTCAGACGCCACCTCAGACACCTAGAAGCCAACCAAAACTCAATGCGTGGCCTCTTGCCACACTTGTAGACACATCAGCACTTGCCATGTCACCTACCACATAGTCTATATGGATTTGTAAAGATAGCATAGTCACTACCATGCTAGCATTCGTACTGTACAGAGAGACACATCATTTTCCACATCACCCTTGGGCCCATTTTTCACTGACATCATCTTTTTACTGGCCTAAATTTGATGGTCGTTTAGCTGTAAAAAATAGGGCAAATTGGGTTTTTTTGACAGTTGTATGACCATCAAAGTTAACCCCATCTATCTCTAACATCATCAGGGTTTGGAAATTACTCTGCCTTCACCATATGCAATTTTGATTTGACAATCTAACTTTGCGAGGCCATAACTTGGTCATCCGGGCTCCAAATCAGGTTAAATTTTTTAAAAAATTTGGTAGAATTTCTTGAAGAACCTAGTGGTGGTGTTGATTTTTCATTTCGGTGGCCTGATTTTTCAAAAATTTTAGATTTTGTTGACTGTTCTTGTTTGTTCCTAATTTCTGCAACTTCTAGCGCTTCGTTTGGGCACATACGGTAACATTTTGAGGTGAAATTTTTTTTGAAAGTACATGATTTTTTGTCTACTTTCCAGATCTACAATCACATTTTAGTGATTATGGGTACACATATCACTTTTAGAAATAGGTCATTTTGGGGCTATATTTGCACTTGGTTAATCTTTGGATTTCAATTTTTTGATTTGCATTAGTCATTTGAAAGAGTTATCTATAGTTATCAGTCATTATTTGGTTTAAATATGGATAATTCAAAGGTTAAAATCCTCACTCCATATAACTACCATGAATGGAAAGTTTCTTTAAGTGATCATTTGTTGAGTCTTGGATTGCTTAGAATGACTCTTGGGTAGGATCAAGAACCTCAAACATGTGTTGCAAAAAGGAGAAAATGGTTTGATCGAAGGGATAAAGCACTTGGCTCTCTTTGATCATCCATCTCTCGTGACTTGCACTTTCATATTTCATCTTGCACACATCCTCATGATGCTTGGGTCACATCAGAAGGACTCTTTGGTAAACTTGATAGAATGAGGAAATTTAGATTAGAGAATGATCTCATAGGTCTTAATCCTAGTGACTTTGATAACATTCAAGATTTTTTCTCTAAGTTCAATTCTATTAGATTGGAGCTTTCTTCATGTGGCATTGTTAAAGGGGATGAACAATTGATCTTTTCTATTCTTTCCAAGCTTGGTCCTGATTATTATATATTTTTTTTTATATTCTATGCTACTATGGATTCTCTTGGTAGTGCATACAAATTTCCCTCTCTTGATGAATTTGCAGCGCAACTCACAAGGGAACAAGCAAAGTTGGCACACATGGGTCAGTTGAAGCCTTCCACACATCAATCACTGATTGCAAGTGAGTCTACTTCAAAGGCTTCTAATGGAAAAGGAAAGAAACAACATAAGGATCCCAAGCCTCATGACAAAGGTAATGAATCTCCTTCACCGAATACTATTGAATCCAAGTCCTCTTCAAGAGAGAAATCATCTAGAAGAAAGAGAGATAAATGCACATATTGTAAAAAGCTAGGACATGATGAGCATAAGTGTTTTCAAAAGAATATTGATGAGCTAACTCACATTATTCAAAAACACAACATTAAGTTTCCCTCATCAGTGTCTGCTCCTTCTTCTACACAATCAGTAGCTTCTAAATCTCCATCATCATCCAAAGATAAAGGTAAAGGATGAGCACTTGTGGCTTCCACACATCCTGAGAAAGGTAAATGGCTTCTTGATTCAGGTGCATCACATCATATGGCATCTTCTATGGATATGTTTTCTTCTATTGAGCCTTGTAATTCCCCTAATATTTTGATGGGTAACAACACATTCATGAGAGTTTGTGGGAAAGGTTATATTCCTATGGGAGAGGGGACATTTAATGATGTTCTTTGCGTACCATCCTTGACCACTAATCTCCTTTCTATTTACCAAATTACACATGGGGCACAAGGTAAAATTATTGAGTTCACTCCTAATGTTGTCTACATTAGGGACATGGAGACTAGATATGTCATAGCTATGGGAGTTGTTGATCATACATCATGCTTGTATTATTTTTCAAATTTTGGTGATAATGATGATGATATTCATGATGTACCCATCCCTTTGCCAAGGGATAATTATGAGGAGAAATTTGGGCACTTGAATCATTTTTTTGTTGAGACAAGTGTTGATCTTCCTACTCCTCCACCTCCTACTTCTTCAGACATGGGCTCTACTATTCAGCAGGATGTTCATAGTGTTTCAAATCTTGCAAAATGTGATGACTACTTGGATGCATCTTCAACACTTGTTGATTCTCATGATCCAAATTTGGAAGATATACATAAGGGGGTTTCTCTTTCCCTTGATGATAGTTTCATCATAGTTAGGGATACTTCTTCACCTTATTTGGAGATTGGTACACTTGATTCTTCTCTTTTGTTCAGTTGATTTGTCACATGAAGTGATAGATTCTTTGAGCTTGGAGATTCCTATTCAGTCTTCAAAGATTCATGCATGGAGACCTTCATCTTCTTCCTCATTCCATTTGCACAAGGATTGGCTTCTTCATCATTTGATGTATATGTTTCTTCCTAAGGGGAGACATGTTTCTTGTAAGCATTGGCTTATCTATTTTTTGCAGGTACTTTTCATCAACATGTGAGCTTCTACATTATGGGGGGGATATCATGTCTCCAACTATCCTTCTTATGGGGGGAAAATTCTTTGTATATACATGATGTATGTAGTTCTTGGTGGGTCTTAAATACTTCATCCATCCATGCATCTTATTTTCTTCTCTCTTTTTGGGGGAGATTTTTTCCCATGGGGTTTTCCCTCTTTCTCTACTTTATGAGAGTTATGCATTTCATGTATTGCAATTAGTACATGGGTACCTAACATGGCCTAGTTGTTGGGACCCATCTTGCACTGTGAGTTTAAGTGCATTCCCTTAAGTTTCACTTAAGGGGGTTTGTTGGTGTAATTAAATATTCCTAATTACACTTTACTTAATCTTACTTAGGATAATGCATTGCATAGTAGTTTGTGATTGAGACACCTAGGAGTGTGCACATCCATTAAGCACATGGTGTAGGAGGAATTCCACTTTTGGTGCTAGATCCACCTTTTGTGCTCTTATCACATTATCATCTTACTCCATTGCACATACTTTATTGCATAATGGAGGATGATCCACATTTGGTGGACATGTGATTACACCTAGCATAGGTGATATCCTATTAGCTCCTTATCATTGTCTCTTATTGCCTTTCCTATATAAGGAGGCCTATTATGTAAATTTTAATCATGTCCATGATGAATAATATCATTCTTGCATCTTAATGCAATTGTTTTGCCAATCTCTTATGGAAGTTATCTTGGTCTTTAATTCGATCTTGGGGGTGTTGTAGAGTCACCTAAAACTCTAACAAGATCAGTCTATATATGCCTTTGAATCTACCCATTGTGATTTCCATTGAGGGATTGACATAATGTTCTACCAAAGCCTTAATATTGTTAATTGTTTCCAAATGATATTCATACATGTTCAAATTTTACAAAAATCTTATAAAAAGATGTGTAATTTCCCGCTTGAAAACCTTAAACCCCATGTCATTGTTAAGATAATTATCATCTTGTCACAATGTTTTATCATGGTCATTAGCCAAATTTCCTATATTTGTAAGTAAAATCAACTAATTTATCTCATTCAGGGTCTTCCATTCATTTTTTAGTATTTGTTTAAATTACAATTTTATGGTCTTTCCATTCACGAATTAAGATGTAACATTTTAAGTTTTGTCTGCATGTGCTAAATTGCTCTAGACAACTTATCGAGAAGGATTCAGTCTGTTGAAAAGAGAAATATTAAGTCTCTTTGATCCTTAAAGAGGTATACTCTCAAGCATCTAAAAGGAGCTCATTGGAAAGAGAAACTTATATCGAAGAGAGTTCTGTAGGGTCCCTAACAAGCATTATAGTTTTGGAAAAAAAAAATCAATTGGAGAAATATACACATTTCAAGAAGAGATTTTTGAAGTCTCTCCAATGTATGGTAGGATGTGCATATAGGATATCATATTAGGAATACATATGGGTATTGGTAAGAAATCTTTGGATCTCTCTCTGATGCATGGAATGGTCTTGGTGATGGTTAATAGTTAATTGGAGGGTAAGAATACTGGTGTGACTTAGTCTCATTAGAGAAATTTTTTTCTAGGATTTTCAATCAGTGATCATTTGGATTATCATTTGTGAGACACATTGTGGAGAGTTTTACAAAGTCTCTCCAACTTATTTATAAGTATGATTGTTCATAACTAAGTTCATTTCAGAGGGACAAACCACAATCAAAGAGAAGGCTTTTAAGTCTCTTGAATCTATCTATGGTGATCAAGCTTATCGAGGTGTATCCCATGAATCAGACTAAAATTATTCTCATCTCTTCCATTAAATAAATGCAAAGAACCATAGATATGTTGACTGATGGACTCATTGGGAAGAAAGGGAGACTATTTTCAAGTCCCAATAATGTAATAAGGAGATTTAATAGAGTGTGAATACCAATTGTTAACTCATCGACACAAGATTGTTATATCAAAAAAACCAATATTGATGTCACTTTGACGTATCTCTACTTTTAAAGGATGGCCTCATTCGAAGGAGATTTTAAATCTGAACCAATGACTATTGATTTGAAGATATATGGATATAAATTAAAAGCATTGAGGATTGCATTGCTAACAATAAAAACTTGCACAAAACATCATTTATGAGCTGCACTCAAATAAATTACACAGGTGATTTGATTTCTATTTTCTTCACAAAGAACTGTAAGTAATTAGAGGAAGAAGTATTAGAGTTTTACAAGTCTTTTGATTAACAAAATTAGCATCACATAGCTACACTAGAAGAATTTACATTACCAAGTAAGTTTCAAGATCTAAATTGGTGAAATTCCTCTGCAAGCTAATTTAGTGAAGGCAATTTAAGGGTTCTTTGCCAGTTTAGGGTCATCTTTAAGTTATAAATAAGATTTAGGGATTGCATTATGCTTGGTCTCTAAGAATTTTTAGAATCATGGGTGTTAACGGGATAAGCTTAAAGTAAAAAAATAAAAAAACATGCACTACAAAAGGTTGATTATATGGATTCCAACAAAGATCTAATAGATGATTTCCTTGGCTCTATCCCTAAAATAAAAAGGAGTATATGATTAAACCTCATAGACAAAAGGTTAGAACATAAGCATAAAAATTTGGGAGAAGCATTAACTACAGTAAGAGGGTTCAATATGTATAGATATCATTATAGGAAAACTTAGAGGGGTCAATCATTGTGCCATCCTTTGAAGTTGAACCTAGGGAAAGTTGATGCTGTTTAATGCTTTTATTAATGTCAAGTTACTAAAAGTACTTGCACACAAATATGAATTAGGTACAAGTATGATATACTTTGAAAACAAGTATTCTTTTGTCCCAGTCACCAAGCACTACATTTTTATGGTCTTTGAACTAGATAGGAGCATAGATTTGAAATTGAGAAAAAGGGGCCTAAGAGAAGAATATCACAATATGTGTACAATTAAAAGAAGTGGAAATTTCCTTTAGAGAGACCTAGGATTGATAAAGACAAGTTGCACATGTTTAGAAATGATGAGAAAGTACCACTTGATGTTGGATTGTTTGAGGAATATTATCAATATACATATTATTTAGCCTATTACGTCTTGGGTTTTGAAATATTAGATCTATTTAAAGGTGGCTAGCCATTTGGGATAGTAGATGTGTCAAGTTTCATTACTTATACTCTAAGGAGCTCTTTGTGAAAATATTTTACACACACCTTGGACACACTTGTAATTACGATTTGTCTTTGAAAATTCAAAATTTTCTAAAGCCGAATGACAAAAATGAGAGAAGGATAGTTGATCATGACAAGATTGACTAGTATACTTTTGATGTTTGCACAACGATCAGGGTGTTACGGTTTGAGGGAACTCCTTACATTTCTCTAATGAGAGCCCCAAATAGAATAGCACACATGGATATTGTTAGATAGCTTTCTTACTTAAACATTATGCATTTGAAATCATATTGAAAATAGTCTCTAACTCATAGCACATAAAATTTTGGAGATTTAATTATTGTGGCTTCAAAAATATATTATGACCTTGTTGGTAAGAAATTGGAGTATGAATTGCCAAAGGGAAATGGAAGAGAGTTCTTTGATCCAAAGTCTCTCATCCACAATGCTAAATGATACAAACATGTACTATTATTCATTGATGATGACTTGATCAGAAATGTGAATGAAGAACATGTTTTGAGGAGTATCACTACATATAATAGGATAATGTTAGCTAAGGAATGGAGGGTAAAACATAATAGGATGTATGCTAGTGCCTTTTAAAAAAAATTGAAGACCCCTTAGAAAGATTGGAAACTATGATCTTGCATGTAGAAAAAGAATTAGCGTTGTAACACAATATTGTTCCAAAAAAGGTGAATTAGCTATTCGAAGGAAATATTCAGAGAATGCAAGCTTAGAATGTGTCCCCAATATGTCACATTTCTCCATAACCTACTCCAAAGACTAGTTTTTCTATTCATGAACCTGTATAACGTGAGCAAGAAATAGATGAAGATTTCGAATGTCAACAAATTGTCAACCTAGTAATAGATGAATATGACCATCCATATAAGAAGGATATGATTGCACTTGAACCCTATGACCGATTGTCAGATGATGATAGACATATTGCTAGGAAGGTATTCATTTTAGATGACTCATTCATTCAATCCTCAAAATTTAGAATATCTATATATGACTACAAAGGAAAATTCAGAGTATTTATATATGTTAGATTTTCAAATCAAATTTGATTATATGAAGCCTCCATATTTGACTTTTGATAAAGTTAATTTTAGATATTTTTTGAATGAACTTTTTGGAAGATAAGTTCAAATCGGATTGGGGGAAATCTGATTTCTTCTATAGACTTCTTCTTTCTTCCATCTTCTTCTTTTTGACAATAAGTTGTTTTCTATAAAGGAAAGAATAACTTTATTCTTTCATAAGAGATACATGTTTTGTAATCTCTATTTTGTATGCAGTAGCAGAGAAAGTTTTAGTTTTTTGTAATACTCTATTTTTAATCAGAGATGTGAATGATCTTTCTGTTAAGTAGTGATTGCTTCAGATGATCTCGTAAGAGCTTTGTGAAGCTCATAGAAGTTTGTATGCAGCTCTATAGTTGCAAGTTTATTTCATATTGTAAAAATTATTTTAGTTTGAATAGAAGCAAGTGGATTCTTTCATAAATTCTCTAGCTCTCATGTCTACCCTGTTTTGGGGATTTTTTTAATTTTATCCATTACTGAAATAGAGCATTTTTATGCATTTTTAGAATTTAGTATTCTTCTAAATTCTTTACATGGTATCAGAGCTGATTGGCCTTCATTCCTTGTGAGTTTGGGCATTTTTTTTTCTAGGTATTTGTTTATCTTGCACAGGAGACATGGATAGAGATGTAGGAAAGAGTTGGTAGTAGCCACCGTCCTTCAATGGACAAAATTATGATGTTTGGGCAAAGAAGATGAGGACTGTTATGATAGAAAATGATTTGCGAGAGCTTGTGGTCAATGGATTCATGGATGTGAGTGATCCGGTTTAGTTTTTTGCCCTCACAAACAATCAAAAGACTCAGCAAAAAGAGTTAAGGAGGAAAGATGCAAAAGCTTTAAGCTTGATTGAGACTACCTTGATAGAGGCAATCTTTCCTAGAATAACATCAGCTGATTATTCCAAAGAAGCTTGGGATATTCTTCACACAAGGTTTAAAGGGACTAAGAAAGTTCATTTGGTGAAGCTCCAAATGCTTCAAAGAGAGTTTGAGACTCTTCTCATGAAGGAAAATGAGTCCATTTCAGATTTCAGATCAAGAATCTCTGGTTTGATAAACTAGTTGAGAACCAATGGTGAAACCATGGAGGAGCAAAGAATAGTGGAGAAGGTTTTGAGAATTATTCCCTCAAAATTTGATAATCTTGTAATTGACATTGAAGAGGCAAAGGATCTCTCAGTTATGACTATTGATGAGTTAATGGGTTCTTTCCAAACCCATGAGCATCGCATTAATAAGTCTACAAATTCTTCTCAAGAGAAAGCTTTTAGAGCTCAATCCAATGCAAGAGGCAGGGGAAGAGGAAGAAATAATTCTAGAAGAGGTTCAAGAGGCAGAGGTCATGGTAACTCTAGACAACAAAATGCTGGAGGAGAAAGCTCAGAACGAGAAACCACAAATGAGGGAACCAACAGCTCTTAGAATAATTCTAGAGGGGGTAAGAAGAAATATACCCCTAACAAGAGTAATGTTGAATGTTATTATTGTCATAAATTTGGGCATTATGCTAGTGAGTGTTGGAAAAAGTAGAGTAATTAGTCAAAGCCAAGTTTAAATGTTGCTGATATAAAAGTGGGTGATGGAAACAATCCCATAGCCTTCATCATGTGCAACGTTGGTGAAGAAGGCAGCCCCAAAGTCTGGTATTTGGAGTGGTAATGAAAGTATTTTTTCTTTCATTGATAAGAATGTAAAATCTAAAATTAGAATGGGGAACAATGGAGTTGTTCTAGTTGTGGGAAAAAGATCTATTATGATCTGCACCAAGCAAGGTGAGAAACAAGAAATTTAGAATGTTTATTTTGCCCTGGGAATAAAGCACAATTTGATGAGTGTTGGACAACTCACTCAAAATGGTTACAAAGTGCTAATGGAGAATGACCAATGTGTCATTTATGAGAAGGATGGGAGTAAGAAAATAGTTGAACCTATTCAAATGACAAAGAACCGAATGTTTCCATTGAAGGTGGAGATGTGTTTCTCTTCACAATTAGCAGCAACACCTCCCAAGAAAGAATGTACAGCAATACAAAAATCAACCTTCAAGAGCGTGATTAAAGACCCCTCCAAGCTATGGCATTTAAGGTATGGACATCTTGGCTATGCTGGTTTAAATTTATTGTCCAAGAAATGAATGGTAGATGATTTTCCATGTGTTAAAGAGTTCAGTAGCAAGTGTAAGACTTGTATTTTGGGTAAACAACATAGGCTGCCCTTTATTTTTGGAAACTCTAGAAGCGCAAGAGCACCATTAGAGTTGGTGAATACTGATTTAGTTGGCCCTATGAAAATTACTTCAATTGGGGGGAGTACTTATTTTATGACTTTCATAGATGATTTCAGTTATAGAACATGGGTTTACTTTATGAAAAATAAATTTGAAGCTTTTGATAAGTTTTTAGAATTTAAAGCCCAGGCTGAAAATGAAAGTGGACACACTCTTAAAGTCATAAGATTAGATAGAGGGGGGGAATATACCTCCAATGTTTTTGTAAATTTTTGCGGGAAAAATGGCATAAAGAAAGAGTTGACAACCAGTTATACCCCGCAGCAAAATGGAGTGGCTGAAAGAAAAAATAGAGCCATCATTGAGATGGCAAGAAGCATGATGAAAGAAAAAGGGCTCCCAATCGAATATTGGGGAGAGGCTGTAGCAACAATAGTATAGTTAATAAATAAAAGTCCTACAAAAGTAGTCTATGACAAGATTCCAATGGAAGCATGGACAAAAAATAGATGGATGGTTGAACACTTGAGAGTGTTTGGGTGTGTTGCATATGCACACGTGCCAAAGGAGCAAAGACAAAAGTTGGATGATAAAGGAGTGAAGTGTTTCTTTACTAGTTATAGTCTAGAATCCAAGGCATACAGATTATATGATCTAGTTGGTAAGAAGATCATCACTTCAAGAGACGTGGAGTTCATTGAGAATGAGTCATGGGATGGATCGGTGGACACATCTTCAAGCACTTCAAGAAAAGTGCCTATTATTGATGAAGATGGTGAAGTTAATGATCAGAAAAATGATATAATAGCAGATATAAAAGGCTCTAGAAGGCTGTAAATTGGCCCCATGGAGAGCAGCAACAACAATACTGAGAGTTATGATCCCACTCTTGCCTCCCTAGTACCAAGAAAGACCAAAATTCTAAGGGAGATATACCAAGATGAAAGGTATGAAAATGAACTTGATGAGAATATCAATTTTGCATTATTTTCTTATAGTGATCCAATTTATTTTGAGGATGCTAAAAAAGAAGAAAAATGGTGTAAGGCCATGGATCAGGAAATGGATGCAATAAAAAAAAATGAAACTTGGGAGCTCAATAATTTAATAAGAAAATTATTGGAGTTAAATGGGTTTACAAGACCAAGAGCAATGCTGAAGGAAAAATAGATAGACATAAAGCTCGATTGGTGGTCAAGGGTTACAAACAATAGTTTGGTACAGATTATGATGAGACCTATGCCCCTGTTGCTAGAATGGAAACCGTGTGTGCTGTCATAGCAATTGCAGCCCAGCATAAATGGAAGGTTTATCAAATGGATGTGAAGTCTACCTTCTTGAATGGAGTATTGAAAGAAGAGGTTTATGTGGAGCAACTACCAGGTTATGAAGTGACAGGTCATGAAAGTAAAGTGTACAGGCTGAAGAAGGCTCTTTATGGGCTTAGGTAAGCTCCACGAGCTTGGTATAGCAGAATTGACTCATATTTGATGAGCAATGGCTTTTGTAAAAGCGACGGTGAGCCCACTCTTTACATCAAGGCAGCTAATGGTAATATTTTAATTGTTGTCTTGTATGTTGATGATTTAATCTTTACTGGGGATAATGATTTCATCATTGCTGATTTTAAAGAGGCCATGACAAGTGAGTTCGAAATGTCAAACTTAGGTCTCTTGAGATATTTTCTAGGCATAGAAGTAAAACAAATGCATGATGGTATTTTTATCTCTCAAGAAATATATGCAAACTAGATTTTGGAGAGATTTAGAATGCAAAGTAGAAAACCTACTCCAACACCAACTTCAGTAGGTTTGAAGTTAAGAAAGCAAGATTGTAGCAGCAATGTGGATCCAACTTTATATAAAAGTTTAGTTGGAAGTTTGATGTACTTAACAGCTACTAGGCTAGACACTATGCATGCAGTAAGTTTGATTTCCAAATTTATGGAAACTACAAAGGACTCCCATTGGAAAGTGTGAAAGAGAATCCTAAGGTATGTGAAAGGAACCAAGGGATATGGTATTTTGTATACTACAACAAATGTTTTTGATCTTATTGGCTATATAGATAGTGATTGGGTAGGGAGTTTGGATGATAGGAAGAGCACTTCCAGATATCTCTTTCACATGGGTTTTGGTGTAATCTCATGGGCTTCTAAGAAGAAACCCATAGATGCTTAATCTATAGCAGAGGCTCAATTTATAGTAGCAAATGCAGCAGCATGTCAAGCTATTTGGCTAAGAAGGATCTTGGCAGATTTGAAGCAAGAACAAGAGGATGGAACCACAATATTTTGTGACAATATTTCCTCAATAGCATTGTCAAAAAATCTAGTATTTCATGGAAGAAGCAAGCACATTGAAATCAAATATCATTTTATCAGAGAATTAGTTGAGAATGGTGAAATAAAAATGGAGCTTTGCAGGTCAGAGCAGCAGCTAGCAGACATTTTCACCAAGCCATTGGGCATTGCAAGTTTTAAGCGCCTAAGGGGAAATCTCGGCGTAGTTAGTTTGGATCAAGCATGATCTCATTTTATCGGCTTAAGACAATGGGGGAGTGTTGGATTTTCAAATCAAATCTAATTGTTTGAAGCCTTCATATTTGACTTTTGATAAAGTTAATTTTAGATATTTTTTGAATGAACTTTTTGGAAGATAAGTTCAAATCAGATTGGGGGAAATCTGATTTCTTCTACAAACTTCTTCTTTCTTCCATCTTCTTCTTTTTGACAGTAATTTTTTTCTATAAAGGAAAGAATAACTTTATTCTTTCATAAGAGATACATGTTTTGTAATCTCTCTTTTGTATGCAGCAGAAGAGATAGTTTTAGTTTTTTGTAATACTCTATTTTTAATTAGAGATGTGAATGATCTTTCTATTAAGTAGTGATTGCTTCAGATGATCTTGTAAGAGCTTTGTGAAGCTCATAGAATTTTTTATGTAGCTATGTAGTTGCAAGTTTATTTCATATTGTAGAAATTATTTTAGTTTGAATAGAAGCAAGTGGATTCTTGCATAAATTATCCAACTCTCATGTCTGCCCTATTTTGGGGATTTTTTGAATTTTATCCATTGCTAAAACAGAGCATTTTTGTGCATTTCCAGAATTTAGTATTCTTCTAAATTCTTTAAAATATATGAGTATTTATATGTGAGTACAGAGTAGTTTATATTTGAAGACAAGGAAAGAGTGTGAGTATTGCGCATATAGTGTTTTACACAGCTCTCAATCTTTTGGGCAACATGATCTTCAGTACAAGCATCTTTTATCCCAAAATCCCAGATTCTATGGAGTTAAAGGACTATTTTTCATTTTAAGTGAAGTTGGCAGGAAGAGCAAAATGTTGCATACTTTTTCACATTTCTTGTGTTCGTCGATCCTCATCGCCTGTGCCATCAGATGGCAGTAAATTTTAGAAAAGTGAATAAGTTTCTAGATATGTATACATAGGAGCGGCTTCCCAAAAGAAGCAATAGCATTGAGCTGACCAAGGATGCAGAAAAAGATTATCTAGATGTCTTGCTGGATTTCAATGTCCCCGATTTGACAATCACAGATATCAGAACACTTATTTTTGTAAGTGCAAGGAATTTTAGTTACATTCTAAGATGTATTTTAGGGTTGGTGTAGATGAACTTGTTTCTTCTTTGACATCTTTTACTATTTTTGTGGCCCTGATTTGACTATCACAAAAATTAGAGCTCTAATTTTTTAAGTACCAGACATCCCAATTCATTTTTTATGGTATTATCCTATCTTTCTCATATGCAGGTTAGAACTTATGAGATGCTACAAGGAAGGATAATATTTATAATAGCACATCTATGAGTCCATTTGACATAATACATAAACTAGAGAAACATAAAAGAAATATTTAATACCAAGAAAGAAGCATACACAAGATAGTTAAATGGGAGAAAATGTAAAAATAGATATTTCTATGAATGAAGGCAAAGGAAAATTTACAAATATGGATATTAGACAGCATAAAAGAACAAGAGAGAACCCAAAATATATGTTACAAAATTTCTTTTATAGATTAGGCATAACTCATATTATATTAGTATCATATTTCTTTATCCATATAAATTTTCCAGTATTATAAACCATTCATATGTTATATTTCTTCTATCGATTTAAGTTCATCCACACTAGTATTTGAAGTGAAAATGCATGTCTAATCATCATGTGAATACCTTTTAGGTGGTTATATATGCCTTGTAGACCATTGAATGAGACGAGTTGAAGATTATTCCTCCTCTTTAGAATATTTTGAGATAGATAACCTCTCCTCAAGTTCTTGTCTATCTAGGGATCTTAATTCAACTTTATCAAGTGTAGAAATAATTGGAATCACATCTTCCTTTTTAATTTTTTTTGGATATAATATGATTGAAGCAAGGTTAGATTCTCTAACAATAACACTTCTATTATGTATCACCTTGTATGAAATAGGGTTCCAAAGATTGTGCCCTTTCACACCATAACTATATCTGATGAAGATACATTTCACTACCTTGTTCTTCAACTTTGTTCTCTTCTCCTTTCGCACATATGCATATTTATGGTAGGTAAAAACTCTAAGATGTCTCAATGAAGGCTTATGACCCGACCATGCCTCAATATGCATTTTATTAACAATAGTTGATGAAGGAGAGCTTTTAATTGGGTAGGAAGTAATAGAAAAAAATTCAGCCCAAAGATTTTATTCTAGACTACCACCACTCAGCATACTCCTAGCCTTTTCCACTAGCATCCTATTCTTTCTTTCATCAACTCCATTCTTCCATGGATAATATAAAGTTGTCTTTTGTATATGAATGCCACAATATTTATAGAACCTATTTGTTTCAAACATTCGATAGACAATTGGGCATGACACCTCAACTCAAAAACATGATGTCTTTACTAGTAGCTATCAACATCCATTATTAAAACCCATTTAAGTTTATCAATTTAGGGAAACTTGACCTAATGGGGTCCAACAAAATTTGAGCACTAAGAGATTTTTAGAGCTATACTACTCTAACTTTAAATAATTGAAAGAATGAACTCAATAACATAAAGGAAATATAGTAAATAACTTAACTACCATCTAGGATGAATGAAATCAACTAAAGATATGCTAAAACCCTAATCTCTCAATTGGCAAGGATAACTACACTTTTATGCCTTCGCTAGAGGAACAATCAAAAAATTATGGTTCCACTGATAGTCAACTACTAAAATTCTAGAAACAGAGTACAAACATTTAAGATTACTCTACAAATAGAAAATAAAGAGAATTTCAAGGATATTCATTCTCATTTATAATCTCTTCCTTTCTTGGGAGTGTATGTCTATTAAAATTGATCATCAACTTAAGAGTACATAATGTGTTATCATTTTCCTTGCCTATATGAATGGGGGAAAAGACATTTTATTCAGATCTATTTGTAATACCCACCCATATGTTGCAATTTTAGTTTAAGAGTTCAAACTCCATTAGTACCCTTTTAATGTGAGTGCTAGATATTCATTATGCTCTAGATAATAATTTTATGTTATTTTAGTATGCATTTACATTTTTGTGACCATTGTTTGTGATGCAAGAGCATCTCGGGCTTTGAGCAATCTTGCATCAACCAAAAACATTTCATGTTTCCTCTTGTTTGCATTATAATTATTGCATTTATTGGTTTCATGTTTTGAAAATATTACATGATGTTGAGGACCTATTTTGGAACCTTCTCCTATGATCGCATAAGGGTTGGATGTATCATTTCAAAGTTAGAGTTGTTTTCGTTGTCATCAGAGCCATATTTTCCTGCTTTCTGGGTGCTGATTACGCATCATGTAGCCATTGATCCTTAATGAATCAGCCTTTGCGCTCTTAAGGACTTTAAGAGGACCTAAAGTAATATATTTTATAAAGACCACAAATCCTAATTCATTATGAGTTAAAATTTATGAGCATTTTTCTCAGGTATCAATTTTCAACCTGTTTCACATGAAACATAGAGTTTTTCATCTTACGCGATTCAGTATGATGGAATTGGATCTTGTTAAGTTAGGGACATGTTCTTGGATCATGTGTGGACTAAAATATAAAGGAACATCATGTTTTTTTGTTTCTTTCTTTAGTTTGGGTTTACTCTTCTAGGCTGGACCTATAATATAATTAAATGCTTGACTGGCCGACTTGTGGCTTTGCTGGCTATATATTTGGAGCTTGGATTGTTATAGTAGTAGTGATAGGATGGAAGAGTAGGTTGGTAGTAACATGAGAGTAGAATCATTTTTGGATCTTGCGAGATCTTGAAGATCAGATTGTTATCTGATAGTTGTAATAGAAGAGCTAGTGGTTTGCATGCTTGGAGACAAGGAGACTACTTGGAGGCTTGCAAGCTCAAGTTCATATCTGCCTTAGGGTTTCCATCAATGGATGATTTGTTTCAGAGCTAGACTAGCTAGAGAGATAGCATAAATACTTTGATTGTGTTTGGCCATAACCTGAAAGGCCTTACAACTGAGCATGTTAATGAAAATTCAGTTGAAAACTTATTCTTGTTGTGCTATTCCACTATGTTGATAATTGGTTGCTTGTTTGGACTATTCTTAATTGGGTCCTCCTTACCATGAGTGCATCAAGTGGTATTAGAGCCTAAAGATCTTGAGTGTGTAAACTAGATGAGGTTGTTTGCACTAGGACCTTGTTGGTGACTTGTTGCTTTGGATTTGAATCTTTGAGGATGCCTCTGAGAAGATTGGATCCTAGATAAATTGAAGATCTCTATGATGTCGTGGAAGCAAAGATTTTTGAGAGGTTTTCTTGGTGGGAAACTGATTTCTTGAACCGGGTTGATAACCTTGTAAAGGAAAATGTTGTTGAGCTTTGTAGAGCTTACCGGAGTTGGGGCATGCCGATCTGGAGGAAAGTTGTTTGGTCGGTTCGTAGACTAGTTCGAGAGAGAAGACATCTTGAAAAGGTTACTTATGATAGTATAGAGGTTGAAGAGGTATGTGATATTGGTTTTTATGATTAGTTGGTGGACTCTAGCATGAAACCTACAGAGAAACTTGTGACTATTATTGAGATAACTATGTTTACCGACACTGTAGTTGACCTTGTTAAGGCTGGTATGAAGATGTGTTTTCATGTTATGTCAGTTGTTTCTGACATGGAGATTGCAGAGCATCTCATTGGGTGTGATCAGGCTGCTATTGGTGAAGAGTTATCTATTATTGAACAACTTTGTGATGATGATGTTACCAACTTGATTTTGTTCAGTGTTGAGGTGTTGATATTTTTTTTTGGTTGTGGACTTGAGTTACTGGGTGGCAGTAATGAGTCTTGTGATGTGTTGCAGAGATGAGATGATGACTTCATACTTGATGATGAGTTGAAGGGTCAATTTTTTCTATTTCTTGAGCATGATGATTGGTTGGTTATAGATCAGTTGAGGAGGGATTGGCTGACGGACTTGTTCATTTTCCTAGTTTCATGGATTGGCAAACCTTGTGTGAAGATGAAGTGGAAGAGTGTGCAAAGTGAAGACTTGGAAGACATGTATGTGAAGAACCAGTATGGGGTTTATGTTTTGAATCCCAGAAGATGTTCTTCCAGCCATTGAGAACATATTTTCAAACTTGGGTATCTGATGCAAGAGCATCTCGGGCTTTGAGCAATCTTGTATCAACCAAAAATATTTCTTGTTTTCTTTTGTTTGAATTATAATTATTACATTTATCGGTTTCATGTTGTGAAAAGATTGCATGATATTGAGGACCTATTTTGGAATCTTCTCCTATGATTGCATAAGGATTGGATGGATTATTTCAATGTTAGAGTTGTTTTTCTTGTTGTTGGAGCCGTATTTTCCTGCTTTCTAGGTGTTGATTGCACATTGTGTAGTCGTTGATCCTTAATGAATCAACATTTGTGCTCTTCGAGACTTTAAGAGGACCTAAATTGATATATTTTCCAAAGACCATAAATCCTAATCCATAATGAGTAAAAAGTTATGACCATTTTTTTCGGGTATCAATTTTTAGCCTGTTTCACGTGAAATGTGGAGCTTTTCATGTTGTGTGGTTTTGTATGATGGAATTGGATCTTGCTAAGTTAGGGACATGTTCTTGGATCATGTATGGACCTAAATATAAAGGAACATCATGTTTTGTTATTTTTTTCTTTAGTTTGGGTTTACTCTTCTAGGTTGGACCTATAATGTAATTAAATGCATGACTGGTCGACTTGTGGCTTTGTTGGCTATATATTTGGAGCTTGGGTTTATAGTGGTAGTGATAGGATGGAAGAGTAGGTTGGTAGTAACATGAGAGTAGAATCATATTTGGATCTTGTGAGATCTTGAAGATCAGATTGTTATCTGATAGTTGTAATAGCAGAGCTAGTGGTTTGCATGCTTGGAGGCTTGTGAGCTCAAGTTCATATCTGCCTTAGGGTTTCTATCAGTGGCTGATTTGTTTTAGAGTTGGACTAGCTAGAGGGAGAGTAGAAATACTTTGATTGTATTTGGCCCTAACCCGGAAGGCCTTATAGTCGGGCATGTTAATGAAAATTCAATTGAAAACTTATTCTTGTTGTGTTATTCTACTATGTTGATAATAGGCTGCTTGTTTGGACTGTCCTTAATTGGATCCTCCTTACTATGACTGCATCAGTTTGGGTTATTCAATGTTTAATTTTAGATGATGATATTATTTTAGACTTATGTTTAGATGATGTACTAAATCATGTTAAGACATATGATGATGTTATGTTTTTCTTATGTTTTCACTGAGTTACTAACCTAGTATATCTGCACATACATTGTTTATAGATATGCTAATTCTTTTGTTCAATTTTTTTGTATAATGTGAGATGAAGTCATAGTCACTTGTTTATGAGACCTATATAATGTCTCGATCCCCATCATTATTTTTTATGGTTATATACATATATGCACATGCTCGGCTTTGTGATGCGGGTTTGCAAGTACCGAGCATTGTCTCCCCTAAATTTGTAAGATTAAGCATGCCCTTATACACATCTCGATGGTGGAAGAGGGGAGATAACATTCGGGTCCAAACTATAATAAGTCGGCATCATTTATCCTATGTAAAGACAAGTATCTATTAGGTCATTCGTTTTGGATTTGTCAAGACAACATGAATCCTAATACCCTAGTATGAATATGTAGGTTTGGGTTGATAGTTCATTGTTTTCCTTTCTTCCATAGTAGGTATGTGTCATATCATATGACTATGGATGTTATGTATTAACATTGAATATTGACCTAAGTGTGATTATGTGCACTAAAAGCTTAATGTAAAGATGGTATGATGGTAAAAAAATATTTATATATATCGAATAATGTTTTATTCTTGTCAACATATTTAATTAGTAATATTAAATTAATTGTCAAAATAAAATCATGTCAATAAACATATATGTATGTCTTTTCAATGAATCATGTTTCATATGGAAATTAAGAGTTAAGGATTAATATTTTAACTACCAAATATTAATGATCATTATTAAACACAAATATATAATAAAAAATGTTACTAATAAATATTATTGAAAATTTATAAGATTTTGATATATGGTGAAATCCATAAGCTTTCCAAAAAAAAAAATTTTAAAGAGAGTTTTTTATTTTATTTTAAGATTTTATTTTTTACTTTTTATTTTTTCCAAAGTTTTGTTTTGATTTTTATAAATTTCTCATCTTCTCTTCTCTTGGCCATGTCCTCTCTTCGCATCATCCTAGTTTCCAATCTCACTAGGATTAAGGAGCATGTGTGGGCTTCAATACTTGTAGAATTTGATGCATTTTCCCTTTGCAATAAGCAAATTTATCGTTGATACCACTTTATGATTTAATCATTTATCTTTTTAGCTGAAAGTTGAGTATTATCCCTTCCTTTCTAATTGCAAGTTTTCTTCTTTTATAGATCACGTTTTGGCCTTGACATTAGATTTGTTTAAGAAGTTAAATTAGCAACTCGTGTTCTTTGAAAAGCCATGTTTTGGCTGCAGAAAAAAATCTGGTTTTTTTAATGAGTAAGAGCTGACTTTGTTCATGCATTTTTGGTCTAAAATTTCTCACAGCAAACATACTCTTTTAGCTTTTTTTTGTATGCTTAGAGTTGTGGTTACTTTTCCTGTGATATTCAACCCATAGCTTGGCAAAAACAGCCACAAAGTTTGGGGGTTTATATTTGCTGTTTGGAACCGTAAGAATTTTGCATTTTATCCCATTCTTTTCCCTTTGTTAAAAATATTTTTTATTGGCATAATTCCCTAGTTTTCTTCCATAAAAATAATTTTGTGTTTTCCTATAAAAAAATGAGCTCATTGGCCGCCTCTTGAAACAACAAACTTTTCCTCCCTTGCATGACATTTTGGCTGGTTTTTTTTTTTTTTTAAAGAAGGCTGCGTTTTCTCTTATGTATATGCCCTTCTTTTACATGCTTTTCTCCTTTAATTCTGCACAAACATTCATTCTGGAAGAACAATGTTTTGGCTTTGAGTTCTAATTCTTTTTTGAACTTCAAATGCTACTAATCATTTCTTAGTTGTTGGTTAACAGTTTGTCCTCCCTTTAGATTTATAATCTTTGACTCTTCTTAACACCCAAGGTGAGAGAACAAAAGGATGTTCACCAACAAATGGGTCAGTGTAAGTCATCTATCACTGCCTTCTGAATTGACAAGTACAGCTCCCTGATTGTGTATGATATGCAATGAATATGTTTTTATCTTGATCGCCAGGTTGTCTCTTATGAGTTTTAACCAAATTGCTTGTAGACACAAACAATTCAGGCAAGGATAATGTGAAGATAATCTACAACCCTCAATAGAATGCTTATTATAGATCATCAGAAAGACTACCTTCTAACTAAATCTATCTATTCTAAGAGTGCATATTCTACTAATGAGAATAGAAGCAGAATCATATATGAACAGCAAATGGAATTGCTTTCACTGCAACCTCTGACATGAAATGGAATCCAAGAGAAAATCATAGCTTCATACACAATTGTACTTTCTATCCAGAATGAATCTAACTAACAGGATGAATATGAGAAGAGTTACATATGACAAGCAAATGGAATTACTTACTGCAACCACAGACATGAAATGGAATTCAATATGTAATCACAGCTTCATACATAACTGTCATTTCTATTCAGATGCAGATGATTAACTAAAAATGGAACAACACAACCAGAAATAAAGCTCAGTAAATGGAATCACTTTTGCTCCAATATCTAGTTTGCCGACCCCGTATACTGAATTCTTTACAGAATTTATAGATTTACAATACATCAGGCTTCTAAGAGCCAGTGACCTTCCCCCTTCTTCGAATACAAAGAAAGAAAATTTTCCAATTTGAGAATTCGAAAAGTCACCATGGATGTAGAAAAACTTCTCAATCTAAAACTCTTCATTTCTCTCCAACATTTATATAGCTGAATCCATTAGGTTGCTGGAGTCTGATCGCTTTCTGAACTTTGAATTCAAAACAACATCAATCTTCATTCTTCGAATAATTTCAACATTCTTTATTACATTTTATCTTCTTTTTCATTAGCATCTGGAGATCTCCTTCATCACTGTAGAATCTTTTGTTAAGTGGATCATTCGTAAATAAATTTCATTGGATAAAAATGTACCCTGTTCATAAAGGTTCAAACTGCATCGAGCTTTATATTCTTCTTTCAATATGCAATCCCACTTACAGTTTTGAGTTAACAACATGCCGTGCTTTATCTTTATGAACACATATTGACTTTGATCCTTTTCTATATCATTTCTTCCCTGTTCAGATAACTTTATCCATCATAATTCCTGCTCAAACTCAATGGCACATACTATCTTACAAATGTTCTGAACATTGCAACGGTTATTCTTGAATATCCGCAAGCTCATTCTTCGCATAAGATTTAACTTACCAACTGGCGCATACCTAGTGATTCAGATCATATTTTAATCTCTGATTGTAACATATAACATGAAAACAATGCCACTTGATTCCTTATTTGTTGTTGTCATCTTGAGTATCACGGTTATGCACCTTCAGCACACCTCAAACTGGAAAACCTGCCGGGCCATATCTTCGCTATTAGAGTACGTGGGTCCCACTGCCACGTGGAAGAATATTGCAAGTGCGCATAAAAATATGGCAGGGTTTGCGATCTTGCGAGGACCATTAGATGTGTTCCTTTATTTTACCATAGGTAAGTCCGCTGGCTTGGGTCCCACTTGAATACGTGGCAAGATCCCGTTAACTTGCAAAGCATCTTACACTGTCGCATGATCTCATGGCAATATTTTATTCCATGCGATCATGTGAGTGCTCTCTCATTGGTGCACGTGGAGCAATCCCGCTAACCCGCAAAGTATATTCGACAACATACGGGTACTTCTGATTAGTATCTTGAAGATATAATAACCGCGGGAAACTTTTTCGAACCGACCACTTTACACATGGCTTCATTGTCGCATGATCGCAAGGCATTATTTTAATTCTTGCGATCATGCGACCACTTTCTCTTGAAGGATCTCTGACATCATGAAGGGATAGTGGGGGCCGTTGATCTCATCGAACATGATAAATCTTTGACTTGCGGGAAAAGAACTGTGTGAGTGCGAAAGCAGCGACCGAAATGAGAAAACCCGCCGAGCTCATTCTCTGCAACTATTATATGATCATGTCAGATCATTTCTATCATACTTCTTCTGAGAATTGCCTTTCGAGAGTGCAATGAACCGAGAACTAATAGTTTGCAGACTTTTGAGCTTTATATTAATACCATAAAGATCAAATCCTTCAAAGTCTTCATGAGGATGGAATCGATCAAGAGTTAAAACTCGAGCTTTAAGATGAGATCCTCTTCCTTTTCTCTTAAAATGAACAATCACTATATCTGATGCGGCTTATGGTCACACTCCATCATATTACTTCATATCTCTATTTCAAAGGTACTTGTATGCTGATTATCAGCATCATTACATTCTTCAATATAGTCTAGAGATCAATCAACCATTCTTGAATCAAATCTTTCAGATCGACTTCCATCAGCAAAGTATTTCATGTAACAACCATAATATTTGAGAAGTCACAACTTATATTCCATTGATACTACTAATCCTTCCAAACCTTTCAAACACAATGGAGGAAGAGAAAAACTCTGCACTATTGTTAAATCCAATGCATTTTGAGAACTTTCAAGAATAATCCTTTGTCACCTTATTGAAGATTTTGAGATATTGTTAACATTCTGAGATCACCCATACAAGAGGTATATCTTCTATATATGAAATAGATTTCTTTGAATGCCCACATCAGTTTTGACACTTCACTATCCAAATAAAGAGCCCTTTTTCTGAGTCCTTGTAACCTTTGAATATCATGACTTGAGACCAATCTTCTGCCTGAAAAAGAAACATCCATTGAAGCACAAGTCTCTACCGAGTTAGGATCTACAACCTACCCAAATGATGAGACCTGATAACAACCCACCTGGCTAAAATATGATGGCAAATGAAGGGGAACCCGACAGAGACTTCCTGTCCTATGGAAGACTTAGACTTAGACACCAGACTTGATTAGACCACATGACTCCAACTATTTCCAAAAAAGAATGGCTGACTGAAAGTCAGAGAACAGCTGGCTCCGACTGGGGGATCATGTACTACAAAGTGCATGAAGAATTCAGCTTCTCTGGTGAGACAAAAGCCTTATTCGTTGGGTTACAGAATCTAGACCAAAGAGAACAATGAGAAAATGTATACAGGGAGGGCGGAGGGGAGCAGGGCAGACTGAAAAAAAAGCAAGAGAAAACCACAACTAACTAAACAAGGAAAGGCTACACTAGACACACCAAAATTGGAAAAAAAACCTATTTACAAAAGGTGAGCAGACCTCACCAGTAGGACTAACAATAAAGGAAGATTCATATGTGACCATTAACAGGAAAAGAAAAGTATGAACCTTTCCTGAATAGAGGAAGATGCTCCACCAATTTGGAGAAGCATTGATAACTCCTGGCTACTCCTTCATTGTTGAAAATAAACCCCAAAGCTATCTGCAACATGATGATCCATAGGGCCTTTCCAAATAGCCATGCCTCATTATAGATCTCTGATTCATCTATGCTTCCATATACATCTTTTCTTGTATATTCAACTTTCTGTGATGGAAGAGGATATTCACTAGATTCTGAAAATACTGAAACATACTTGCATCTATTCATTCCATTACCAACAAGATCACCTTTCTCAAAAATACTAGCATCTAAATGATTACAAGCACCATCCTTACAAATCTCAAATTTCAAACTAGGACTGAAAATAGATGATTCTCATTACATATGGGGTTAATCCAGATTGAAGCACCTTCTTCATCTCTAGCATTTATCAAAACTGAAAAATGTTCCTCTGAATTGAAAACTTCAATATTTGGACTAACCATGGAAGGAGATTCACATGTGGCTTGATCAATTTCCTTTTTAAGACTAGGAAGATCTTCATCTAATTCTTTGTCTTCTACATAATGCTGCAGTACTTCATTAGCCACTGAAAATTCTTGTTCAAAATCTATTGTTGCATCAATTTCTTCATCAACAAGAAAATTGTCAGAACATATTTCAGCCTCTTCATCTATACATATTTGATTAGGAACATTTAACATTATATTATCTTCGAAACAAAATGTTTCTGATATCTGATCTTTATTAACCATAATGAATGAAGGATCAACCTTATTACATCCTTCAATAACCTCAGGAGTTTTATCTTTTAATAATTCATCAGCCTTAGGATGATCTTCAGAAGAGAAATAATTTGAAACTTTATCTTCATTCTTCTCATTCAATCTACAACTTTCAGTAATACAAGAAAAGGAAAACATAGATACATCTTCATTTTTAAGTTTGTTTACCTTTTCTTTTTGATCTTCAAGAATCTTCTTAGGCTGAGAATGTTCTCCTTGCTGGTCATTTTCTTTATGTTGATGACTCATCCAAGGTAATCCATCATCTTGATTATTAGAGACTTGATCTTCAATACTTGGCTGAGATTCCTCCAAAACAAAACAATTGTATCCATCTTCCAAATCTGTCTCATACTCACAATAAAAGTTTGCGGAGTCACCATGAGGAGTATGACAATCTTTATCTCCTGGATATTCAAAGTTTTGTTCTTTTTCTTCTTGCCTGAGATGAAAGGCATGAGAATTATATTTTTTAAAAGGAGCTTCAATAGCCAATCTCTATGAATTCTCATTTCTACCTTGGTGTTTTAATCCTTCTTGGTACGGCTGATAAGATGAATGAGCTGAAGCAGTAATTTGTCTTTTTAATGCATTAATTTCATTAGATAATCTTAGCAACATATCTTCTGTACTGATTGAAGTACTGACTGCACTACTTGTGAATCCATCATGAAATCCCTTCTTCCATCTCCCGGAGGCTAGCATATCATCTTCCATTTCTTTAGCCAGTGTTTGAGCAGCTTGCAAATCCATTACATTAGCTCTTCTTAATTGATAAGCAAGTTCTGGAGGCATAGAACTAATGTAAAATGTCTTGAGATTATTTCCACTGGGTGCACTGGCAGTAGGTATTCTTCTGATAAGTTTATTGAATCTGGCATTGAAATCTCTCATGGAGGTAGATGGTTCCTTCTTCATTTGAGCCAGTTGTAACAGTAAGAATTGAGCATCTTCAACAATCGTATACCTTTCTTCAAACTTTTGCTTCATATCAATCCATCTGGTAATGCATCCTGTAGGTAAACCTTGAAACCAATCTACAGCATCACTGACAAGGCTATCTACAAACAATCTAACCGCAACATCTTCATGTTGAGGATTCACCACACTACATGCCTTATGAAAAGCACTCAGATGTTGTTCTGCAGATATTGAGCCATCACCATTGAATCTTGGAAAGTTCTTTCTAAAACCTTTCGATAGATCATGACTTCTTGCAAGATGCAAAGGTCCAATAGCATTTCCCCAAGGAACAGCCATAATTACTAATCATGTATTCCACTGACTAAATTGAAGCTGAGAGGGGAAATGAACTGAATTCTGAGAAAAACTTTAATATTTTCTTCTTGTTCCTAAAGTTCTCCCCAGGAGAGTCGCCAAAAACTGTTGGTTAACAATTTGTCCTCTCTTTAGATTTATAATCTTTAACTCTTCTTAACACCCAAGGTGAGAGAACAAAAGGATGTTCACCAACAAATGGGTCAGTGTAAGTCATCTATCACTGCCCTCTGAATTGACAGGTACAACTCCCTGATTGTGTATGATATGCAATAAATATGTTTTTATCTTGATCACCAGGTTGTCTCTTATGAGTTTTAACCAAGTTGCTTGTAGACACAAACAATTCAGGCAAGGATAATGTGAAGATAATCTACAACCCTCAATAGAATGCTGATTATAGATCATCAGAAAGACTACCTTCTAACTAAATCTATATATTCTAAGAGTGCATATTCTACTAATGAGAATAGAAGCAGAATCATATATGAACAGCAAATGGAATTTCTTTCACTGCAACCTCTGACATGAAATGGAATCAAAGCGAAAATCATAGCTTCATACATAATTATACTTTCTATCCAGAATGAATCTAACTAACAGGATGAATAGGAGAAGAGTTACATATGACAAGCAAATGGAATTACTTACTGCAACCACAGACATGAAATGGAATTCAATATGTAATCACAGCTTCATACATAACTGTCCTTTCTATTCAGATGCAGATGATTAACTAAAAATGGAACAACAAAACCAGAAATAAAGCTCAGTAAATGGAATCACTTTTGCTCCAATATCTAGTTTGCCGATCCCGTATACTGAATTCTTTATAAAATTTATAGATTTACAATACATCAAACTTCTAAGAGCCAATGACCTTCCCCCTTCTTCGAATACAAAGAGATAGAATACAAAGAAAGAAACTTTTCCAATTTGAGAATTCAAAAAGTCACCATGGATGTAGAAAAACTTCTCAATCTGAAACTCTTCATTTCTATCCAGCATTTATATAGCTGAATCCATTGGGTTGCTGGAGTCTGATCACTTTTTGAACTTTGAATTCAAAACAGCATCAATCTTCATTCTTCGAATAATTTTAACATTGTTTATTACATTTTATCTTCTCTTTCATTAGCATCTGGAGATCTCCTTCATCACTGTCAAATCTTTTGTTAAGTGGATCATTCGTAAATAAATTTCATTGGATAAAAACATGCCCTATTCATAAAGGGTCAAACTGCATCAAGCTTTATTGTCTTCTTTCGATATGCAATCCCACTTACAGTTTTGAGTTAACAACATGCCGTGCTTTATCTTTATGAACACATACTGACTTTGATCCTTTTCTATATCATTACTTCTCTGTTCAGATTACTTTATCCATCATAATTCTTGCTCAAACTCAACGGCACATACTATCTTACAAATGTTTTGAACATTGCAACAGTTATTCTTGAATATCCGCAAGCTCATTCTTTGCATAAGAGTTAACTTACCAACTGGCGCATACCTGGTGATTCAGATCATATTTTAATCTCTGATTGTAACATATAACATGAAAACAATGCCACTCGACTCCTTATTTTCTATTGTCATCTTGAGTATCACGGTTATGCACCTTCAGCACACCTCAAACTGGAAAACCCGCTGGGCCATATCTTCGCTATTAGAGTACGTAGGTCCCACTGCCACGTGGAAGAATCTCGCAAGTTCGCATAAACATTTGGCAGGGGTCACGATCTTGCGAGGACCGTTAGATGTGCTCCTTTATTTTACCATAGGTAAGTCCGCTGGCTTGGGTCCCACCTGAATACATGGCAAGATCCTGTTAACTCACAAAGCATCTTACGCTATCCCATGATCTCATGGCAATATTTTATTCCATGTGATCATGCGACTGCTCTCTCATTGGTGGATGTGGAGCGATCCCACTAACCCGCAAAGAATATTCGACAACATACGGGTACTGCTAATTAGTATCTTGAAGATATAATAACCACGGGCAAATTTTTCAAACCGACCACTTTACACGTGGCTTCATTTTCGCATGATCACAAGGCATTATTTTAATTCTTGTGATCATGTGACCGCTTTCTCTTGAAGGATCTCTGACATCATGAAGGGATAGTGGGTGCCACTGATCTCATCGAACATAATAAATCTTTGACTTGCGGGAAAAGAACTGAGTGAGTGCGAAAGCAGCGGCCGAAATGAGGAAACCCGTCGAGCTCGTTCTCTACAACTATTATATGATCATGTCAGATCATTTCTATCATAAATCTGCTGAGAATTGCCTTTCGAGAGTGCAATGAACCGAGAACTAATAGTTTGCAGACTTTTGAGCTTTATATTAATACCATAAAGATCAAATCCTTCGAAGTCTTCATGAGGATGGAATCGATCAAGAGTTAAAACCTGAGCTTTAAGATGAGATCCTCTTCCTTTTCTCTTAAAATGAATAGTCACTATATCTGATGCAGCTTATGGTCACACTCCATCATATTACTTCATATCTCTGTTTCAAAGGTACTTGTATGCTGATTATCAGCATCATTACATTCTTCAATATAGTCTAGAGATCAATCAACCATTCTTGAATCAAAGCTTTCAGATCGACTTCCATCAGCAAAGTATTTCATGTAACAACCATAATATTTGAGAAGTCACAACTTATATTCCATTGATACTACTAATCCTTCCAAACCTTTCAAACACAATGGAGGAAGAGAAAAACTCTGCACTATTGTTAAATCCAATGCATTTTGAGAACTTTCAAGAATAATCCTTTGTCACCTTATTGAAGATTTTGAGATATTGTTAACATTCTGAGATCACCCATACAAGAGGTATATCTTCTATATATGAAATAGACTTCTTTGAATGCCCACATCAGTTCTGACACTTCACTATCCAAATAAAGAGCCCTTTTTCTGATTCCTTGTAACCTCTGAATATCATGACTTGAGACCAATCTTCTACCTGAAAAAGAAACATCCATTGAAGCACAAGCCTCTGCCGGGTTAGGATCTACAACCTACCCAAATGATGAGACCTGATAACAACCCACCTGGCTAAAATATGATGGCAAATGAAGGGGAACACGGCAGAGACTTCCTGTCCTAGGGAAGACTTAGACTTAGACACTAGACTTGATTAGACCACACGACTCCAACTATTGCCAAAAAAAAATGGCTGACTGAAAGTCAGACAACATTAGTTAAGTTATGTTTTGGCTTTGAAATTTGGTCTTTTTCTTAAACAATAAAGCTACAATCTTTCCTTGAGAGAACACGTCCTTTTTACCTATTGCATTTTTTCTCTCGTATTCATTGTTGTGTTTTTCTTACCTTGTATTGTTCATACTTTGACTAATAAGAAGTTGGATTCCTTGCTTACATGGAAATCTAGTTGTAGACACCCAAAATTGACTCCATCTCGTGAGTTTGTAGTAATTGCTAGTTGATTCTCTATTAGTTAAATAATTCTGTAATTGTTTAATTTATCATCTTAATTTCTTCTAAATCTAATCTTGTCATTGTTCAATCATTTTCTCAATATTAATTAAAAAATTGGTTGAAAGTTCACAAAACGTCTTCAGCTAAGAACCCACTAGGGATCAAGTCTTGATGAGTGCAAAGGCTCTCACACAATAATTAATATTATTTGAAAAATTAACTTTAATTAAGTAATTTTTATTATTTAATTAAATTTAATATTCTAAAGTCCTATAATTTACACAATGACCTTTAATTATTTTAATTAGCTAATAATTCATCTAATTAAATTAATTTAATTTCATCTCAATTTCCATTTAATTACATTTAATTCCACTTTAATTCTATTTTAATTTGATATTCCTCCAAAAATTAAATTTTTAATTCAATTTAAACAAGTGCCACGTAGTGCCTTTAATTTTGTAATTAATTATAATTATAATTTATCTTTAAATAAAAATAAAAATAAAATAAAATAATAATTTACTTTTATATATTGAATAATTAATAATGTAATATATATGATGTACAACAATAATATTTTATAATTGTTATATTTATATAATTTAATATTATTAATAAATATAATATATATGATATACAATAATAATATTTTATAATAGTTATACTTATATAATTTAATATTATTAATAAATATAATATTATATATTTAGGCCGAAGGTGTTTCTTATAGAAACACATCCGGCTGGGTTAACTTGATCGACGGTCGTCTTGCAAGACAATTGAAATCATCACAGTCATCCGCACCTTCTAAAAAAATATGAATCTGTTAAATTGTGTGAGTGTGAAAGCGAGTACAAAGCTATTTTCAGCCGGGGTTAACTCTGCGGTTAACCGGAGTTACGTTCCCGGTTTAGGAGAGACGTCTTCTTTTCAAACTTTGCAAACTCTGCCATGGTGTGTGGTGTCTGACATCCGTAACCCTTCCTGGTCGTCGTAATGTTTATTGCACGGTTTCCATCAATGTTTTGTTCAATGAAAGCAAGCAATTCCTTGCACCTGTTCCTGTTTCAAATCTATAGACTTCAACTTCTTGAAGACATAGAGTAGGATGATACTCAAAATAACCGTCAGTAAAAAATAGGAAAAACCAGAGAGAACCAGTAAAATGAAAAGAAGAGTAAAAGGAAGCACGATTACAAGGATGGAAATGGAAGCTAATATCCACAGTAATAAATTGTAAAGCGGCATCCAATCCAATCCAGTTTGGATGTAAAGATGAATTGACCGAAGGAAAGTTAAACAAAAAAATAAAATGCGAAAAAATCCTTCAACTTTTCTTCAGCTCTTTCCATCTCATTCCCCTTTTGGCTCAACACACGTGTAACGACTTCCTCCACTCGTTGCTTTATTGGAATTGTACCTCTATTCTCGCACTTGTTGTGGGTTTGCGAAATGTGAAACCTTCATCATTATGGAATAAAAAAACGAGACCTACAGAGGCTCTACAGAATCCTCCTATGAAACGGACCAATTTAAACAGTTACACGGTGCACAGTTGTTTAGAATAAAATATATATTCATATAATGCCAAACTTACTTTACACTATGCCAAATGCACGGTATGTATCTGCAGATATCTTGTAAACTCTGCAGAGTAAAAAAGGAATCAGTCAAAATGAAAAACTTTAAGAACGTATAATCACTTTCAAATGCAAAGAAGCATACTCAAAAAATGTTGGGAGTGCGAATATGAATCGATCTTGATTGTAAGTGCTATATTACAACACTACTTCAAAAGACAATATCAGAAAAATATGATTTCTATCTATAACCCATGGATTATACAAGTGCAAAGTCAAGGATTATTCAAGTCCAAAATCATGCTTCTGTAGCTGATCAGTACACTACATTGCCAGTTATTATGTGAGATGAAGGATGACAATGAAAAACTTAAATTTGAGAAACCATTCATTGTGCTTTAATGGATTTCAATATTCTTTTCAGAAGCCCTATTTTGGGACAAGAGGGTAGAATGTTGGCTAAGGTTGTTGAGTCTGGCTTTATGCAATTGTCTATGCAAAAAAACTAAATAGCACTGAGAAAACATCTTTTTTTACATTTATTAATTAAATTAATTAGTGTCGTTCCAAAAGAAAAAATAATCAATTAATGTGAATGTACACTACCATCAAACTCGGTACAGGGGAATCAATTCACCGGAGTACCCAATTTCTTAACAAACATGAAGACCCCCAAAATTAGGTAAAACTCTCTAGCCAATGATATTGTAAATATATTTACATAAAAACTAACTGCAAGCTTTGCATCAGTGCAGGAAATAGGTGAGAAGAATAGTCAAAAACATTAGAATGTACATAATTCCTTGATCTGTGGCGCTCCCTGCATTTAGTCAATATTTGATCCCAATATTGGAAAACAACACAAATCAACTACTCACATGAAGTATTAAAATGTGGATTAAAAACCATATACAGTTGATTTCACATGAATCTTTTTAATAACTATTCATTTATCAATGCACATAGTCATACACACAGCATTCAAAAACAATATGTTCTCAAGAGCCAAATTCTTCAATTCATTAAAAACTAGATGGGTATTTGTTGAATTCAAAGACCATTTCTAAAACCGTAGGCTCAACTCTCAAAAAGCACAGGAAGATCCACAGTGGATTATCCTAACACTGTACTAATCTTTTCAAATGACTCTTAAAATATTGATGTGGGTGATCATGCACTGAAGAGCCCAACTCTTTGATTCATTGAGATTGAGATGGGGTTTTTGGTTGAAAGGAAATGCCATTTTAAAAACCCTAAATGCTGCTCTCTAAAACCATAAGCTCAAAATTGGCGCAAAAGGTCCATAAGAAGATCCACATAAAACTGATCTAAGAAGTACTAACTACTAATGTAGTTCTGTCAAAATATTCTGACGAGAAGAAGGAGAAAAGCATACATGGCGGAGCAGCCATAGTGCATGTCACTTATTACGAAGATGGTGTGGGCACCTTTTCTACTCCCACAATGTTGCCACCTATTTTCTTGCATGAACAAACCTAAAATCTCAATTGCCAAATGTTCATCCTAATCATTCTTGATGCAGTCTCTGCAAAGATGATGATCTTCAGAAACTAGTATCCGAAGACCTCGAGAGAAGTGGGTTCTCTTTCATCGGGAACATATAAAGCTTCTTAGACATCCTGCAACCGTTGATTCAGCGAATAATAGCATGCCAAAACAAAAATTATTACCGGCCTTAAAAAACTTACAACTTGACTATAAAAAGAAGCAAATGTGTAGCAAATATTTAGAAAAGCTAAAATTTGATAGGTTGTATCAAGGTGGATTAATCACGCTTTAAGTCTCGCCCCCTCAGCTTATAATTATATAAAATTGTGATGCCATCATACTTATCTATTGGAATTTACCTTTTTAGCTGAATGCGTGTAATCCTTTATTTTTGTATTCTTCAAATGTGGGCTTTTATTTTTATCCAAATTGCTCTTTCGTAGTGACTGAATATTTTAGTTTACAGAAAAGATATATAGAGTAGAATCAAAGTGATTAGTAACATGAGAGAACACTCTGAAATAGAGAGGTAAACATTTATACTATGATTTTTACAAAATTTGAAACGATATAATGTACTCTTTCAATATTTTTAAAATTTAATTATTTATTTTTATTTGAATTTTTTATTCATTGAAGAAGAAATTCTTCATATTTAAAGAATAAATTCTCGATATGATATTTAAGTCTAATTTCTCTTTCTTTTGATATCAAAGTTTAACAAAATTTCAAAAATGATTATTAAATTCATATTTATATATTTGTAATGAAATAAATAATTAAAATGTAAATATAAATTACATAAATAAATTAATATGCTAAATTAATTAATATTAATTTTTGTAATATTAAGTAATAAGTATAATATAATAAAAAAACAAAAATATATATATTAAATTATATATTATTGGTATTAGTTTAGTTATTTTGTAATATTAATTTACCAATTTACATTAATATTTAGTTCATGTATTAGTAGGACTTTGTATTGTATAATACTTATTGAATTTATTCAAATATTAAATGATTATTAAATTATAACTAATTATAAATTAAATTTATTATAGTAGACACAAAAAAAAATCTTTATATTATAAATATATATACATATAGATGATCTATTATATAAATATTAGAAAGAACTCAAATTTTTTTTAATTATTATCTATTATAGTTTTTACCACCATACTCTTCATATGCATTATCAATTATATTAATGTATTAATTAATATAAATTTAATTTATAATTACGTCGAGAGGCGTAAGCTTACAATGGCAGCAGACCCACACCTATAGGAGGTCAGCGAATGTAATGGTGTAAGAAAAAATAAACCTTTGATATTCCATTACCAACTTGAAAGGTATGTAATCGGACCAGTAAATACGAAGCAGGGTTAAAAAAAATATGAATCAGTAATATCACAGCGGCAATGAGTCTGAAATGTTACTATTTCTTGTGCCTATATGCTGCAGATGTGGTGAATGAATTCAGGCCCAAGAATAAATCAATGACTTCCTGTGTTCTCTAGGTGCAATTTGCAGACGAGAGTTCGAATTCCCACTGCAGGGTTTTGATTTATGGTTTCATGGGTGCTTCGGTGGGTTTTTCTGGGGCTCACTGGCTTAGGCTTGAGGTACTTTTTATGGGAGAAAAGGAAGGGCAACGCTAAGCACGGGCATTTTGTGATGCTGAATAGAAGCTTTCTTAAGAGAGCTGTGAAGCCCAATATGGGAGCAGTCTAGTTTAGCTTACGTAAGATCAAAGATGCAACCTAGAATTTCAGTCCCAAAAATGTCATTGGACAGGGTGGATTCATGACTGTTTATAAGGGAGTTCTTCCAGATGGTTGTCTGATTGCTATGAAGAGAATGGAGGACTTAAATGAGCAAAGAGATTCTGATTTCATCAATGAGGTGGAGATCATTGACAGGATCAAGCATCAAAATTTGGTGGTTTTGAGGGGATTTTGTGTTTCCAGCAACGACATTGAAGGTGTTGGAGATTTGCCAGCAGACCGGTACTGACTATATGTTTGTCATTGATGACAACATATGTAAAGTGACATACGTGGAAGTCTTATGCAGTAAGCTTTCAATATATGTAGCATGGACAAGATACCAACATGATATCATGGGCACGGAGGTTAACTGTTACTACAGACAGTTATATAGCAGTTGGTGTCAGCAGTGTTCTTCGTAGAGTAACAAAAAGTGTTTTGTGTATGGTTGTCCATACAATTATCATGAAGCCTTTTGTGCTTGGATATATGTTGAAGACATTTTAGTGAAGTTTTAGTTATGGACGCATAGTCTGATGATGAATGCAAGTGAAGTTATGTAGTCGCTATTTGTCAGTAGCAGTTTCCTGTGTTTGTTTAGAAGAGCCGATAGAGATTTTATTGGTTTTGAATTGCGCCTATCTTGAGGATATGCACTCTTGGATTTAAGCTTGGAGAAGTGTTATTAATGTTCAGTTAAGAACGCATGAATTAATTCAGCTTACAAAGAAAGTTATAGTTGTTTTGGTAGAGCTGACAATTTGTAGCGTGCATCTACATTTATTTTATTAGACATGTCCCAGAATGAGTTGCGTGCATAGTAGAGCTGACAAAATGTTTATTGGAGTTTGTTATGGTTTCTCTAATATGATTTCAAGGTGGTTCTAATAGGCCAACTTGATTATATCATTTGGAGGAAAGATATTTATAGGAAGTCATTTGTGATTTCTTGAGTGTGGTTCATGGTTGACTAAGCAGAGCAGAGCAGAGTGTGTGAAGTGTTGAGCCATCAGAAGTAGGTCTATGTGACCAAGTAAAGTACTTGTGCTATTAATTAGAACTGATCTAAATAGAAGGTCAACATGCAGTTCACCAAGATCCAAATATAGTGTGTATCTGTTATTCAAAAAGTTGTAGCCTTTGCCCATTTGAGCAGTGAGCTCTCAGATAGTGCATCCTCTCCTCTAACAGGGACAATTGTAAAAGACTCCTAACAGGGTCCGACCCTTGACCAGGTCTACTATACTTAATATATTGTAAAGCTACTCCTAACAGGGTAAAGGATCTTCTAACAAAGATCATTATACACTAGTATAGAATATTAGTGGGTATCAAGTCCCAATGGGGTTTTTACCTATTTGGGTTTCTCCATAACCAAAATATTGGTGTTGTGTTCAAGTGTTCTTTCATTTATGCTTTATGTTTAAGTATACTTAATTGGATAAAGAATTGAATCTTGTAGATAATTAATTCACCCCCTCTCAGTTAACTCTTGGGACTATTCCTAACAGAAGGGCAACATTAGTTTCTGATAGATGATTACATGGTTAATGGCAGCCTGGATGAGCATATTTTTGAAAATAGGGAGAAAAATAGGGCGCCCCTGAATTGGGCACGGAGGAAGAACATCACTATTGGCACTACTAAAGGATTGTAAAATAGGTTCGTTTATCTTTAGTTTATGTCGCCTCCCTTAAGAGAGATCTTAATACCAACATTGAATGGAAAGACATCTCATGTGTTCTTGAATCCATTACCATAATGCGAAGAAAGTGAATATTTTATGTTGATGCGAAGAAAATCTGGCATGAAAGTGAAGAACCATAATGTGATGTGGAGATTGGGATTATTGGAAAAGAACAAAACCACCATTAACTCTTCTTGTAATGACAAAATATGACATCGTATTCTGAATAATGATGACTCTTCATTCAAATTCTTGTTTTACATAGAAGCTAATGTAACAGTTAAATCAAGGTTCACGGTGACTTGGCTTCTAGCAAGGAAGTAAGTCTGGATGGGGACTCGAACTAGGCACGTCAACATAGCCAAGTCTGTAGGTATTTATCGACCAATTCCTTACTATTTTGTAGAATTTCATCTCCATACTTTTGTATAATTGCCTGATGGATCAAGGCTTTATCCATGCATACCACTGCACTAATTTCACATACGGCCAGGACAAGATTAATGGCTGATTAAACCTGTATTGCATAAAAATTAATGTTTTGAGAAATTTTAGCCTTTTCTTGTGGGATTTCAAATTGGTGAATCAGCTGGCAATGCGATCAAGCATAGTGCTGAGTCAATTAGGAGAAACCTTGATGCGATCGAGCTTTTCATTTAATAAAATCAGAGTAGCTTTGAATTCATGGTCTGATTCATCATCAACATGGACCACCATGAAAACTTTGTCCGGGTTACTATTTTTTGTAGCTTGGAAGTGAAATGCAGAAGGTATTGTGAGTTGCACGGGCTTGCCATGGATGTGCATTCACAGGCAATTGCGAGAAGACTCACTAACCATCAAAAATTCATTATTATTTTGAGATAACCAGGCATTCTCAAATTCCTCCAGGCTTTTCATACAAGTCAAAATTAGAACATTCAATCTTTAAACTTATAAGATACTCACCATTTCCAAAATCAAATTTGATTTTGAACACTAACCTTAAAGAGTATATATAGGTTAGTGTTCATAAATTTGATTTTTTTAAAGAATCATTAATCAACTTTGTAAGAATGTTTTTTATATTTCTCTTTAAAATATATAAGAGCATCAATGCCTACAATCTAGATATAGTTGGTAATGATAAATAGATAAACATTTTAAAATAAATAAAATATTTGAATTAAGAAAGGGTTAGGCTTAAATCAATTAATCATAAAATAAGCTTAGTGTTGGAGTTTACTAAGGGTTAACTTTAAGGTTAGTGTTCAAATTTGGTGATGGTCTATTAATTGTTAAGATTAGAGTTTAATTAAATTAAAATTAGAGCTCAATTAAGATAATAATGATAGGTAGAGTTTAATTATTATTTGGGTTAGGATTAAATTCAATTTGTAGGAGATATCTTTAGTTAGAATTAGATCATGGTTAGGGTTTAAATTAGTTAAGCTTCAAATAAACTTGGGGTTAAGATATAATTAAAGTTATGGTTTAGTTAGGGATTCATTTAGGGTTATAGGAAAATATTTGAACTATGGAAAGCGTTAGGTTCTATGATTAAATTATATTAAGAGTTCATTTAGGGTAAAATGTTATAAATATGCAAGTTATGTTAATGTTGGGGTTAAATCACTTAATTAGGGTCTAACTAAATTTAAAATAAGGGTTTAATTAGGGTGAGAATTATTCACCATAATTGTAACACTAATCTTAAACCCTAGAATGACTTCTATTAGAATAAGTTTTGATAAGTATAGAGTTGATAATATAATAGAGAGAATTCTATATTTACAATTAAGTTAATTAATAATTTTATAAATAATGATTAATCAATTTTAATAATTTATTATATTGAATTTTAAAATATATAAAGATTAACAATGTCTAGAATATACATATAAGCTTTTATTGAGAATGATAAATAGATAAATATCTTAAAATTAATAAAATATATGAGTTAGGAAAGGGTTATGTTTAAATAAGTTAATCTTCAAACAATCTTAGTGTTAGGCTTTACTAAGGGTTAGCTTCAAGATTAGTGTTCATATTAGGTAATGGTTTATTAATGGTTAATCTTCAAACAATCTTAATGTTAGGCTTTACTAAGGGTTAGGTTCAAGATTAGTGTTCCTATTAGGTAATGGTTTATTAATGGTTAAGCTAGAGTTTAATTAAATTCAAACTAGGGTCAAATTAGGATAATGATCATGGGTAGAGTTTAGTTATTATTAGGGTCGGGGTTCAATTAGATTTCTAGGAGATATCTTTAGTGTTTGATTAGGTTATGTCTTTTAACCATAATCCTAAATGCTAGACGCTAAATGTTAACTCAACAACTAGGGTTTTGGATACTAAGTTTATGAACCCTAACTAATTCTTCTATATCCACAATAATATACCCTAACCATTAGGTTTTGGCATTTACAATAAGGGTTAGGAGTAGGAATTAGCATTTAGGATTAGGGTTTATCTTTTATTGATATTGTTTAGGCTTTACAATTTTGGATCACCATTTAGGATTATGCTTTAGGTTAGGATTTATAGTATAGCATCTAGGATTATTGTTTATCATTTAAGAATAAGGTTATGATTTATCAACTACGGTCAAGATTAAGGTTTATCATTAACAATTAGAGTTCAACATATAGGATTGAGGTTTATAATTAAGATTAGAGTTAGGGTATGGGTTCAAATCATAGTTAGGTACTGAGTTAACATTAGTATTCGGGTTTGGTATTTAAGATTAGGGTTAAGATTAGGTTTTAGAATTTAGGATTTAGCATTTAGGATTAGGGTTTAGCATATAATATTAGGGTTTACCATTTAAGATCATGCTTTATCTTAGGATTTAGGATTTAGGGTTAGGATGAGGGTTTCATTTAGGATTAAAGTTACAATTGGGGTTTATCATTTAGGGTTATAGTTGCGTAATAAGGATTAGGGTTAACATATAATATTAGGGTTTATCATTTCTTATTAGGGTTTAGCATTTAGGATTATGGTTTAGGATTAGTCTTTAATAATTAGGATTACAATCAGTGTTTAGTATTTAGGAATATGGGTTAGCATTAAGCATTAGGATTTAACATTTAGGCTATAGGGTTATAGTTAGAATTGGGGTTACTTTACATCATGGTTATTATTATAGTTAGGGATAGGGTTCAAGTATTAGGCTGAGGATTTAGAGTTACAATTAGGGTTAGGTTTTAACATTTAGGATTAGGTTTTATTATTTAAGATTAGGATTGGGATTAGTATTAGGGTTTAACATTTATAATTAGGGTTACTCATTCTTAGTATAATTTTTAGTATTATGTTTAGAGTTAGGGCTTGAATTAGGATTAGGGTTTAGGATTTATGATTATGATTATGATTTAGAACCATAGTCATAACCCTAACCCTAATATTCACCCTAACCAATGAATAATCAGAAACCTAACCTTACTCCTAACCTTAATCATAATTTTAAATCTAACCATAGTTTGTAGTAATAATACCCCTAACCCTAACCCTAATCCCAATTCTAACCCTAACCATAATCCTAAAACTAACCCTATACCTTATCCCTTACAATAATACTAAATTCTAAACCTTAATCTTAACCCTAATTATAAATGCTAAACCCTAAATGTAAATGTTAAACCATAATTGTATTCCTAACCCTCTAACCCAAAATTGAATGCCTAACACTAAACATTATGCAAACATTAGCAATGACCATAATTCTAACTAAAATACTAAACCCTAACCTATAACATTATACTGATTGTAATCCTAACCCTTACTAAGTGTAATCATAATTTTAACTATTTTTCTAACCTAAGAATGACGGGAAACCTAACTATTCCACTAACCTAAACCTTAACCATGATGTAAACCATAACCTCAACCCTAAACCTTAACCCTAATCTCCACTATATTCATAACCTTAACCTTAACCCTAACCCAACTTTACATCATGGTTAGGGTTAGGGTTAAGGTTAGGGTTGGGGTTATGGTTTAGTTGGGTGTATTATATATAGAGTATATATTAGCTAGCTATTTATATTATTAACATTAATGCATTATCTTTATTTAGAATATTTTGTTTTAGATAATATTTTGTTGAATCTGCTGGGAAAAATTGCACTAGCACAGTCAGATACTGGGTGCTATAAAAAAAAGGCCAACAAAGATAGACTATATCTACACTCAATTTGGAAATGAGATTGTTCTCCAAGCCTTTAAATCTCTATGTATCTATAAGATCTGAAAATGAGGGAGCCCTAAATATCATTTCACCCTTATAAGGTTGTTGGCACTTGCATGTCTTGGGATCATGCACCAGTTCTCCAGAGCAGTTTTTGTCCCCACATTGTGTCATAACTGTTTCATAGCTTTTCTCTTCCACCAAATTTTTGCATGGCTTAGAGCTTGAAAGACTAGATCTTGAGTTACAAACTGGGTTTCCTGAAATCCTATAAATTTTACATAGAGATAGTTAGCATCACAAAACCATTTTATTTTCATCATGTGAAGCCAAGTTAAACTTTCTTGTCTTCCAATTGAACCAATTAAATCTAAGGATACTAATCAAAATGGAACTCACCATAAAGTAGCATTGCCTTGGACATTAGCTTGAGTTATACTATTATTTGTAAGTTCTACCCATTGCACTTCATTTGAATTAATGGTGCTAATTGTTACTGTTCCATTCAAAAGGTTTTTTTTCATTCGTATTGTTACAAGTATAGGAAGACTTAAAAATTATTGATGAAATTTGTAAAGCTATGCTGCAATTATCCATGACTGAAAAATCCAAATAAATAATTAGATTATTCTTATAGAATTTTGTCAAATTTGAGATCTTTTTAAATGATAATGAAAAAATACATAATGGTAACGCATGGAGTAATTAAAAATCTTGTCCTCATTTAACCTCGCCAACAAATTTTCATGCATGCATTTCCCACACCACATGGGACACAAAAAAAACAAACTTGGCAAACCAGTGAATAAATTAGGAGATCATACAAAAACTAATCAACATCCAATATAACAGATTGTATGGAAACTGCCACGATAGTCTTACTAAAGAAAGTGATGGTAAGACTGCATGTTCATTTGATTGAATACTTATTCAAGATAAAGGGATTATAAATGAAGTGGTTGTGGGATCTCCTAGAGAGAGGAAAGTGGGTTGACCTTTCATCCAAATTTTATGCTCATGTTGTAAATTTGATGAAGGGAGGTTGTATAGGATTTTATTATTTCATGGAAGGTTTTATTGAAGGTTGATTATTCATCTCAAGATTGTTTCTGAGTTAGAAAGAATTAGGAAATTTGAGGTGGCTACCTTTTATAATTTAGAAATACATGTAGAAATGATAAGATTAAGAGAATTCAATGTTCAAGAGATTGGAAATGCTCAGTTGAAGTGATTCATATATACATGTAATTCTTTATTCAAGAGGTACGAAGTAGTTAATTCTACTATCTTGCAAGGATGTAACGGAGGACACAATAAATGAACTTGGGTTATGATCGCAATTTTTCTTTTGAGGGCCATAAGTCAATGCATTCATCAAAGAAGACAACTCACACCAACAAAGATACATAATATTTTGGGGATATTAAATGAAATATGATGCACCTAAGGCTTGTATGATAATAGTATTAAGAATGCCAAATTTTAGGTCGCTACCCAAGCATGTTTGATTATCAAAACTCCAAGATAGCAATGAAAATGTTTACACAAGAATTGGCCATACCATACTACAAACCTCCCCATATATTAAAAGGAATGTTGTGCTCTTGAAAAAAGAAGATGTTTAGTAGATGTAGATACAATTGAAGAACATGTCCTTGAAGTCAGGTTATTGATGAGTAAATATTTCTCCATGCCAATGATCAAGGGAAAATGAAGCAAGCAATAGTCCATGAATACCTCAACATAACCTTTGCTTGAAAGTTACAGATTTCAAGTTATCTTTTGTCAATGTGACTTATGTCACTTGTTGCAACTAAAATATAGAATTTAGAGTTATTGTTTCTAAAAGTTAGGTAAATCCTAACTTGTCTTCAAATAGGTAGTTATTCTAAGTGTTCACTTAGGTAGTTATCTTGAGCAAGTATTTTAGGAAGTTTTCCTAATTTATTCTAAGTAACTATCTTAAGTAATTAGGTCTAAGTGGTTACGAGTTATTAAAGGGGTTGATCCTATAAATATAGTTGTATCCCTAAATAATTCTGACATGTTCACAAACAAAATTGTGTATTTATCTACAGTACCTTTGATATATTTTTAAAAAAGTAATTTTTTTTAGTCAAGTCATACCCGTACAATTTTAAGGCTCTGTGGTTGATGATGTTGATGATTATCTAGAATTTAAAAATTAATGGAGCTTTGGAAACATCTGAGTGAAAAGATTCTTTATGCACTTAAATGTAAGAAAATAATGTTAACTAATGCTTTTTAATGTGGAAATCCAAGACTTTTAATTTTTCTCTGATCAGTTAAATGTTTTCATGGTTAAATGTTTGTAGATTGGTTTTTAATAATGATACCTAAATATCTCATTGCTGAATAATAACATTGGATTCTAGATTTATGTATTTATGTTTTCAACTTTTAAAATTTTAATTTTATATAGTAAATGTTAAATATATACATTAAATATATATTAATAAAAATGCACCTTTCATAGAATAAATATATTTAAATGTTGGCTTTAAAATAGAGATGTCTTCTTCATCTTTGTTTCATCTAGCATTGTTAGGCTTATATTTTCATTTTAAACTAATATTTTTTTCAAATAATTTTTAAAAATAGATTTATTTATTTACTTAACTATTAGTTTAATAAATTTATTATTTAATAATATTATTCAAATACTTTTAATATAAAATATAATGTATATATTATATTATTTTACTAATATTTTATTCAAATAAATTTTAAAAAATAGATTTATTTATTTATTAACTTCATTCAGTTTATATTTATTATTATTATTATTATTCAAACTTTATGTATAAGATCTAAAATCTAATTATTTAGATAATAAATTCATTTTTTACATTAATGGCTTCCTTAAGTATACTAAATTATTCATATACTAAATACAATCTAAATATATTTAACACAAATACAAAATTAATATACTAAATTATTCATTTACTAAATACAATATCATAAATACAATGTAGATATATATAACACAAATACATTAAATCCAAGGTGGTTAGAGCTAGTTTTACATTTTTATCAAATAATCTAATACATTTAGTATAATGAAAAGATAGATTATTAAATTATGAGACCTTTTTAGAATATTATTTGCTATATTTTTCTAATAATATTTTAAAATTATATTTATATTTTATTTGTAATTGTATATTTTATTTGTACTTGATTTTTAAATAATAGTTAACATTACATAAGGACCAACTCAATACATTGTGAATGATTCATCAGTAGAGAAAAAGGGCAGTGTCAATGGCGGCACACCAAGTTCAATCCCTTGCTCAGGCCCTTCATCTCTCTTCTCCTCATACATAATGTGTATCTAACCGTGTTTCTAGGTTTAAAATTTTTATGAAATATGTTCTTGTATTTTGTACCTTAGGGTCACATGGTATTTTTGGTTGCTTAATTGGACCGGTTTGTCTGAATATTTGATAAACATTTAGAGTCTATTGTATAAGATAAAACATAATTTTTCTTTTACTTTTCCTCTCCTCTTTGTTTTCTTGTGATCTTCTCCTAAATTCAATTATGAGGACACGAATTGATTGCACGATGTTGTGCACCATAGAATTTTTGAGAAATTTGGTTTTAGTATGGTAATTTTCTATAATTATAGCCTATGTACACTATTAATACCCTTCATTAAATAAATTTATGGCTTTTGAAAAACTAAATTACTAATTAGCATGCCGCTTGTAAACAAGGATTGTAGCTTCTTGTCTAAATTTAGACATAGTACAAGATGCACGCTATTTAATGTTCAAATTAATAGACAATAAATGAAGTTTGTATTGATAGAAATATTGGCATTGATTGCAGGCAGTTGAGTGAAAAAATTGGTTTCAGAATTACTATATTATTCACATTATTCACTTGAATAATATGTACCGTCAATAAATTGATTTACTTGTTAACAAAAAAATCAAACAAATAGATTAATAAAGGAATATTATAAAATGGCTTCATTTTTGTGAAATTAGCTCAGAGAAATTTCACATATTCGGAGAAGTCGAATCTACCAGAAAATGGATTCTAGGCTATCGATATAGAGAGAGAAACATACAACTTTTTTATATCCATATTAATATTAATCCATAAAGTATAATATTGATATTAATCCATAAAGTACTAATACTAATATAAAGTACTAATATTTTAATCTTACATTTCCATTGTGTGAAGAGACTACAAAGCTATGAATTAAATCACCTACAACCAGAGTTACGTTCACGGTTTACAAGACATGTGTTGCTTATTTCTTTATTTCTATCTATTTTAATTTCTGCAGGGTTGACAAATTTTTTAGAATTGGTACTTCCTTCCGTTTTACTTTCTGCAGCGCTAATGAATTCATCAGAAGTGAGAGAAGTATGAGTCAGTGGCAGTTTGGGTGGGTTCTGATGAGTCACCCATTTACCAATGTGGCAATCTCTGAACCGCTAGGATTACTCCCTTGATGAAGAAAATTGGGCGAAAGACCAAACAAAGCTGGCAAGGAATCCCTCCTCCATGAAAGACTGAGTAAACAGATCCCCTGACAATAATGCATGCATTTTGAGGCTTGATAAAAACTGTAAATAGTTCAAATCCAGCTCTGTATCGCCATCCATAGGACAATTTTTCCTGACCATTGTCAAACTATCCATAAAACACCTTGAAATCAGATTTGGTGAATAGAATTTCAAACCCGCAACCAAATGCATAGATTCTATACACGCCTGGTATTAGGAATAGTCCCAAGAGATAACTGAGAGGGGGGGTGAATCAGTTATCAACAAGTTTCAATTCTTTATCCAATTAAGTATACTTAAACATAAAGCTTAAACACAATGAAAGAACACATGAACACCACCAATATTTTGGTTATGAGGAAACCCAAATAGGTAAAAACCCTGGTGGAAATTGACACCAACTAATATTTTGCACTAGTGTATTATGATCCTTGTTAGAAGATCCTTAATCCTGCTAGGAGTTTCTTTACATTATGTTTAGTACAATAGACTTGGCCAAGGGTCAGACCCTATTAGGAGTCTTTTACAATTGTCCCTATTAGGGGAGAGGACGCACTATCCGAGAGCTCACTGCTCAAAGGGGTTAAGGCTACAACCTTCTGAATAACAGATACACACTATATCTGGATCTTGGTGAATTGCACTTTGACCTGCTATCTGGGTTAGTTCCAATGTATAGCACGCATAATTTACTTGGTCACATAGAAATTCTTCTGATGGCTCAACACTTCACACACTCTGCTTTGCTCTTCTTAATCAACCATGAACCACACTCAAGCAATCACAAATGACTACCTATAAGTATCTTTCCTCTAAATGATATAATCAAGTTAGCCTATTAGAACCACCTTGAAATCATATTATAGAAACCATAAAAAACTCCAATAAACATTATGTCATCTCTACTATCCACGCAACATATTCTGGGACCTATCTAATAAGATAATTGTAGATGCACGCTACACATTGTCGGCTCTACCAAAACAACTGTATCTTTCTCCTCAAGCTGAATTACTTCATGCACTCTTAAGTGAACATCAATAACTCTTCTCTAAGCTTAACTCCAAGGGTGCATACCCCAAAGATAGATGCAACTCTATAACCAACAAAATCTCTGTCGGCTCTTCTGAATAAACATAGGAAACTGCTACTGGTGAATAGCGACTGCATAACTTCACTTCTACTAAATATCAGACTATGTGTCCATGACTAAAACATCACTAACATGTCTTCAACATATATCCAAGTGTGCAAGGCTGCATGATAACTATATGAACAACCATACACAGAACACTGCCTGTTACTCTGTTAGGAACACTGCTGACACAAGATGCTATATAACTGTCTATACTTATAGTTAACCTCTATGCCTATGATATCATGATGATATCATGTCCATGATACATATACTGAAATCTTACTGCATAAAACTTCCAGGCATTCTACTTTCCATATGTTGTCATCAATGACAAACATATAGTCAGTAGTGGCCTGCTGGCAAATCTCCAACAATCTCCCCCTTTGACATTGATGGCAACATGTGGAATGAAAAACCACCGCCAACCCAAATGAAAATTTCTTTTATAACATTCTCCATTTCCTCATCAAAACTCACCCAAAGATGAATCCTCCATCTACTACAATATTTTCTAATATTCACCATTTCCTCAACTATACTACTGTCATAACTAAATACTGCTCCCCCCTTAGTATATTACTCCTCCTTTTACTTCTATTTTTCATGACTCTTTATATTAATCCCCCTTTGACATCAATGGAAAAGGGCGCCATTCATTTTAAGCATGAGTACTACTCCTGAGGTAGAGTAGTCAACCTTCCATCAGTCCCTAAGGACTGATGCCTTTCCTTCTTTCTTCTAAGAAGAATCAGGGAAGGAAATTACTCCCAACTTCTCCCTGAGATACTCAAAAGTATCCTTAGGCAAGGGTTTTGTGAATATATCTACCAACTGATCTTTAGTACTTACATAGTCCAACTTGACTTCTTTCTCTGCCACTTTCTCTCTTAGGAAGTGATACTTGATCTCAATGTGCTTTGTCTTTGCATGCATCATAGGGTTCTTCGACATATTGATAGTGCTAGTGTTATCACAGTGAATAACAATAGGATAATAAATTTGAATTCCAAAATCCTTTATCATGTTCTTGATCCAAACAATTGTAGAATAATTCAAGGTTGCTACAACATACTCCACTTCTACTGTTGACTGAGAAATACAATTTTGTTTCTTGCTTGTCCAAGTGACAAGTCTGTCACCAAGAAAAATTGCTCCACATGATGTACTCTTTCTATCATCAACACATCCTGCCCAATCTACATCAGTGTACACATGAAGCTCAACATTTTCTGAATTAGGCTACCATAGACCATAATCTATAGTGCCCTTCAAGTATCTGAATATTCTCTTTACTGCCATGAGGTGACTTTGCTTAGGTTCTATTGCAAATCTTCTAACTATGCCAATTGCATTGGAAATATCAGGTTTAGTCTGAGTAAGATATATGAGTTACCAATCATTGACTTGTATAATGTTGTATCCACTACAGGTGAGTCATCTTCTTTTGTAAGCTTGCATCCAGTGATCATAGGTGTTCCTACTGGCTTGCAATCATCCATCTTGAATTTCTTTAGCATCTCTTTCACATACTTGGACTGATTAATGAAAATTCCTTTTTTTGTCTGCTGCACATTTAGTCAAAAAAAGTATTTGATAGGACCAATCATACTCATCTCAAACTCATTCTACATTTCTTTGGAAAATTCGGCACTTAATTTGTCATTACCTCCAAAGATAATGTAATCAAGAAATATAGCTACAAGTAGTAGACCTTCAGATGTCTCTCTAATGAATAGATTACAATTTGCTCCTCCTTTCTTGAATCCAATCTTTGTTAGATATCCATCTAGTCTCTCATACCATGCTCTAGGGGCTTTCTTAAGTCCATAGAGGGCCTTATTCAATCTGCATACCATATCAAGTATGTCTGATAAGATGAATCCTTTTGGCTACTCAATGTATACTTCTTCTTTCAAATCTCCATTCAGGAATGCTGACTTAACATCCATCTAATATACTTTCAATTTTTTGACTTTAGCATAAGCTAGAAACAACTTAATAGCTTCTAATCTTCTCACGAGTGAAAATGTGTCTGAATAATCAATGTCTTCTCTTTGTGCATATCCCTTACATACTAACCTTGCTTTATTTCTTACTATTGTACCATCTTCGTTCATCTTGTTTATGAATATCCACTTTGTTCCAATCACATTCTTCTCACTAGGTCTTGGGACCAATTCCCAAGTGTCATTCTTAATAATTTGATCAAGTTCATCTTTCATAGCATCATGCCAATCTAAATCATTACATGCATCTTCAACACTTAAAGGTTCAATCTAAGATAGTAAACATACCGCTTCACTGCTAGCTGAGTTCTTTGCTTGTGATCTTGTTAAGACTTTGCCGCTCTGATCTCCAATGATATCTTTCTTGGAATGGTTTCTAGATGTAAACTTTGGAACTTTAGGTGATGCTGACTCATCAGCCTTAGGAGTACCTTCTTCACTTGTATCAGGGTCATTGATAACACATCAATATTGTCAAGAATTTCCTCAATGATTGTCTCACTAGTGGAGGGTCTGGGTTCTTCTTCAATCATAGGTGAGTAATCATGATATCTTTGTTGAGCCATAAACTTTTCATCAATCTTAACATGAGAACTTTCAATGATCTTTTTCAATCATAAATTGAAACATCTATAAGCTTTACTTTTAGTAGAGTAACCAAGGAAAATACCTTCATCACTTTGTTAATCTCTATTAACCATTTAAAGTTGTCATTAGTATCAAAGGATAGTAAACAGGTTGGTTGGTTACTTATATTGATTTGGTTGGTAACTAGAGGCAAGACAGAGCAATCAGTAAAGTGTTTACACTGAGCACTAGTGACACCAACATCGACGGACATTAAACACTGAGCATCACAGTATACACCAAGCAATTTATACAGTGTTTACCAATGATTACAGAAAATGGCATAGTAATCTGAAATGGCACATTCTTCTATGCAGATGGTTACAACAGATCGTAAAATGGTTTACCAAGATCGAGGAGCAATTATTGTAAATAGATACTCATTAACTATAATGTTTATCTTATTGTAATAGTTGATCTAGGTTAATTTTAGACCGTAGATCTTAGGGTTATGATTATTTTTTTGTAACCTAATTTTCGCTAAAGCGGCAAAATAAAACACTATATATTTTGTATGTTTGCACCATTTTATAAGGTTGGGTGAACTAATATATATGAATCATGGAGCACTTGAAGACATTGCCAAAAATTCAAGACAATTAGTTTACTGAGCATAACAGAGTACAGAGGATATCAGATTGAGTAGAATCAAAGAAGGCTACCGAGCATAATAGAGCAGAGAATCATCATAGATAAGGTGATATTTTGTTGAGCACTTATAGATCTATTTTAGACAATTGAGTTTTCAACTAGTAGATAAATTGCCTATTACTTTTTGACAATTGTGATAGAGTTTTTGATAAAATCTCTTAACAGAGTAGACTTAACAATCTTATGTAAATCTCTTAACTGAGTACACACTTCATTAGTGTTGTTAAAATCCTATAGCTAGGTAGATCTATCTGATCTAATATGTTACTCCTAATAGGGTAAGATCACCAGAAGTGATCAAAACTTGTAGCCTTAACAAGCAAACCTTTTCTATCTACAGTAGTGAAGAATTTGTGGGTGTCATCCCGACCGCAGTTTTTACCTTCTTACAAGGGTTTTTGTGTTAGCAAAATACTTGTGTTATGTGATTGTCATATTGATTTCATGTTGTTTACTTTCTCAAGTTAACTAGATGATTGATTTATGCAATTAGATTCAAGTTATTTTGATCGGTTATCACTGTATATAGTTATAGATTTGAAAGGTTTTACAAGTAAAGTTTTTGAAGTCACTGATTCACCCCTCCCCTCTCAGTACCTATCTCTCCTAATTCCAACAATTAGTATCAGAGCATAGTTCTCTTACTAAATAGTCTAACCACTGAAGGGTAAAGATCTAAGTCATGGAGAGATACAAGCTTGACAAGACTATTGAGAATCAGAAGATACAAATATAGATGTTTGTGGAATAGTATAAACAAGCCAAGGAAGAACTAAAGAAATTACTGGTTGAAAGGAAGAACCTTGCAATTCAGCTGAATGAAATCAGTTATCATGAAGAACCTATTGATGAAATATTTGATCATATTGGATCAAGCTCTGGAAGCATCTTTGACAGATCTAAATGCATAATCTCTGACTTGTTTGAAAAGAATCAACATCTATCTGAGCAAGTGAAAGCACTTCAAATCGGTCAGGAATCTCAAATGATGAGAATGGTGGAAATCATGAACAATGCTAGACAAGCTGAACAAGATTAGAATCTGGCTATTGAAGACCGAAGACTGATGAATGAACAGCTCCAAGCAAAATAAAATGAAATACAGAGACTCACTGATCATCACTTCCAAGTATCAAATCAAATGATGATAGTTAATCAAGAAATGAATCGAGTCAATGGATAATTATCAAGAAGACTTGAAGATGTTGCAATACTCAAAGAAGATAATGAAAAACTTAGAAATGAAATAAAGATACAAAAGCAACACAATGAAATGATGAAGATTGATGATTTCTTGACTAATCAGAAGAGATTCAGAAGTAGAGCTAATATAGGTTACACCAGTGAAGGAGAATAATCACAACAAGCTAAAAAAGTCAACAACAATCAAAGTGAGAAACCTAAAGTGTTGACATGTTATCACTATGGAAAACTAGGACATACATCTAATGTATGCAAAAGCAAAGCACAAGGTAAACCTCCTATCATTCCTAAATTCAATGGATATTGTTATTATTGTGGTAAGTTTGGACATCTAGCTTATGAATGTAGAGCTAAGATGAATGACATAGCTAATAATATTACTGAGGAGAAAATATGCTATACTTGTAATAAACATGGTTACACTGCAAGGAACTGCAAGGTGAAAATGAAACAAGTCTGGACACCTAAAGAGAAACTACAATGAAAGCCATATCAACTGAAGAGAAAAGGTAACTCATATGTTTGGGATTACAATACATGGACTAATTATAATATATGTGGTCGGTATGGACATATTGCAACAAACTATTACAAAAAGAATTAGATTGGACAATCAAGAAATTGGACAAATGAAGGAATGGCATGTATGCACTGTCACAAGGTCAGTCATTTAAGCAAGAATTGTAGAGACCGAGCACTAGATGAAAACCATATATTTGAGAGTGGATATAACATTGTAGAAATTATAAATTTAAGGAACACAATGTGGAAGAAGGCATCTAATGAGAATGCTAAGTCAAGTAACACTGTCGATGAAACCTCATCCACTGGATTTGGTGACATCAGTACCTCCACTTAAGATGACAAAGGTATGTATCGAACTAACATTTTAAATGATCACACTTTACATATAGTTCCTTATATATGATGTACAAATACCTAATCTGCATGAATAAAGATGCACTATGGTTTATGTGTTATAAGTTTACAAATGTCACATAGTCGGTAAGAGAAGAAACATGAGTTGGTTACCCATCGGTAATCACTATACAAGGTTAACCAACAACATTACAAACTGATGAGGAAACTCTATGTTAACCAAGTAAAGGAAATTGTAGAAATTACTGAGCTAAAAGCTGTTTCATATCAGAAGTTAGGTCACGCATTTATTGCACCAAAATTTGAGTGGGAATATCAAAAAATCTATAAATACATGGAAATAGAGTTCATTGTTACATTGTGATTTCGAAGAATAGAGATTTTATAGAGAAGATTTTGAGCTAAATATTTCCAAAAAATATTCAAAGCTACTGTAGATCGATCCGACGACAATTCTTCAACGATAACGAGTAAGTTCATTTGCATACCAAATAGTGGTTATCTATTGTTTGCTGAAACCCTAGAAACAATTTATGTCATCGATATTGACTAAAAGCAAATCACAAAACATTGAGGAGGAAGTAGAATTAATTGTAAGGGCACATTTCGCTGAAGAGAAATTCAAACCTCATCCCAAGGTCGTAGCACAAATAGATGATATGGGCACATTTTCAAGTATTCTAGATAAGGTTTTGTTAATAGAAGATGTTAGGGCCTATATTCACTGCAAAATCAGTGAAGTATGTGATTTTGAGACCATTGTTGCTTATCAACAAATCTGTGGACCTGATGGAAAGATCAAATCCAAATACAAGAAGATTGAGGAGTCAGGGTTATGGTGTTTTACATTCTTCCCACAATCCTTCCAAAATGACTGGATAAGAATCATGCTGAGTAGATTTCATGATGGAAAATTCTGGTTAGATAAATGTATTGAGGTCACAAAGAAGATTATCAGTAGGGTTACAGAGTACCCTACAATCGACAAAGCCAAAGATTTTTGAATTTCATCTCGTCCCGATGTTGAAAAGAACATTGGAGCTCAATGGGATGGTAGGGCACTAAAAATATCAACTATTAAAGATCCAGTGGTAAAATTCACAGCTCATGTCATCAGGTACAAGATATTTCAATCTAGCAGATCAAACAGTGTACCTTGCAGTGTCATGGACATGGCATATAAAATTGTGAAGAAAGATCACCAAGTAGATCTTGCCGAACTACTACTACACCAACTGCATGATAATATGAAGACAATAAAAGAAAAGAAGTCCAATACATGTAAGTATGGATCACTGCTTGTCTATACATTTTTCTATCTACAAAAATATGTACCAGGTATTGGTAAAGTAAACTGGCAATCGGACAAATCGATAACTGCACAAATCGGTGAAATGATGAGAAGTCTAGGAGATGATCTGAATAAGGAATTCAATGCATATTTCAAACAATTTCAGGCAAAAATGCAACAAAGGAGTATAATTCCAAAGGAATTAGTGAGTAAATTTGAAGATGATATATGTTTTGTAGTCAGCACAGACCACTCAATGATAAAGGTAGTAGAACCGAGAACAAAATGGTTAGCACCAATGGGATATGAAATGAATCATGATTTCACTTTGAAATCTATTAATGCATTGCTGGCATTATCGATAGATATCACTGCCAGTAGGTTTGGTGTATATGAGGAAGCTAAGTCTCAAATTACTACAAAGATAGAGATCAGCAAAATGTCTAGAGAAGAGTGAAGAAAATGAGAAAATATCTCAGAACAAAATATGGAAATGCATCTGACTCATCTAAGGAGTCATCAGTTAAAGAAGCAATCAAAGGTCAGTTACTATTGGCTGACAAGCCCTATGATAGCGAGGAGATCGAGTCAGAAAAAGAAAAGGATCATACACCAGTTCCTCCCACCAATGATGAATAGGAAATATAGCTACCAAAACCTGAAGGAATGAAGACATGTTCATCAACTACTGCACAATCTACCGAGCAAGTAGAAGCAATAAAAGTAGCAAAAAGAAGAGTAGCTACACTAACACAAAATATGTTAAGAGAAAGACTAAGAAAGTAGCTGAGACACTGAAGAAAAAGAGGAAATACATAAGAAATAAGGAAGATCTAGAGGATACAAAAACTAAAAATGATCCTGATCAATTCAAGTTAGTTCATAATAGGGAAAGTACAATAGAAGAAATAATTGAAGATATAATTGAGAATGGAAATCTTATAGATCCAGGCATAGGCAAATTTCACAAAATGTCAATTGAGGACAAGACAAAGATAGAACATGCTATCATCTAGATGATGATTAAATTCAAGAGAGTACCAATGGAATTCACATGTCAATTGCCGAAGGAACTTGATGACAAAATAAGTGAGAGATGGGCTATTGCACTAGATACAGAGAAAAGGAAAAGAGAATGATCACTAAGTCGTGCAGCCTCACACTTTAGCTATGCTGTTGTAAGTGAATACATGACAAAGTATTAGGCTAGATTTCTAGTCAAGAATAGAGCTATGCAGATCATGGATGAGAATGTGGATGACATGGATGTCATATGTGATTCTCTATGGACATCAATTTTGAAAGCAGAAGAGAAATCTGAACAGGAAGCATTCCTGAAACTGTCTAAGAAGAGACATAGTTCAAAAGGTAAAGGTATTTTCATTGATGATGACAAAGGAAAGAAAATAAAGGACACCAATATATCAGTTATTGAGGTAATTGATATCACCGAACAAAAGGAAGAAATCAAAATTTCATAGGATGCACCAGATCAAGTAAAGATCCACTTGCAAAAGAAAACCGACGATGATGCACTCATTAAGGACATCACTAATGGTGATCCTGATGATGAGGATGATGAAGATGTGACAATTGCACCATAAAAAGATGAAGCATTAGACACTGATAGAGTGTTCACATCTCTACCAGGTGAACTACCTGTACTTGCAGAGGTAGTTGAAATAATTTCACAAGTACAACCCGATGTCTCTCATCCTGAGCCAAATAAAGATACAACTGAGATAAAAGCACTTGAGCAACCTGCAAATACAAATAAGCCTAACAAAATAGAGGCACATTCTACAGAAACAAAGGAACCAGAAGAACCAAAGTTGATCAAGGTGAACCCACCTGACACTACAACCGAGACTCCCACACCATCTACCAAGGAGTAGAAGAAGGATGATACAGTGTCAACTAGGAAAGATACTCCAAAAAGTGGAGAAAAAGCTATTGTTATAAGTGAGAAGAAGTCACCTCTTGCACAAAAGAAGAAGAAGAAGAAGAAGAAAGTCAAAGGGTTGGTCACCATTGATTAAGTTATAATTATACCATAATGTGACCCAAGAACCCTAAGCCCCAAGGAACTAAGTAGATATGGGGAATTATGTTCAAGGAAAGCGGCACAAGAGAAGTTAAGGCAAGAACACAAACTTAAAGAAGTGTTAAATGATGTGAGGGATATTCTGCAACAAATAGTACCGAAAACAAATATTGATGAAAATAATCACAACATAGATCAACTTGCCACACTCACCGACAAAATCAATGCCCCTGATACAGATGCAGATAAAAGAATCAAAGAAAGGGCAGAATCAAAGATTCAAAACAAATTAGCAGTAAGGATTAGCACAAAAGTGGCACTGAACAATTTAAAATTATTTGAGGTCATTACCGAGGTAAAATTGATTCCCTAGATAATCTGTCAATTTCTCATCAAGCTTTGTACTTCAAATCCCTTCACTGTAGAGGTCACTGAAAAGATAATAGGTTTAGAAGCAAAGATATAGTTAAGTACACAAGTAGCTATCGACAAGCCAACTACTTTCTTAAAGCATATTCACCGAGTTCAGGAACTCTAGTGGCTGATAGCAGAATTAAGAAAACAAGAAGCACACATCACCGATCAGGTTATAGAGTTACAAAAAGAACTCATTCCTTACCTAAAATTTTTTGAAACTCATATTGTCAAAGCTGAACAACTTGTTGCAACACTAGAGATTTCGGTGTTGGATAATATCTTTGACATGCATGCACAAGTTGGTCTTGAGCATATTGCTCTTACCAACTTGAAAGAGGAATGGAACAACCTCTTGGAGTCTGTGAAGAAAATTGATCAAAACATTTTTGATAAGATGTAAGTATACATTATATTTTTTTTATATTTGGCATTATTATCAAAAAGGGGGAAAACATGTATATGCCAAATAAGTATAATTTTTCTATGTATATTACATACTACGGGGAGCATGCATCGAGGGGGAGTACTTTGTACTTACAAACATTTTTGTTGTGGATATGTATATGGAGGAGACATAAGGAATATATAGAAACATTTTGTCTATATACATTTGAAGTTTTGATACTAATGCCAAAGGGGGGGATTGTTAATCTCTATTGAGCATTTAAAGTTGTCATTAGTATCAAAGGATAGTAAATAGGTCGGTTGGTTACTTATATTGAGTTGGTCGGTAACTAGAAGCAAGACAGAGCATGTTGGAGCTTTTCCTTGCAGAACCAAACTTGAATAAAAATGTGGGCTTGATCTTTAGATTATGCACTCAAGTTTGACAAGAAAATAGTCCAATTGATGAGGATTGAAAGGAATCCTCCTTCTTCTTTGAGCTCCACATCACTCAAGTGGGTATTGCCTTATCTACACACTCAAGACACCTCATGACAAACAATAGGCCCACAAATATATTATTGTGGAGTAGCCTTTAGACCGCTATGGGTATCCTACCCCAATGAAATCATAAATCTTATGCAACAACCCTATATGCATAGAATGAATTTGAAGACTAGAGAGCTACTCTAACAACATGAAAGGAAAAGGTGGTGTTTTATGTAAATGATTTGATGATGGGTTGAAAGGACCCCTGAGATACCCTAAGTCTCTGATAGACCAGTGCCTTATCCAATGGGAAACAAAGTCAAATACACCATTGCAACAAAGAGCTATGAAACAAGAAAACAATATACCCAATATGTTGATGCCTTACATCAATCATACACCACTACCCAGACCTCACTTCAACTATCCACCTTTGTATCCAGACATGCTATCACCTTGTTCAAAGGATTTTAACCCTCCCCTTAGAAGAGACCTCTAAATAGATAATACATTAACCAGCTGCTACTGGAAGACAAGCATAAAATATCTTTGATACCCTAGCCCATATACATCTAAAAACTAATCTTGAACCTAGTTAGCTCTACGAAGACAACTCCACTTGCAAATACATAGGAAATGCAAATAGAAAAATCAAACACCCTTGGTGTTACAATCCATAAGTTCAGGATTCAAATGGAGATAATCTCATAGTAGTACAAGTACATTGGATTCTCATACATAAGACAAGCTGATACAACATGTATTATATTCTCCAAAACCAGAGAGGAAAGAGGGAACACCCTATATGCAGAGAAAAGAAAAAATATCTACAGGAAAAGGACCCTTCATGGAACCAGTTCTCCCCAAAATTGCAAAAAGAAGGAACCCTTACAAAATAAAACATCTCACTATTTATACCACTAGTCACCTTGGAATCCTAAAAATTAGGATGCAACAAGCTTTAGATGACTAGGGTGAGGGTTTCAACTGCCACACCAACTAGAAACAGTCAAAAATTAAAAAAACACTTGGAAGAAAACCAAGCAATAGGTCAATCAGATCCAAGGATGATCTTGAAGAAAAGGAAATCTTTGAGTTTGTACCAAAGATCATAAATTCACCATGCAAATCAATCTGATCCACCACCTGCAACATGCCTTGAGCAATAAATTTCATCCATTTTCCACATGGTACAGACACCCTACAATCATCATCAAACTCTAGACCACCCTGTAGTAGTTGACAAAATCAAAATCTAGATCCAGCCACTCTAGCATTGAATTTCAATCCTTCTTATCGTAGAAAACCCACTAAAAATTTGAATTTTAAATGCAATGGTTATCCAAATAGAGTTTAAAATGTGACCGTTGATCCTAGTACTTTCTCAGGAAATCAGGTAGTTCTTATTAATCACATCATTCTTAAAAATAGTCATGAACCCTTTGAAAAGTCATTGGCCACGCTAGCAGTCAACAACCAATGAGAATTGAGCAAGTCAGTGCCACGAAGTAGTTCAGACCCACTGCAAAGTATCTCACCTAAGACAAGATCAATGATCATTGTTATACCGTGCACTTAACTATCATGCATCTTACATCAGTGGTATAACAACAACCACAAGATCTTATAGTGTATTAACCCTCTTTGGAGAAACCAGCCCCATTGACATCATCCTAGTCACCAACATGCTGACCAATCAAAATAAAACAACTATGCAACACCTAGCAATTGGCCCATTGCATCGTTATCCCTTCCACCAATGAAAATCACACATGTTAGCTCTAACTATCAGAGGACCTAGCTTCTTTTGTCACCTAAGAATAAAGTAATATCAACGGTTGGCATAAGATCTCGTAGCTCTGACAAAACCCATAAGATCATACACCAACCATAGATCTTCTGCAGATGTTAGGACCCTACAAAGACATGCTGGCAACCAGGTCCCACTGACATACTTCCACCTCACAACTCTGCAACCAATAAACAACTACCACCCGTGCACACATGGCAGTGGACCCACTCTAGTCAGCATGAACATGATGGAGGATCTGATAGCTGACACGTGATCTCATGGGGGAAGAAGATTCCATGAGATCATACACCCATCATAGATCATGAATCTTAGACTTAGATACCGGGCCTACCGGGACAGATGGCACTTCGTCGCTATACTGCTTGTCATAAATTCTAACAACTTTTAGTCTTGTGAAACAACGATAGCCACACATTTCTTAATGGGTGAAACTTAGGAAAAAAAACTATGGGAGACTTAGGCTTAGAGAAATTATTGAAAGGGGACCCTGACATGAAACCTAACTATGAAACACATAAAGTGAATCTAACCTTTTTGCACATGGGGAATTTAGGACTTAGTGGCTCGAAATAGGTAACGCACAATTAGAACAGGGCTAAGATGGACTAGGGTTTTCTCACCCAATGACTAGATTTTTGAAATTTTGAACTAGGGTTTTAAGCCAGGGACATGGAAAATATTGAAGAGACTAGGGAAAAATAATTGCAGCCATGAAAATTATTTTAGGTGCTAACAGTGGCTCTATCTAGGGATGTATGCCTCCTGCAAGCATAGCAAGGATCTAGAATCATTAGGAGAGCAGACCACCCACTGGAAAAGAGATAGGGACCTCGAAAACTGGCAACCAAACTAGGGAAACAAGAAGGGAAACACACAATAGGAAAGGAAAAGTATTATACAAAATTTACAAGAATTATAGCTTTACTTGGTGGCCCCAAGTCACCAAAAGAAAAATCAAAGCCCTCCTAAATAAAAAATTTGATTTTCATCGACATATGTGACCAAACATCTGAAATTGTCTAGATTATCTTGCTGCCAACATATGTGAATCTTCATGGGCTGAAGAATAAAACTATACTGATCACTACCCATGTTCTTCCAGTCATGACCATTTTCATACTCATATTCCAAGAAGTAAGGAACATCATTTATTTTTCTTGTGGACTAGAAACAAAAATTTGATCTAGTAATGCATTAGAAAATAAAACATGTTCAGCATCATGCATTACCACAAGATTACCTGGCTAAAAAGGACTTGGATCCTCAAATTCTCCTTCACGAATTGTTTCAGCCACTGAGCAACTTGGTTCGTCTATGATATCATCACTGACTGGATCATAAACCAAGTGAAGGTTATTTATACAAATATTGTGACAATGGGACAACTGATCTGCATCATTGTTTCCATAAAAAAAGTTTATGTCCCAATTATTTAAGACAAAGTCCTCAACACTATCACCATCACTATCATTTTTAACAAAAGAAGGAAAAAGGATTGAACAGGAAACTTGTTCATCAATAGAATTCTTATGACAGGAAAACACACTGTCATGTCCTTCTACCTCTCCTTTTGCAGAGTCACTACATGAGGGGAACTCTGGTATACATGGGTCATTCTGATCACTCTGAATGCTGGCCTCATCATCAATGTCAAAGGATATATCAAAGGGAAACTACAAAGAAAAATCCACATCAGGTGCATACCTCTGAAATTCTTTAGCCAAGAGTGCTGAAATATTTTTACTACTCAATGGATTTTGGGCCTTGTCTTCATCTTCCTAAACTTCATGCATATCACTACAAACATCATCCCTATCCAAGACAAGAATGGACATCTTTGGCTTCAAATAATTTTGTGTGAGGAAAACTATGCAAGAATCATCATGTGCATCATATTCAATATTCTACCCCTCACACAAAACATCATCAAATCGGGACAAGAAGCAAGAACCCTGATATTGAAAAGAAAAAAAATCTGCAGATAAATTGGAAATATTGTCAACCTTAGATTCATCTTCAGCACTCTCATATGCACTGACCTCAACATCAGCTTCATAGTCAACATTCTCTGCATAATGAGAATCAACATCAGAAATACTAGACTCCTCATGATCATCATAAGGAACCACCAGCCCTAGCAACCTTATGTCCTCCTCTAACTGCCAGTTCTCAACTTTTATCTTTGCAAGCTTCTTCTTGAGAGCAAGAACTATATCAAAATGTTCAATAAACTTTTCTCTCAATACATCCCAAGAAGGGGATTAAACATGAAGGCAAGGACAAGAAACACTTCCTTGCACCATCAGAAAAAGTATGCACAAGCAGCCTCATAGAAACATCTTCATGTTCAACATCCATTTCACCAAAAATACCCATAACATCATATATATGCTGGCTTGCCGAAATAGATCCACCAACTATGAATCTAGGCAAGCACTTCCCATCCTCGATAGAGAACTCATTAGGGGCACCCTCAATGCCATCAAAACAAAAGGGTCTATATTCCTCCATAAGGAACTTCCCACTAACTTTTATCCCTTTACAGTAGTGCTTAACACTTGATAGGGAAACATTTTCCTTACAACTGATTTTCATAAAAAGAGGACATATGAAAACCAAAATACTTATAAGTTCTGTAGTAGAAACTTAACACATTGACTGGAAGGTGGGATAGATCTAGAGCTCACCATGCAGCTCCATCAAGCTCTTTGCTATATAGAGTTGCCACCTTCTTGAAGAGGAAAATTTTGTACCTTTTGTGTCTTCTTCCAATCAACCAAGAACTTCACCAGGCCTCACTATTTATCAGGAACTGCACTAATCAAACAAAGAGCTCAGAGTCACCACTCAACACTTAGTGAGAAGATTTTACAAATGAGTTTTGTACTTTTGACTCTATACTATGGCTTCCCTAGAAGAGTCACCATTCTGTTGGAGCTTTTCCTTACAGGACCAAACTTGAATAAAAATGTGGGCTTGATCTTCAAATTATGCACTCAAGTTTGATAATAAAATAGTCCAATTGATGAGGATTGAAAGGAATCATCCTTCTTCTTTGAGCTCCACATCACTCAAGTAGGTATTGCCTTATCTGCACACTCAAGACACCTCATGACAAACAATAGGCCTATAGATATATTATTTTGGAATAGCCTTCAGACCCCTATGGGTATCCTACCCCAATGAAATCACAAATCTTATGCAACAACCCTATTTGCATAGAATGAATCTAAAGACCAGAGACCTACTCTAACAACATGAAAGGAAAAGGTGGTGCTTTATGTAAATGATTTGATGATGGGTTGAAAGGACCCCTGAGATACCCTAAGTCTCTGATAGACCAGTGCCTTATCCAATGGGCATCAAAGTCAAATACACCATTGCAATAAAGAGCTATGAAACAAGAAAACAATATACCCAATATGTTGATGCCTTACATCAATCATACACCACTATCCAAACCTCACTTCAACTATCCACCTATGTATCCAGACATGTTATCACCTTGTTCAAAGGATTTTAACCCTCCCCTTAGAAGAGACCTATAAATAGATGTTACATTAACCAGCTACTACTAGAAGATAAGCATAAAATATCTTTGATACCCTAGCCCATACACATCTAAAAACTAATCTTGAACCTAGTTACCTCTGTGAAGACAACTCCACTTGCAAACACATAGCGAATGCAGACAAAAAAATCAAACACCCTTGGTGTTACAATCAATAAGCTCAGGATTCAAATGGAGATAATCTCATAGTAGTACAAGTACATTGGATTATCATACATAAGACAAGCTGATACAACATGTATTATTTTCTCCAAAACCAGAGAGGAAAGAGGGAACACCCTATATGCAGAGAAAAGGAAAAATATCTATAGGAAAAGGACCCTTCATGGAACCAATTCTCCCCAAAATTGCAGAAGGAACCCTTACAAAATAAAACATCTCACTATTTATACCACTAGTCACCTTGGAATCGTAAAAATTAGGATGCAACAAGCTTCTGATGACTAGGGTTAAGGTTTCAACTGCCACACCAACTAGAAATAATCAAAAATTAAAAACACACTTGGAAGAAAACCAAGAAATAGGTTAATTAGATCCAAGGATGATCTTCAAGAAAAGGAAATCTCTAAGTTTTTACCGAAGATCATAAATTCAACATGAAAATCAATCTGATCGGCCACCTACAACATGCCTTAAGCAATAAATTTCATCCATTTTCCACATGGTATAGACACCCTACAATCATCATCAAACTCTGGACCACCCTGCAGCAGTTGACAAAATCAAAATCCAGATCCAGCAGCTCCAGCATTGAATTTAAGTCCTTCTTGTCATGGAAAACCCACTAAAATTTTTAATTTGAAATGCAACGGTTATCCAGACAGAGTTTAAAATGTGACTATCAATCCTAGTACTTTCCCAGCAAATTAGGTGGTTCTTATTAATCACATCATTCTTAAAAATAGTCACAAACCCTTTGAAAAGTCATTGGCCATGCTAGTAGTCAATAACCAATGAGAATCGAGCAAGTCGGTGCCACAAAGAAGATCAGACCCACTGCAAAGTATCTCCCCTAAGACAAGATCAACAGTCATCATTATACCACACACTTAACTATTGTGCATCTTACCTCAATGGTATGACAACAACCATGAGATCTTGTAGTGTATTAACCCTCTTTGGATAAAACAGCCCTAGTGACATCATCCTAGTCACCAACATGCCGACCAATCAAAATAAAACAACTCTGCAACACCTGGCAATGGGCCCACTACATCATTATCCCTTCCACCAATGAAAATCACACACGTTGGCTCCAACTGTCAGAGGACCCACCTTCTTTTGTCACCTAAGAATAAAGTAACATCGATGGTTGGCATAAGATCTCGTAGCTCTTACAAAACCCATAAGATCATACGCCAACTATAGATCTTCTGTAGATGTCAAGACCCTACAAAGACATGCTAACAACTAGGTCCCATTGACATACTTCCACCTCACCACTCCACAACCAATAAATAACTACAACCTGTGCACACATGGTAGTGGACCCACTCCAGTCAGCATGAACATGATGGAGGATCTAATGGCTGGTGCTTGATCTCATGGGGGAAGAAGATTCCATGAGATCATACGCCCACCGTAGATCATGAATCTTAGACTTAGATACCAGGCCCACCGGGATAGATGGCGCTTTGTCACTATACCGCTTGTCAAAATTTTTGACAACCTACAGTCTTGTGAAACAACGACAGCCAGACATTTCTTAATGGGCGGAACTTAGGAAAAAAAAATGCGGGAGACTTAGGCTTAGAGAAATTATTAAAAGGGGACCCTGACATGAAACCTAACTGTGAAACATGTAAATATTATCTAACCTTTTTTCACATGGGGAATTTAGGACTTCGTGGCCTGAAAAAGGTAATGCACAATTAGAACAGGGCTAAGATGGACTAGGGTTTTCTCACCCAACGACTAGATTTTTGAGGTTTTGAACTAGGGTTTTAAGCTAGGGACATGGAAAATATTGCAGAGACCAAGGAAAAACAAATGCAGCCATGAAAGTTATTTTACATGCTAACAAAGCAATCAGTAAATTCTTTACACCGAGCACTAGTGACACTGACACCGACGGACATTAAACACCGAGCATTGCAGTATAGACCAAGCAGTTTATATAGTGTTTACCGATGATCATAGAAAATGGCATAGTAATTTGAAATGGCACATTCTTCTATGTAGATAGTTACAATAGATCATAAAATAGTTTACCAAGATCAAGGAGCATTTATTGTAAATAGATACTCATTAACTGTAATGTTTATCTCATTGTAATAGTTGATCTAGGTTAATTTTGCACCATAGATCTTAGGGTTATGATTTTTTTTTTTTAACCTAATTTTTTCTAAAGTGGAAAAATAGAACACTATGTATTTTGTATGTTCACACCATTTTATAAGGTTGGGTGAACTAATATATATGAATCACGGAGCACTTGAAGAGATTTCCAAAACTTCAAGACAATCAGTTTACCAAGCAGAACAGAGTATAGAGGATATCAGATTGAGCAAAATCAGAGAAGGCTACTGAGCAGAACATAGCAGAGAATCATCATAGATAAGGTGATATTTTGTTGAGCACTTATAGCTCTATTTCAGACAATTGAGTTGTCAACTAGCAGATAAATTTCCTATTACTTTCTGACAATTGTGATAGAGTTTTTGATAAAATCTATTAGCAAAGTAGAGTTAACAGTCCTATGTAAATCTCTTAACCAAGTACACACTTCATTAGTGTTGTTAAAATCCTATAACTTGGTAGATCTAGCTAATCTAATATGTTACTCCTAACAGGGTAAGATCACCAGAAGTGATCAAAACTTGTAGCCTTAATAGGAAAACCTTTTCTATCTGTAGTAGTGAAGAATTTGTGGGTGTCATCCCCACCATAGTTTTTACCTTCTTATAAGGGTTTCCATGTTACCAAAATACTTGTGTTATGTGATTGTCATATTGATTTCATGTTTTTTACTTTCTCAAGTTAACTAGATGATTGATTTATGTAATTAGATTCAAGTTATTTTGACCGGTTATCATTGTATATAGTTATAGATTTGAAAGGTTTTACAAGTAAAGTTTTTGAAGTCACTGATTCACCCCTCCCCTCTCAGTACCTATCTCTCCTAATTCCAACACACTTCTTGCATCAAACTTGCCTTCTTCTTTATCCCTCTTGATGTAGCACTTTCTTCCAAAGATTCTAAAGTATTTTACTGTGGGAACATTACCAAACCATAGCTCATATGGTGTTTTGTCAGCACCAAGCCTTAATTGAAAACTATTGATGGTGTAAACTATTGTATTAACCATTTCTCTCCAATAGGTGTGTGCAAATTTTCCTTCTATGATAATGTTGTGCACTGTATCAAGAATGAGCCTTTTCCTTCTCTCTGCAATTCCATTTTGTTGAGGGGTTCTAGGTGCACTCAACTGTCTCTTTATGCCATGTTCTTCGTAGTACTCATAGAATCTGTCAGAGGTGAATTCTCCTCCTCTATTTGATCTCAAACATTTTACGTTTAGTCCAAATTCATTCTCAACCTTAGCTTTGAATATTTTGAATTTCTCAAATGCTTCTGACTTATCTTTCAAGAACACAACCCACATCATCCTAGTATAATCATCAACAAAAAAAATGAAATACCTTTCACCATAGTATGATCTTGTTTGAGTTGGACAACATAAGTCTGTATGAATTAGATCCAACTTGTTCTCTACTAAATTTTGCTAGCTCCTAAATGAATTTCTCACATGCTTCCCCATCACACATTCCCTGCATATAGTATCAACTAGTTTTGCTATGCTAGGTAGATCTCTTACTGCCTTTACATTACTTATCTTTACTATATTATCAAAATTGATATAACATAGTCTTTTATGCCACAACCAGCTGTCATCAACTTTAGCAACAAAAAAAGTTGATTTTGAATTGAGTTGAAAAAATTACCTCTTGTCTTTGAGCCCGATGCAATCATAACACCATCCTTGTTGTTAGTGATACATTTGTTATCTTCGAACTCCAACTCATAACCTTTTCCAAGTAACTATCCAACACTAAGAAGGTTATGTTTCAAACTATCAACATAGAGAACATCATCAGTATTGTTCTTTCCATCCAAGGTGATGGCTCCTCTACCAACAATTGGTTTAGGAGTGTTGTCTCAAAATCTAACCATACAACCATTGTATTTGTCTAAATGAACAAAGCTGACTTTATCACTTGTCATGTGATGTGAACAACCACTGACTATAATCCAATCTATCCTTATGTCAGCTTGTGAAATTAATGCTAACTCTTGATTCTCTTTCTTATCTTCATGAACTATCTTATTATTCATTTTGTCTATAATAGAAATGAATCCAATTTATTCTCCACCTTATTCATCATCTAAAACTCAATCTCTATCATAGTAGCATTCCTTAGAGTACTTAGGCTTGTAATCCTTTTTGAACTTTCTAGCTCTAGTAGGACACTTAGATGCAAAGTGACCAATCTTATTACATGAAAAGTACTTAAATGGTAATTGACTGTCATATTTTACTTTTCCTTTCTTTTCTCTTTTGGAAATCATAGAAATGAAATCATCTTCTCTTCATCATCATCATCAAAATTACTAGAAGTGTTTACATATTTCTTACCATGAATTTTTTCTTTGAAGGCTTTATCACTCTTTGGTTTTGTCTTCAATCTTGAAATCTCAAAAGCTGAGACTCTGTTGATCAAGGTCTCTCTCTTGAAATTAGATGTAAGCAGCATGGTATCATCAAGGATGTTGATCTTTCTTTCATATTCTGGAGTGAGAGTGTTCATTAACTCGTCCATAATGTCTGTCAGACCTCACCCTGACCCATCATAACATCTTTTCTTATTCGCATTTTGATACATTGATACACTTGTTGATTTATCCTAATAAAGACTTGAGATACTATATTTTGATGATGATTATTATGCTGTGTGGATTACCTTATGATGTGTATTAGAATCTAGAGTATGTCGAGATTTTGATTATGCATGTATAGTAATGTGAATTGATGAGAAGATTGGTTCATGGTTAGATTTGATTACTTCACAGATGACATGTCATGATAATTATGTAATTATGATGTTTAAACATTATTGAATGAAAAATTTTCAATTAGGATTGAATTCTGCATGTAGAGTACATTGTTAAGTAATGAATTAAATATGTATATTTTATGTGATTTTACTACCTTGAACTACTGATGCTCGATGTTTAGTGTGTAGGTAAGAGAACCATGGAATTATTCAGAGAACCAAGGTTAAACATATGTGAACTGAGTCAACCAAGGTTTAATCTGATATGGGATTAAAAGCCTTGTTGTAATGTGAACTCGTGGTAAATGTGAATTTGCATGTGTGTTATTAGTTAACTTCATGCTGTCATTCAGGACATGACATTTTGTATGTAATGTTCAATTGTTAGTGTCACTTGACACTTGTTATGTGCTTATTTAAATTCATCTTTGTTTCTAGCTAGTTCTAGAGGCCAATAAGGGGTTCTAAGGGTCATTTTTGGCATTATTTAAGTACTTAAGTGATAGGGGTATGGGTTAGGAAGGTTTTGAGCATGTCCATAATTCCCTAGTGACCTTGGTAACCCATTTTATGACCCATTTACCCTTAGCTACGAAATTGGATAAGTCTTGACCTTTACCCAACTCCACCCTTTCCTTTCAATCATGTATTTATCATGGGGGACAAGGAAAAACAATAGGACCATAGGGTCAAGTCTGAATTTATTGATGGTGGGTGGGTAGAAATTGGAGGCCTTTTTAGAGGCCCTTGGTAGAGTTAGTGGGTGTGCACCCACTCTCTACTTTTAGAGACATTAGGGTTTGGATTGAGGAAGGATAAGTGGATTAGCTCTTCTCAAACTTCTTTTTCCATAACACTTGTGAAGGTTGGTTACTCACTTCCATGGAAGCTTTCTTACTTTTTCAATATATTAGCATGGATTCTTACTCTCTCATGCATATGAATTGTATTCTTGTTGTGATATTGTGTTGTAAGGGAAGGGATTTGGGTTTGGATTCATGTAACCTTCTTGTTTTATTTTTCTTGAATGAGGGAGTTCTTATTCATGGGGGTGAGGCATTACTCACCCTTTGGGAAGGGAAGAAGTGGCCTTTGGGTGAAGGGGTTAGTTGGGCTCTCCATGTGGTGAGAGTAGCTTCTCTTGGAGAAGAGGGACAAATTCATGCTATATGGGCACCTTGAATCTACTGGTATCCTTGCATCTTGAGGATGTAGATGAGCAAAGTATGTGTATGGAGGTTTTGTTTATGTAGCCTTGAAGAGTTAATGAAATACTAATGTTAAGAAATGTTGAATACCATGGGATTATCGCCTTGGAAAATCCAACCTTCACCCTCTTTCAATAAGTTTGTAAGACTCATTTGTGTAGCCTTGGGAGGGCGTAAATTGTTGTATATGCATATGTGTATTTTGTGAGCATTTTTTTTATTGAAGCATACCTATTTAGCCTTGGTTCTCCAAGCTTGGGGGTGGTCTCATGGAGACCTAGGTTGGGAGGTGAGAATCCCATGGTTTTCCCCATTTTTATTGCAAGTATTGATGTCTTGATTCATGTAGAAGAAGCTTGATGGAGTTCATTCTTTGGATGGGTTTGTATGGAGACACCAGATGTCTTTGTTTTGGTGGATCTTGGAAGTAAGATCCTGATTTTGATGCATTTTTTAATTAAGAAACCTCTCCTTGTAGTAGGATCATACTTGTGGATTTGGATAGTGTTATCCTTCTCTTTATTGGAGCACCATGAAATTGTATATTGTAAGGGAATTGAGAAAATCATGTTCTTTTGATACTATTAGTCATGTATGGCTACCAAATGTTATTTCATTGGTTGAAATGTAAATTAGGATTCCTTGCTATCATGTTGATGCATTCTACTTAATTGAAATGGAGGTGTAAATCTCTCATGTTAAATGTTTATCCAATTTGATAAAGAAGAAATAATGTATTGTTTAAGGAAGAAATTTCATTGAAATGAATATTGGGAATCTCTTAATGTATTGATTGAATTTTTTTATGTTCATTATATTCTATCCTACCTTAGACAATCTTCAAACTCAATAGAAACTACATGAAATGAGAACAACATTACCACCTCTAAATCTCTTCAAATTGTAGTATATATCAATGAACAAGTGAAATATTGGATTACTATGTGGAATTTCTATTACAACTAATATATACAACCTACAAATCTCCTTAGTTTAGTCACTAGTAATATATGCATTTGAATGGATCAAAAAAATAATAAGCAATCAAAGAAAGGAAGGAGAAACCATAATTTCTTACAATGACATTTTCCAGATTTAAAGAGAAAATTACTCTCTATGATTTGTATGGGAATAACATTATTCCCATACCATAGAGAATATTCTGCTTCATTAAATTATGTTCCTGATTAGTATTAACTTAAGTCTAAACTCCTAGCCTAACCTAACTATTAGACACTAATTCCTATTAATATAAAGTTTTCTAAACAATGTCTTAAAGTCTGCTTTACCCTATGCGTCTAGTGGGACCCCCCTCCAAATTACCCATACCTTTAACACTTATTTAAATCAAAACTTATAAAAACATCATCCTCCTTGGTTCCTGCATAAGGCATTGGAACAAGTGGATGCAACTTGTAACAAAAAAAAGAATTTACCTTGCAGCATGATTAAATGTTTTAGTAACCTTCTTCATGACCTGCGCCATCTTCCAAGCTCCCACGTACCTGGCTATACTTCCTTGATGGAAAGTCAATAGTCCTTGACCCTTGCCATGGGTACTTGGCCTTACTGTCATACAACTAATTCTTTGAGGATGTGAAAATCCCCTCCTTTGTTTCTGTTAGTAAATAGATTTTTCCTTCTTGTTCCTTGTGACAATATGACTCTCAATGCCCAAATTATGAACAAAACCTACTTACAAATAGTTGAAAAGCCTTTCTCTAATTACTGGCTTTTCTCTGAATTGGTAGGTACAGCTCCCTAGGTGTATGATATTCAAAGAATAATGTTTTACTCCTAAACTAACATGGGGTATGCTCTTAACCCGAGAGCAGAAGAGGCAAGCCAAACTAAGTCTAGCCAAAACTTAATCCAGGCAGGAAAAGCTTCTAATCTAAGACCAAGCAGCAAACTCACAAATCCTATGAATTTAGATGCTCAGCAACTACCTACAAAAATGCAAATGAAACATAAAGAGCTTCTAATGAATCTCCCACAACACATCCTACTCTGTTTAATTCATATCCTTATAACAAAAAGAAAGAAACATCCTTTCTTACTTCCTGCAATTCAAATTTAAAAGAAAGACACACCGAAGCAACAACTAATTGGTTCCTCTCTGAACATCCCATAGCACATCCTACTAAGGTTTATTCATATCCTTGCAACAAAAGACTGAAACATCCTTTCTTTCTTATTGAAACTTAGATTAAGAGAAAGAACCAACTAATTGACTAATTGGAACAGAAATTATTGACATAAAACACCCTTTATTGACTCTGCAATATCAAGTCTTGTTACATCAACAATTTGCCGACCCTCTATACTGAGTTTATTACAGTATTTATAGAATTTCCTTACAACACATAGAGTTCGCAAGAACTCATGACCTTTCACATTCTTGAATACAAAGATCTAAGAGACAAAAACAACTATGAGGAATATGTATCAACTCAATCTTGTCCTTTCATTTTTTCTGAGAAGGAAAGCTGAACAATACCCTGCCAAACCATATGATTCAACTTCACTTACAAATTACTCATTACCAGCCTCCCTTAGACATCATGCTCCATTATTAATCCTTTCTATTTGAAGATTGATTATGTAGAAAGTACTGGTTATCCATCCTCTGATGTCAATTACATTGTACCATCGAAACAACACTCTGACTGTTATTGAAATACATCGATCCTCTTACATTGTTTACTATAATAACTTACTGTTGAAAAATGTTTGAAGCTACCACAACTCACTATCCCATGCATAATTAAGAAGCATCAAATTATGAATTTTGATGATCTGAACATATTAGGACCTTCTTCTACACATATTATGAAGTAAACTTAACCTTTCGAAGCTTTGCTAAGCGTTTAGAAATCAAACTCTACAAAAGTGCACTTGCTGAGAGCAATTTCCACTGTAGAAAAATCTGCCACTTCTTTTCTTGTCTTAAAATTCCTTATGCATTTTTGATCCATGATTCTTGAAGAAAAATATTCTTTGAGTCATTTTGAATCGACCCATATGATCAGATCAAACAAAGACTTCAAAATCTGCAACATATAGGATGGCGGGTTTTGCCACTCGTAGGTGTGAAAAGCTCCTTTATTGCAGAAAAAGCAATTTTCAAGTGCGAAATCCGCTTAGAGAATGCTTTGGGCGTATTTCTACCCATTAACTTTTGATACATGGTGCTATTAGCACATGCTTTTAAACCTTTTTAAAATTAACCTTTTCTTTAATGTCGAGCTCAGGTGTTACTCATTTCACCTTGTCACATGATCGCAAGGCTATTATTATATTCATGCGATCATGGGACCACTCCTCTTTCCTTCGCCTATTCATTGGATATCCACCTGCCAATTGCCAGACCTCTCTATCTGTGTGGGACCCTCCTCTCCTTCACCTTTCACATGATCGCATAACACATTTTTAATCTATGTGATCATGTGACTGCTCCATTATTGGCACTTGATATAATATTAAATAACTTAAAACTTTCACTTGCCTAGTCTATGTTGTCACATTTGCACTGTTGGTGTATGTGGGTCCCAGCAGAGCATCTTTTACTTGGTCTTTCCTGTCATTCATTAACTTTCCTCATCTTCCTGAGCTTCCATTGTCACATGATTGCAAGGTATTATTTTATTTCTTGCAATCATGTGACCACTTTAAAGAGAAACACTTTCACCTGTCACTCCTATGTATGTCGGTCCCTCAACTTAGAACACATGCTTCATTAAACTTTTTAATCCCGTCCACTTGTAACTTTGTCATTTTTGAACCAATTCACTTGCCATTGTTTTTGTAGTGATCTCATGAGAACTCAGAGAATCATGATATGCATCTCAATCATGCAAAGTATTAACCTTAATTGAGTGTAAAAGATATAGGGGATGAGCACGAACTCGGCTCCGATGCACCGTGAATTACACTTTCAACACTCCTTTGAAACATACATAGTCAATAACCATGATACTTATGCACATGCCTCTTAACACTATAAAGTTTGGCTTCATTGCATCTATTCTATTGCATTCAACATAAGTTTGAGAACTTAAAAGTGCAGGATATGTACATAGCTAGCTGTATAGATTGCCTCATAATACAATGACCGAGTCCCAAAAACATTATACAGACCATTGATACAATCAAATGATAATAACTTCACTATTTAAATGATCACTAGTAATAGAATGAACCCACCATATACCTCAAAACACTAATTTCATCAAAGGAGGCTAGTCATAATTTAATCTTTACTTATCCTGAATTCTACTTCTAACATCTTCAGAGGAATACAATGCTATTACTATCAATAAATAGTATGTCTTCTCAGAGTGGTTACCTTAATCATCTCTGCACTAAGAAGCTCCCAGTGAATTGGATTTAAATAATGAACTTCTTTCAAAATTACCATAATGAAACCTTGCCCAAAAAGATTTCAAATGATCTTCAATGCAATCCATTCCATGACTGTCCATGCTCTATTTTTTGCAATGTACACACTATTATATAAAGTGAAATCTGAATGATTCAATGCCGATTCTATCATAACATCCATCACATGAAGAGTCCTCTCCTGATTCTTTTGAATGTCTAAACCTCAAACATCATTCCTCTTGTTGAAAAGATCATCAATAGAGCACCATTTTCTTTGCCAGGTTGGGGTCTATAACTTACCCAATGTAGAAAGACCTTTAGAACAACCCACCTGGCTCAGAGAAAGAAAAACAATGATAGGGAAACCTCGCAAAGAAAGCCTACCTAAGATAGACTTAGACCACATGACTCCAATATTGCCAAAAAAAAATGGGTTACTGAAAGTCAGGCAACAATTTTTATGAAAAGCAATGGTGGGCCCTAGTGTCATGTCTCCCCTTTATCTGCAAATCCCTATGTGATATTTTCAAAAATCTTATGGGGGGGAAAGGTCTTTATCCTTCGTATACTCACACAGGCTTAGCAATTAAAACATTTGTTATCATTGCTTAGGTTATAGATATTGGTCATGTCAACCCCACTTGGCAAGTGGCCTTGGGGAATAGGTGTGACTTGATGGGTGGTAGGTGTAGGAGCCATGGGCTAGATAGGTGTATAGAATAGGATAGGGACTTAGATTGTTTTGTTATTTTACTTATATTTTGTTTTGATAAAGTAACTAGTTAAAGAAATTGTTTGCTAAGTAATAGTTATTGTTAGTGTAATTAGATTTAGCTTTTGATGTATTAACTTGCTAGGTTAATGTTCTATTTTTATTCATTTGGTAATCTATTTTAATAAGATGAGTAATAATAAACATTTGGGATTTATGTGATTTTTGAATTGATGCTTAAGATGATTGTCTTTTAATTATTAATTGTTTTGGTAGAACATATATTCAATAATTTAATCAATTAGTTAATAAGGGAATGATTTAATGTTAATATTTTAGATTCATTAAGAGAAGAGAACATAATGTTAGTATGTTAGATCCATCAATTAAATAGTTGGTTAGTAAGTGATAGGTTTGGTCAATTATTAGATTAGGGTATATTGGAGTATGACATTAGTCATTTACGTGATAATTATAGATTTTAGCCATTAGTTTCTAATTTTGGTAATTAATGAAATAGATTATTAGCTAGTGGTATTAATGTTCCAACCTAACTAGGAATGAATCAAATTATTAATTTAGTAGCATTATCAGGTATATTTCAAACACATCTAGCAGTGAAACTTCTTGACAAGCTAATAGTCAATTCAATTAAAGGTTATTTAGCTAACAGGATCTTTGACATAGTTAGATGAAGATCTAATTGTGATAGATTTATCCTAGATAGATCCACTTAATGTTATAGTTCGTTGTGTGAAATTTTTAAATGATTAATGTGAGAGTATCAATATTAAATTAATGGCTAAGTTAACTTGTCACATGTCAATGATGAATAGTGTTATGAACTATCGAATTGTTTGGTATAAAATTGGAAGAATGATTAATACCCTAGGTACTGTGAATGCACCTAGAACATGAGCTCTTGTTGGAAACTATATACACTAGGGTCCCCACCTTTTGAGATCTAACTCTTACAACATTAGTTATTAACCCGATCCTAGATTGCACCCGTCATAGCTGATGTCGAATTACACTTAACCGTTGAATGACACTCCGTAACATTTCACTTTAAAAAAAATTATTACATTTTTGGTTGATAAATTTATGGGCATGACATTTGGTATTAGAGCCTAAGTTTCAACATTGGAACCTTTAGACCCATTACATTTCAACTCACCTAAATTAATCTATTGTGTAGGATGTATGTCATCACACAAGCTGGCCGGTGAGGTAGAGGTCATAGAGCTGCACATGTTAGTGCAGGATGGGGAGGTGGACCACCACCACCTCCACCACCACCACTAAACCCTAACCAAGATATCATGGACATCCTTCAAAATTTGATTGGATTAATTCAGTAGAGGTTACCACCCATAGTTCCTCAACCAAAGTAGCAGGCTTCCGAAAGGGAAGTAGACATCCTAGGATGTGGTAGATTAGGTAACAGAGAGAGGAGTAGGAGCCCTCCACTCAGGATTATTGAGGGTCATGGTGATCATGAGGGTGAATCAGTACATCAAATAGAGGTACCACCTAAGCATGGGAATAGGGGCAGAGAGAGACCCCCTATAGATGTTGGAGATGAGATCTGAGAGTTAGTATGACTTTAGCCACCTTTATTTTTGGGATCCACTAACGGGTCAGTAGCAGAGGCCTGGTTACAAAGTTTACAGTGATGCTTTGGGTTGCACCCTTATGGGAGCAATCTAAAGGCATGACTTGCAGTTCATCTCCTATGGGAGAAAGCCTCCACTTGGTGGCAACAAGAGGAGTCCATTGGAGGAGTGGCTATTGATACACTCACTTGGGAGTCTTTTGTAGCCTACTTTTGAGAGAGGTATCTCTCCGAGCATTTTAGATAGAGACAGATAGAGGAGTTCCATGATCTCTAGAAGAGAGGTCTCACTATGGCCCAGTATGAGAGTTAGTTTCTTGAGCTCCTTCCATACATAGAGTATATGAAGGATGAGAAACTATGTATCCATCAGTTCATTACGAGACTTAATATGTCTCTTTAGGGGATAGTATGTCTAGCTTTTCTTACCACATTCAAAAATGTAGTTGAGATGAGACTTGTAGCCAAGGATATCCGCACTTGACAGGAGTCTCAGGATTGATCTCAGCACTGAAACCCTTCATCCTAGTAGTTAGGACATCAAAGATCCTCTTGGAAGGGGAAACAAAACCATTCAACAGGATCCTTTAAGGGTCAATAGTCTCAGCAGCAGGGATCTCAACAGGGTTCTAGATAGAGACATTCACAGGGTTATCAGGGCTCTAAGCCCAAGTAGTGGTAGTCTCAAGGCCCTAGATAGGATCAGAGGACACGGACCCCTCATACATAGTCAGCTAGGACTCAGTAGTCCTCCAGGGGTGGATATAGTGGTTTCAGTAGGACAGGAGGGTCACAATAGCCTAGGACACAGGTAGTACAGATTCTAACCTAAGGGCCATGTTACACTTGCAGTGGTATGGGTCATATTGGGAGAGAGTGCCCATAGGGACAGTCAGCCAGTGGTCAGAGAGGGGCTACCTCAGAGCCTATAGTCAAAGATATGGGTAGATCCCATAGAGTCTTTGCAGCGGTTGATAGCTACCAAGTTGAGCACCAAGCCACGGTCATAGAGGCCATAGGTATGATTTAGGGTATCATTGTTTCTATCTTGTTTGATTCAAGAGCCATAGACTCCTTTATATCTCCCTATGTAGTGGAGTGTTGCGGGCTGGTGGTAGTTAGATAGGATGTCAGTTGGGAGGTTGAGTTAGCCTCAGGAGCTAGGGTGTCTATTAGTTCCTTAGTTCACAGTTGTTAGATTCAGATTGGAGATTTATTCATGATGTCTGATCCCCACATTACCCCTCTAGGTTCTTATGATGTAGTCCTTGGCATGGATTGGTTATATGCCCACAATGCCAAGATGGATTGTCATCAGAAGAGGGTTGAGTGTGTGGATGATCATGGTACTTCTATGGTGATATTTGGAGTACAGAGACCCGTATCCCTTTGCATGATTTCTGCTATGTAGCTTAAGCGGTGTGTGCAAAAGGGGTGTCAGTTATTTTCCATCACCATTAGTGATAGAGAGGAGGATTCAAAGGGGGAGCCTTTGCTCAAGGATTATCCTATTCTTCAAGAGTTTGTAGATGTATTTCCTACCAAGTTACTTGGTATGCCTCCACCTAGGGTAGTTGATTTCCATATAGACATTGTACCAGGAGTCGAGCCTGTATCTAGAGCACCTTATAGGATAACCACACATGAGCTCAATGAGCTCAAGATTCAATTAGAAGAGCTCTTGGAGAAAGGGCATATCTGACCTAGTGTATCACCTTGGGGTGCACCAATGATTTTTGTGAAGAAGAAGGATGGATCACTTAGATTGTGCATTGATTATTGGCAATTGAAGAAAGTAACAATTAAGAACTAATACCCACTCCCCAGGATTGATGATTTATTTGATCAATTGTAGGGTGCCCGAGTATTCTTGAAGATAGATCTGAAGTCAGGGTACCATCAGTTGTAGATTGTGGAAAGTGATATCCATAAGACTACTTTCTATACAAGGTATGGTCACTATGAGTTCACAATGGTACCATTTGGCCTCACGAATGCTCCAATTGTGTTCATGAGCCTCATGAATAGAGTATTTTGTACATTCTTGGATAAGTTTTTAGTAGTGTTCTTGGATGACATTTTGATATATTCTTGTAATGAGGAGGAGCATGAGGAGCATCTAAGATAGGTTTTGTAGCATTTGAGAGAGAATCAGTTATATGGTAGCTTGTCTAAGTGTGCCTTCTTTAGACCCGAGGTGCATTATCTTGGTCATGTTATATCCAGTGATGGGATCTTTATAGACCCATCAATGATTAGAGCCATTATGGATTGGCCAGCACCCACCATTGTCACTAAGGTCAAGATTTTTATGGGCTTAGCAGGTTATTACAGGTGCTTTATGGTAGGATTTTCTAGGATAGCTCATCCCATCACTTCCCTTCAGAGAAAGGGGAAGAAGTATGAATGGACCGAGAAGTGTGAGAGATCTTTTTAGGAGCTCAAGAGAGGCCTCACTAGTGCTCTGATTTTAGCAGTGCCAGATCCTTTAGCAGACTTTGTGGTGTTCAATGATGCTTCTTTGGATGGATTAGGAGTAGTTCTTATGTAGGATGGTCATCCTATAGCTTTCAAGTGTAGGAAGTTAAAGAATCACGAGCTCAATTATCCTACTCATGATCTAGAACTTGTAGCAGTAGTTCATGCCTTGGTGAGATGGTGGCACTTTCTTCTAGGTCACCGATTTGAGCTCCATTTAGATCACCAGATTCTTCAGTACATCTTTACATAGCCTATTCTTAATGCTAGGTAGAGGAGATGGATGAAGTTTTTGTGTGAGTATGATTTTGATGTTCATTACATCAAGGGGAAGGAGAATGTAGTTGCAGATGCCTTGAGTAGGAAGCGGCATGAGCTGTCCTCTATGAGTTCTAGTATAGATTTGAGGGAGTGTATTTTGCATCACTTGCCAGAGGATGGATTCTATGTAGAGGTTTTCCAGATTGTCTGTGCTCAGAGGCCCCTTGAGGGGAGATTTGCAGAGTATTATTTAGAGTCTAATGGACTCCTACATCATAGAGGGCACATCTATGTACCCTCTATGGGTGACTTGTGAGATTTTATTATGCTTGAGGCTCATAGAGAACCTTATGCAACTCATCCAAGAGTTAAGAAGTTGCATGCTGATTTGAGACAACTGTATCACTGGCCAGGTATGAGATTGCAGATTGCCAACATAGTGGCTAGATGCCTAGAGTGTCAGAGAGTTAAGGCTGAGCATAGTCATCCAAGTGGGCTCCTACAGCCACATGAGATTTTTGAGTGGAAGTGGGATGTTATATCCATGGACTTTATTGTTGGTCTCCCTATGTCTTATCACTACCATGATGCCATCTTGGTGATGGTTGACACATTGACCAAGGTTTCCCACTTCTCACCCATGCATACTACTTTCACAGCATGAGATGTAGCTTAGGTGTTCTTGTGGGATATTGTCAGACTTCATGGCATTCCCCATAAGATCATCTCGGATAGAGACTCCTTGTTCACATCAGCTTTTTGGAGAGAGTTACAGGCAACATTAGGCACCAGGCTCAATTTAAGTGTGATGTATCACCCTCAGATAGATGGATACACAAAGAGGGTTAACCAGGTGTTAGAGGATATGTTACGTATGTATGTGATGGACCATCAGGTCAAGTGGGAGGAATACCTAAATTTGGTAGATTTTTCCTATAATAATGGGCATCATTCTTCTATTGGTATGACACCATATCAGGCCTTGTACGGTAGACCTTGCAGGACACCACTGAGTTGGGATAGGATCGAGGATAGAGTATCTATTGGACCCTAGTTGGTCAAGGATATGGAGTAGTAGGTGGTCTTGATTAGGCAACATCTTAGAGAGGCCTAGGATCGATAGAAGAAGTATGCAGATGTGAAGAGGGTAGACCGTGAGTATATGGTTGGTGATAGGGTCTTCTTGAGAGTGTGCTCGCATAAGATTCCAATCCATTTTGGAAAGGTCTCTAAGTTAGCACCTTACTTTGTTGGACATTTTGAGATATTGGAGGGGATAAGACTAGTTTCCTACCATTTAGCTTTGCCACCTAGCCTATCACGCATCCATGATGTGTTTCATGTGTCTCTGTTACAAAAATATATTTATGATGAGTCTCACATTAAAGATTGGGATGCCTTGTAGGTGGAGTCAGATGGACAGATAGCCTTGGAGCCCATTCGCATTCTGGGCTGACCGACCTTGGCACTTCCAGGTAGAGAGCTAGACTAGGTTATGGTCCAGTGGGATTGTTGTGATGAGATCACAGCTTCATGGGAGGATGTGACATAGATGATATCACAGTACCCATACCTTTTTTATGAACTCCAAGAGGAAGTTCATGCCTAGGGAGGAGGATGTGAGGCCTCACCCCGACCCATCATAGCATCTTTTCTTATTCACATTTTGATACATTGATACACTTGTTGATTTATCCCGATAGAGACTTGAGATACTATATTTTGATTATGATTATTATGCTATGTGGATTACCTTATGATGTGTATTAGAATCTAGAGTATGTCAAGATTTTTATTATGCATGTATAGTAAAGTGAATTAATGAGAAGATTGGTTCATGGTTAGATTTGATTACTTCATGGATGACATGTCATGATAATTATGTAATTATAATGTTCAAACATTATTGAATGAAGAATTTGCAATTAGGATTGAACTTTGCATATAGAGTACATTGTTAAATCATGAATTAAATATGTATATTTTATGTGATTTTACTACCTTGAACTATTGATGCTCGATGTTTAGTGTTTAGGTAAGAGAACCATATAATTATTCAGAGAACCAAGGTTAAACATATGTGAACTATGTAAGCCAAGGTTTAATCCGATATGGGATTTAAAGCCTTGTTGTAATGTGAACTTGTGGTAAATGTGAATTTGCATGTGTGTTATTAGTTAACTTCATGCTATCATTCCGGACATGACATTTTGTATGTAATGTGCAATCATTAGTGTCACTTGACACTTGTTATGTTCTTATTTAAATTCATCTTCATTTCTAGCCACTTATAGAGGCCAATAAGGGATTCTAAGGGTCATTTTTGGCATTATTTAAGTACCTAAGTGATAGGGGTATGGGTTAGGAAGGTTTTGAGCATGTCCATAATTCCCTAGCGACCTTGGTAACCCATTTTATGACCCATTTACCCTTAGCTACGAAATTGGATAAGTCTTGACCTTTACCCAACTCCACCCTTTCCTTTCAATCATGCATTTATCATGGGGGACAAGGAAAAACAATAGGACCATAGGGTCAAGTCTGAATTTATTGATGGTGGGTGGGTAGAAATTGGAGGCCTTTTTAGAGGCCCTTGGTAGAGTCAGTGGGTGTTCACCCACTCTCCACTTTTAGAGACAGTAGGGTTTGGATTGAGGAAGGATAAGTGGATTAGCTCTTCTCAAACTTCTTTTTCCATAACACTTGTGAAGGTTGGTTACTCACTTCCATGGAAGCTTTCTTACTTGTTCAATAGATTAGCATGGATTCTTGCTCTCTCATGCATATGAATTGTATTCTTGTTGTGATATTGTGTTGTAAGGGATGGGATTTGGGTTTGGATTCATGTAACCTTCTTATTTTATTTTTCTTGAATGAGGGAGTTCTTGTTCATGGGAGTGAGGCATTACTCACCCTTTGGGAAGGGAAGAAGTGGCCTTTGGGTGAAGGGGTTAGTTGGGCTCTCCATGTGGTGAGAGTCTCTTCTCTTGGAGAAGAGGGAAAAATTCATGGTGTATGGGCACCTTGAAGCCATTGGTATCCTTGCATCTTGAGGATGTAGATGAGCAAAGTATGTGTATGGAGGTTTTGTTTATGTAGCCTTGAAGAGGAAATGAAATACTAATGTTGAGAAATATTGAATACCATGGCATTCTCCCCTTGGAAAATCCCACCTTCACCCCCTTTCAATGAGTTTGTAAGACTCATTTGTGTAGCCTTGGGAGGGAGTAAATTGTTGTATATGCATATGTGTATTTTGTGAGCATTTTGTTTGTTGAAGCATACCCATTTAGCCTTGGTTCTCCAAGCTTGGGGGTGGTCTCATGGAGACCTAGGTTGGGAGGTGAGCATCCCATGGTTCTCCCCCTTTTTATTGTAGGTATTGATGTCTTGATTCATGTAGAAGAAGCTTGATGGAGTTCATTCTTTGGATGTGTTTGTATGGAGACACCACATGTCTTTTTTTTGGTAGATCTTGGAAGTAAGATCCTAATTTTGATGCATTTTGTAATGAAGAAACCTCTCCTTGTAGTAGGAGCATACTTGTGGATTTGGAAAGTGTTATCCTTCTCTTTATTGGAGCACCATGAAATTGTATATTGTAAGGGAATTGAGAAAATCATGTTCTTTTGATACTATCAGACATGTATGGTTACCAATGTTATTTCATTGGTTGAAATGTAAATTAGGATTCCTTGCTATAATGTTGATGCATTCTACTTAATTGAAATGGAGGTGGAAATCTCTCATGTTAAATTTTTATCCAAGTTTATAAAGAAGAAATAATGTATTGTTTAAGGAAGAAATTTCATTGAAATGAATATTGGGAATCTCTTAATGTATTAATTGAATTTTTTTATGTTCATTATATTCTATCCTACCTTAGACAATATTCAAACTCAATAGAAACTACTTGATATGAGAACAACATTACCACCTCTAAATCTCTTCAAATTGTAGTATATATCAATGAACAAGTGAAATATTGGATTACTATGTGGAATTTCTATTACAAATAATATATACAACCTACAAATCTCTGTAGTTTAGTCACTAGTAATCTATGCATTTAAATGGATCAAAAAAATAATAAGCAATCAAAGAAAGGAAGGAGAAACCATAATTTCTTACAATGAAATTTTCCAGATTTCAAGAGCAAATTACTCTCTAGAATTTGTATGGGAATAACATTATTCCCATACCACAGAGAATATTCTGCTTCATTACATTATGTTCCTGATTAGTATTAACTTAAGTCTAAACTCCTAGCCTAACCTAACTATTAGACACTAATTCCTATTAATATAAAGTTTTCTAAACAATGTCTTAAAGTCTGCTTTACCCTATGCATCTAGTGGGACCCTCCAAATTACCCATACCTTTAACACTTATTTAAATCAAAACTTATAAAAACATCATCCTCCTTGGTTCCTATGCAAGACATTGGAACAAGTGGATGCAACTTGTAACAAACAAAATAATTTACCTTGCAACATGATTAAATGTTTTAGTAACCTCCTTCATGACCTGCGTCATCTTCATTCTCCCACGTACCTGGCTATACTTTCTTGATGGCAAGTCAACAATCCTTGACCCTTGCCATGTGTACCTAGCCTTACTGTCATACAAATACTTCTTGGAGGCTGCAAAAATCCCCTCCTTTGTTTGTATGAAAAGCAATGGTGGGCCCTAGTGTCATGTCTCCCCTTTATCTGCAAATCCCTATGTGAGATTTTCAAAAATCTTATTGGGGGGGGGGGGGGGAAGTCTTCTTCCTTCATAAACTCACGAAGGCTTAGCAATTAAAACATTTGTTAGGATTGCTTAGGTTATAGATATTGGTCATGTCAACCCCACTTGGCAAGTGGCATTGGGGAATAGGGGTGACTTGATGGGTGGTAGGTGTAGGAGCCATGGGTTAGATAGGTGTATAGAATAGGATAGGGACTTAGATTGTTTTGTTATTTTAATTATATTTTGTTTTGATAAAGTAACTAGTTAAATAAATTGTTTGCTAAGTAATAGTTATTGCTAGTGTAATTAGATTTAGCTTTTGATGTATTAACTTGCTAAGTTAATGTTTTTTTTTTTATTCATTTGGTAATCTGTTTTAATAAGACTAGCAATAATAAACATTTGGGATTTATTTGATTTGTGAATTGATACTTAAGATGATTGTCTTTTAATTATTAATTGTTTTGGTAGAACATATATTCAATAATTTAATCAATTAGTTAATAAGGGAATGATTTATTGTTAATATTTTAGATTCATTAAGAGAAGAGAACATAATGTTAGTATGTTAGACCCATGAATTAATCAATTGGCTAGTAAGCGATAGGTTTGGTGAATTATTAGATTAGCGTATATTGGAGTATGACATTAGTCATTTAGATGATAATTATAGATTTTAGCCATTAATTTCTAATTTTCATAATTAATGAAATAGATTATTAGCTAGTGGTATTAATGTTCCGACCTAACTAGGAATGAATCAAATTATTAATTTAGTAGTATTATCAGGTATATGTTCAAACACATCTAGTAGTGAAACTTCTTGACAAGCTAATAGTCAATTCAATTAAAGGTTATTTAGCTAACAGGATCTTTGACATAGTTAGATGAAGATCTAATTGTGATAGATTTGTCCTCGATAGATCCACTTAATGTTATAGTTCATTGTGTGCAATTTTTAAATGATTAACGCAAGAGTATCAATAGTAAATTAATGGCTAAGTTAACTTGTCACATGTCAATGACGAACAGTGTTATGAACTATCGTATTGTTTGGTATAAAATTGGAAGAATGATTAATACCCCAGGTACTATGAATGAACCTAGAACATGAGCTCTTATTGGAAATTGTATACACTAGGGTCCCCACCTTTCAAGGTCTGACTCTTACAACATTAGTTATTAACTCAATCCTAGATTGCACCTGACATAGCTGATGTTGAATTACACTTAACCGTTGAATGACACTCTGTAACATTTCACTTTAAAAAAAATTGTTATGTTTTTGGTTGATAAATTTATGGGCATGACATCTTCTAAAATCTCTCCACCATTGTTTCTGATTCCAACAATTGCTTCATTTATCCTTTGATTATAAGCTCTGATATTTACCTTAGAGAGTATCTCTAATGCATTGTATCTTTTCTTCCATGTCTTTTTGTGCCCATCCTTTGCTTGTTTGTCTCCTTCAAATATGTCTGCTAGGTGCTTCCATATTTTGTGGGCTGTATCTACCTTTTTTATTTATGAAAACTCACCATCAAATATGGTGCTGATAAGAGCTTCTTTAGCTATAGAATTTTGATGAAACAATTCCTTTTTCCTATTAGTAGCATCATCATTTCCAAGGTCTTCTAAGGTAGGAATCTTGGCATCTTTGATAGTTACATCAAAAACTTCAAAAGCAATACACTGCAAATGGGTCACCATCTTGTTCTTCCAATCAAGATAATTCTCTCCATAGAACTTAGGACTTTCTTTCCTGAAGTATGCCATCTAATCAAACTCAAGCTATTAAAATTTCTCTCTGAGGTACTTGGCTCTGATACCAATTATTAGGAATAGTCCCAAGAGATAACTGATAGGGGGGTGGGGTGAATTAGTTATCTACAAGTTTCAATTCTTTATCCAATTAAGTATACTTAAACATAAAGAATAAACACAATGAAAGAACACATGAACACAACACTAATATTATGGTTACGGGGAAACCCAAATAGGTAAAAACCTTGGTGGGAATTGACACCCACTAATATTCTACACTAGTGTATTATGATCCTTGTTAGAAGATCCTTAACCCTATTAGGAGTTGCTTTATAATATATTTAGTACAGTAGACCTAGTCAAGGGTCGGACCCTATTAGGAGTCTCTTACAATTGTCGCTATTAGGGGAGAGGATGCACTATATGAGACCTCACTACTCAAAGGGGTGAAGGCTACAACCTTCTGAATAAACGATACACACTATATTTGAATATTGGTGAATTGGGCTTTGACCTGCTATCTAGATTAGTTCCAATGTATAGCACACATACTTTACTTGGTCACATAGACCTTCTTCTGATGGCTCAACACTTTGTACACTTTTCTCTGCTCTTCTTAATCAACCATGAACCACACTCAAGCAATCACAAATGAATTCCTATAAGTATCTTTCCTCTAAATGATATAATCAAGTCGACCTATTAAAACCACCTTGAAATCATATTAGAGAAACCATAAAAAACTCCAATAAACATTCTGTCAGCTCTACTATGCACGCAACATATTTTGGGACCTGTCTAATAAGATAATTGTAGATGCACAATACACACTGTTGGCTCTACCAAAACAACTGTATCTTTCTCCTCAAGATGAATTACTTCATGTGCTTTTAATCAAACATCAATAACTCTTCTCTAATCTTAAATCCAAGGGCACATACCCCAAAGATAGGTGCAACTCTAGAACCAACAAAATATCTGTCGAGTCTTTTGAATAAACATAGGAAACTTCTACTGGTGAATAGCGACTACATAACTTCACTTCTACTGAATATCAGACTATGCGTCCATGACTAAAACATCACTAACATGTCTTCAACATATATCCAAGCACACAAGGCTCCATGATAACTATACAGACAGCCATACACAAAACATTTCCTGTTACTCTGTCAGGAACACTGCTGACACAAGTTGTTATATAACTATCTATACTAACAGTTAACCTCTATGCCCATGATATCATGATGATATCATGTCCATGCTACATAACTAAAAGCTTACTGCATAAGACTTCCATGCATACTACTTTCCTTATGTTGTCATCAATGACAAACATATAGTCAGTATTGGCCTGCTGACAAATCTCCAACACCTGGGTGGTGGAAAGATATCATACACAAATTCGTTAGTGCTGCATAAAGTAAACTGCAGAGCTAACCCAGTTGAGCACCAATTAATAAATAAGTTTGTAATCTGCGTTTGCACTTCAAAAATTTGACTTAAGTATTATTCATTTATTTAAATTCTAATTTTCTTTTAAAAATAGTTATGATTTAAGTTTACATCTTGAAATTTCAAGAATAAGTTAGATAAATGTGTTTCTAGTATTTTAAAATATATATTTTTATTATTTAACTCAATTTATTTAAATTTTAATCTCAACTCTGATATATATATTGAAAAGCAAGATAATTGTGTTTCTAAGGCATATATATATTGAAAAGCAAGATAATTGTTTTTCTAAGGCATATATATATTGAAAAGAAAGATAATTGTGTTTCTAAGGTTGAACTAAGGTGACCGAATATCAATTTGGAACCACAAATGTTAGAATTCCTCTCTAAGATCAAAGGAAAGTATGTGGCACTTGTTAAATATTCAATAATTAGTAAATGCCGCATTAAATATTCAATAATTAGTAAATGTAGTTTGGGCAATAGTTTAAGTATGTATTGTAAAGTGGAGTGTAGGTGATGTTGTTAGGTCATTACTATTTGTTTATTATTGTTAGTATTTAGTCAAAATGATTTTGTTTATTGTTTTTATGACTTGTAAATAAATTAATGATTTTTTTTTATTATATATTCTAGTAAAATAATTGATTATTCCTATTTCATTATGAATGATGGATTAAGTTTAGCTAGGAAATTATTTTTATTTGAAGTTAGAGATTTATATTGATATTCTATTTAGAGTATATTGATAATATTTTCTTTTATCATTAGTATATTATTTACACAAAATGATGTAGTAGTTTGTTAGATATAGTTAACTTGTATCAGTTATAATAGGGTTACATTTGAAATTAATGTTGTTTTATATGCATTATGATGTTATTATAGAATACCATTTATACTGTAAGTGGCTACAGAAGAACTCGTTATCATTTGACATTACTTTTGTCTCAATATATGATATAAGTTTGGATTTTTTGTATGGCTTCCTTATGTACTACCAGAGGCTAGAATTGGGCTTGAGGTTTTGATTTTATCTTGTTGTTGAATGTTAATGTCTTCATTTGATTGAAGTACCTCGTGTTAATGTAATATGTCGATTCAAGAACCAATTGTGTAATTAAGATTTTAAGAGGGTTGAGTTTTGTTCTTGGGTATTTTATTTTTAGATTTTGTCTATTTGATGATGAAATACCTTGTTATTGATGGATTGGGTCTGAAAGGGATGTATGCATGAGTTATGTGATATTTGGTTATGCTTTACATTTTGGAATCTATAGAGGTTACTATGATATTTTTAGTATGATACTTTTATGACTCATTTTTTATGTCCCTACTGTTATGATTACATAAATGGATCCTTTTATGGTTTTCTATTTTGCAATCCCAACTCTACATTTGAGATTTCATTAGAAATTTGATGTAGTTATGAGGATTTTTTTATGATTATTTTATTATGATATTTGCTATTGGTTTTTTAGTTTGGAGCACAAGAGTAGTTTTATATGAACATGGTTAGGGGAGTGGTCTGCAATGGGGGTTAGAGTCCTAAAGTGGTTGTTAGGGAAAACTTATTGCAGGTAGATAATCCAGTGATAACATAATTAAATTATTGGGATGGGTTAACATATTAATCAAAATAATTACAATACCTCTTATATGGCCTTTAATGCTCATGTAGAGTAAGGATGAGTTGTAGAAGGCCTAGATTGCTATGTGGGATAATTCTAAAAATTCAGCTCCTTATCCTCATAAATGATTTTCGATTCTACATGAGTCCTCACCTGGGCACTGGGGTCTAGAGATGGGAGTAGAGAGACTGCCAAGAAAAACCATGATAGTAAGGGGCTATGTGATGATACTCTCCTACATGTGTCTTAGGATTTCCTCTATTTATCCTTTTGGTTCACCTCTGGTATCATGTTATATCTTGTATTATTCCTATTGTATACCCTTGAAAATTTCTTATGTGATTCTTTGGTTTGGATGTTCCTTTGTCTGCATAGACTTATATGTTTTTCTTGTGTGATGTAGCTCTTCAACCTCAGGGTCCCATGTGATTAGATGGGAAATAGTTTACCCATCAACTATCTTTCATTGTTTGATCAAGATCTTGGATGGTCTTCATCTTCTTCTCTATAGCTTCTTGTGCATGCAGCTAGATGGTTACTGATTCTTTGTATCTTATTATGTAGCTTCATGTTGATCTGTAATGATGTAATAATATCTATAGTATCATATTGATGCATTGATGTATTGTAATGTCCTTGAGGAGATGAATGTAAAATGTATATGTAAATGTGTTTCAATGATTACTTGTGATTTGTAAAGGTAACATGCATCTTTGATTACTTGTGATGCAATGAAAGTAGTCGATAAGATGTTTGACCTTGATTTGATCATGTGACTATATTTTATCAAGTTACATAATATTTAAATGAATCATTTCATATTATAAAATTGTTCATAGTATCATGGTTTCATGGTTAGCTAAATGTCTTTGTCATTAATGTTATGCATTTTTGGTACGGATGTTGGGGAACCTAAGAGGACCTTTCTATTTGATTAGTGTTTAGTTTTCATAAATTGCAATTACTAATATGTATTTTAAATTAGATTTTGTATTATGTAGTGGTATGTGTAATGTTACTTGTAAATGTTGGTGAAAAAAATTGGTTGCATGATTTTATTATTTTTCTTTGATAAGGAAGAATTTTAGCAAGTAAAAATAATGTATATGATTTTTTAAAAAAAAAATTAAGTATGTAATAATCTTATTGTATAGATCTATCATATAATTAGATTTTCACCACCACAATACCATATAACCTATTCTTATTATATTTAAATGATATTAGTATTTTTATAAAAGTAAATTATAACATATATTCTACATTTTTAATTTAAAATGGAATGATCATTTCTCATTTTAATATACAAATTAGATAAAAGATGAATTGATATAGTGTACCTTAAAAAAAATAATTTAAACTTCTATCTTTTTACATACTAAAAATGTTCAAATTTTAATTTTAAAATGTACTTTAAATTAAGATATATAAGATTACCCTACCTCAAAAATTGAACTATTAAATAATTTTAAAGATGCCTACAATTATACCTAACTATGATATATTATAATTTATCATTATTAAAAATAAAATTTATATTCACATTACAACTTTGTTATTAATTTGATTCCATTTTAATTGAATAGTCCTCATAACTTACCCAACTTTGTTATTAATTTGATTTCAATTTAATTAAATAGTTCTCTTAACTTACTCTTTTTAATTAGTAATTAAAAAAATTATTTCCATTAATTAAAATCAATTTTTTTATATGAAATTATAAAATTAATATTTTCTATAATATAAATGCATATCTATTATATTTATAAATTAACAATTTATTTTTATAAAATAGGTTATTTAAGACCCATCTTTAAGGTGAAAATGCAATTTTTGAGAGGAGGTATTGGGAGAAGGCTTTTCCTCTAGAATATGAAAGTGTTGTAGCTCGTGAGGCATGTAGGTTTCCTTTCTCATTACAATTTTTATGTAATAAGTATCTTTATTCAGATAATAGAAAGTATCTTTCCTATTGTGTTCATTTATTCTCCTAAGTTCTACCCTCATCAAGATATGTTGTACTATGTATTCAACTACAAGTTTACTTACAACACTATTATCTATTAGTTACAACACTACTATTTTGAAAATGAACATGGGATCTAATATTTTTGTAATCATAAGATTTTAGTCTATGGGTGGAATAAAGGGGATATTATGTAGCCACACATAATTTTCAGAAATTCAAACTCTACACATAGTTTTCAAGTTGTCAAACCTTCTAACTATATAATAGCATCTAACCTAAGTGAATGTGCATGTTTAAAAATTTTTAACTTTCATAAGTTGATCAAATTTTCATGGTGATCATTTGAATTTAAATATTAGATTAAACATAAAACTCAATTCTTTAATTACTTAGAACATTAAATCTATCTATATTTATGCTTGTATAAAATAATTAATCAAGCCAAAGAAAAAAGTTATTATATAAAATAGGTTTAAATAAATTCCAATTACTAGGGTGTTGCCAATGATTGAATTACATATTAATAGGTTTAAATGAATTCCAATTACTAGGGTGTTGCCAATGATTGAATTACATATTAAGGATTGCACTTGAAGATTAAACAATTGAAACAACTAGAAAAGAAAATGCTAGCAAAGTGTCTAAACTCAAACAGATAAAAAGGCATCAATTAATAAGAATAAAAAATGACGTGGGTTAGAGTAGATGGAAAATAAAAGAAAATGGAATGATAAATAATACTCATATAATTAAGACAAAATAAGAAACTTTAGGGTTTGCATGTATATTGTATATATAGAATCATCTAATAGTAGTGGTTGAATACATACTTAATATATAGAATTATCTAATAGTACTGGTTGAATGCATACTTAAAGAAAGGAAATGGATTATCAATGAGATGTCATAGAAAAGTTAAGAAAATATTAAAATAGAAAATATAACATGTTTGAAGTGTGGATAATAGGAGTATAATAAGAAGTATAGCCCATAGTTACAACAATTTTTTTCACACTCTCTACAAGCTGAGGAAAATTAAATAATTGACTTATCATATACTAAAATAGCCAAGTGCACATACTCTTGATTCCATCTCATGTATAGATTAAATGTATTTTTATGAGTCGGTGGTATTTTTTTAATTATTTTATAATGTAGATTTTTAGTTTTTTATCTGATAAGAGAGTACTAATTTATGTTTTTGATAGAAAAAGTAGCAAGAGGGTGCTGGCCCGAGTAACAAAGGACTAGAAGCACATTAATGGAACTAGTCAGAGTAGATAGAATAGTTAACAACATAATCACTGAGTCTAACTCTGCCCCTATCAAAAACATAAACCATAGTACTGATCAAAAGGATTAAACCAGAGTACTTGAAATGAAGAGTAGCAATTAAAGTATCAGTCATAAGCCACACAGGGCTGAAAGAAAAGCTATGAAAACTAACACTAACCCCAACCGCAAAATAGGGGATCCGAGGGCCAAGCCCAGCCAAAATTAACCAGCACATGGACACCAGAAATTATTTCTTCCCACCCAGCTGCTTAGACAGCGGGGTCCTAGCCCACTCTTCCTGTAGAAACAAGAAAAGATCCTTGTTGTCCTCATCTACTTCCAGACTACCACCCACCAGCTTTTCCTGCACATGACAGAGGGTCATAGCTGAAGCATGCATGACCTTCAAGGAAAATTTGTTTGCCATCATGCATTGGTGCATCAAATCTTGCATATTCTTCTTAATCTCCATAATATCTTTGTCCATCTCTGAGAACCTCCTTTTGAGGGTGCCTTTAACTTTATTTTTGTCATCCAGAGCCTCAATATTATAATCAAAGGTGGGGGGCTTATCTGTAACACCCCTAATCCAAACTTAAAACCAAAAGATGAAACCAAAGAAGAATCAACCATAAACAAAACCACATAGAACCATAGTAGTAATTAAAAAAAATTTAAATTACAAACTGAAACATATACTCATAGTAACTACTTCAAAGAGCTTTATAGTTTTCAATTGAATTACATCAGAGTAATAAGAATACTCTTTATTCAAAGACTTAGTTTCAAAAACAAAATTTCCTTCTTAACCAATCCTTTACATTCTACGAATAGTTCTGATAACTAATAACCAAGAAATGATATGCTTCCCATAAATCTTAACAGCTGCTATCCACTGTCCCATACTCATTGATTTACCAATCTAAACCTGAAAATCAAAAGTAAACACAAGCGCAATTGCAAACAGGGCTCAGTCACATTGATTAAGATAACAAATCATCTCCAAAATTCTGCAACCATACAAATCAGTATAAAATAACAATTATGCAGATTAAATACAGATGTTATTGAAATCTAATAACATAATTCCATTCTTTTAACACCAAAATCATCAAGCACTGTATCTCTTTCTAACAGAAATAAACTCGCAAAGAAAATGACAAAGTAATGATCCAATAATTCATGGGTGTCCACATAAGGACCTATGCTATGTATCCGTAAGGAAACCTCATAGTAATCCATTATGTCTGATGAAACCATAATGTTTTATCTTGTTAATTGAAACCCATATCCCTTGAATTTATAATTTTCACTTAATTAAACAACTGACAGAAATTCTTTCCCATAAGGATATAGACTAGTGTCAGTCACAACTGACAGAAATTCTATCACCACAAGGTACTAGACTAGTGTCAGCCCCCAATCTAAGGATCACACTTGCATTATCTCAAAACACTTGATCTAGCAATTAGTGATAGAAATGAAATGAACTACATTACACAATTTCACTAACACTTCATTTCTATTGCATCAATTATAGAATTGAAACAGCAATCAGAAATCCATTTAGATCCATGTTTCCTTAGCATACATACGTAAACAAGATGTTTCCCAAAAGAAGAAAAGATCACAATACTTTATCCATCACAAATCCAATCAAATAATAATCTCCACATTAACTTAACATTACATCTGAAACTGTACAATAAAATGTCCATATTGAAATCATGATTCCATTGAATAGAAAAGAACTAAAATAATCATATATCAACTAAATCAACACACCACCCATCACTATTAACTAACATACAAGCTTGCCATAAACCAATTTATTATAAATTAATTTTCTATACATCCTGCTCTATTAATTACAA